>JAKOGI010000644.1:372500-468981 GCA_029747015.1 Carnegiea gigantea
CTTCAAATTAATCACAAGCTTTCAAATGCCTATATTGAAATAATAAATATTGCTTTAAAAATTCTTAATTGTAAGCTTTCAGATAACTATATTACAATAATGAATATTGATTCCTTACTCAAATTTATCCTTTTACTGTCAATTCCAAAGGAGTCTATTCAAATATTCTTAGGAAAGAGATTAGATTTGAATTTGCTTCTTCAAAGAAAAGCAAAGATCTTTGAATAGACAAAGCTACCTTACTCAAATTGCAAGCTTTCAGATACCTTTGCTGGAATATTTCTTCAATCTACAAAGCTACCTCTACTAAAGAGAAACAAATAAATTTTCTCCAAATAGAAATTGCGTAAGCAAATATTGATGAACAACTTACTATGCCAAAAATTCAACAATAAATTCAAAATATTAAAAAAAAATTTGAAAGATTATGTCTGTATTTATATTCCAACTACTTTTTGGGATAGAAAACAACATATGGTAGAATTACCACAAGAAAAAGATTTCGATGAAAGAAATATTCCAGCAAAGGTATGTCCTATTCAAATGAATAAGGAATTTTTAGAATTTTATAAAAAGGAAATTCAATCTTTGTTAGATAAAAAACTTATTAGAGTCCAAATCTCCTTGGAGTTGTGCAGCCTTCTATGTCTACAATCAAGCTAAAAAGGAATATGATGTTCCTAGATTAGTTATAAATTACAAACTACTAAATAAGCTCTTTAATGGATAAGATATCTAATTCCCAACAAAAAGGATTTATTAGGAGGATTATATGATGCAAAATATTTTCAATATTCTATATGACATTTGATTTTTGGCAAATTTAAATTGCCAAAAAAGATAGATATAAAATTGCTTTCACGGTCCCATTTGGACGCTATGAATGGAATGTGATGTCATTTGGACTCAAGAATGCTTCTTTTGAATTTCAACATGTTATGAATGATATACTCAATGATCATTTTGAATTTTCAATAGTTTACATTGTTGATGCTCTTATCTACTCAAAAAAAATTTAATCAATATTTCAAGCACCTAAAATGCATTTTTCAATGTCAGAAAAGGAATGGTTTTTCCATGTTTGCTCCAAAAATGAAATTATCTCAAACCAAAATTTAGCTTTTAGGCAATGATATTTTTAATGGTAATATTAAACCTATTCAACATTCTATTAATATGTCGATAAATTTTCAGATGAAATTAAATAGAAAAATAAATTGCAAATATTACTTGGTTGTCTTAATTATGTGCAAATTTTTTCCCTAAACTTAGAGAAATTTGCAAACCACTATTTCAAAGGTTTAAGAAAAATTCTCCTGTATGGGTTGAAGAGCATACTCAAACAGTAAAAGACATTATGAGTAAAGTTAAATCTCTCCATGTTTAGGCATACTAAATCTGCATGAATTCATGATAGTAGAAATAGGTGCATTAGATATAGACTGTGGTGGAATTCTGAAGCAACATCGTGACTGAAATCTTGGACAATTAGGAAGGTTCTATAGTGGAGTTTGGAATGGATCTCAACTCAATTGTTCTACTATTTAAAAAGAATTTTCATATACTCTTATGTATTTCAAAATTTCAAGATGATTTACATTACAAAAAATTCTTATTAAGAATTGATTACAAAAGTGCAAAGTAAGTTTTGCAGAAAGATATGCAAAATCTTGCATCAAAACAAATTTTTTTAAATTAGCATGCAATTCTTTCATTTTTCGATTTTGATATTAAATTCATTAGTGGAGAAAATAATTCTCTTTTGACTTCCTTACCAGAGAATTCCTTCAAGCAGAGTGACTTTGCTTCAATTTTTTTAGTTTAGATGGAGTCAAAATTCAATTTTACCATCACTTGAACTCATACCTACGTTCAAAACATACGAGAACCTCTTGTATTCTACATCCGAGACCATGAGCTACACTTTCTGCACTAAAAGAATCTACATACAATGAATATGCCATATTTATCAAGTACAATCAATGGTTCTCTACCTCAAACTCATCCTTCTATAATTATTTAAAAATCATCAAGGTGTATCGATCACTTTTTATAAGAACTACATGGTCATCCAGTACTCGTCGTTGTATCCATTGGTTATAAAGAAATCATTCGTTTTTATGACAGTTTAGCACAGATTACTAGAAGCCACTTGATCAGCATATCATTTAATTTTACCAATGAGTTATTCCACATATGCACATCTGCTTATATAATGAGCATCACTTCTTTTAGTCATTGAAGTCATGTCAGCCTCGCTATGTAGAGTACCAAACTCTATTAATCCCCAATCGCATTCAAGACAATGAGCATGCCTTCATTTGCACAAGATTATAAGAGTGTTCCATATCCTTACACGAATCTAACGACCATAAATCTTAATTTTGAAATTTATATGTCAAAGTATAAAACTTAAACAAATGAATAGTGAATAAATGGTGCACATGAATAGTAAATTGAATAGCAACTAAAACAAATGAAACATAAATGAATTTTAAATTAATAGTTCAATGAACGGTAATGAATGGTAACCTATTATTTTGGATTGGTAAATAGTACAAAGAGAGTTACAAGAAGATGAGGAAAAAAGGAACTAAGAAGCTTAGGAAAGGAGATTTATGAAAGGAACAGATAGGATGCTTACAATACACCTTCGGAGTATTAGATTGGACCAAAATGTAATCTTGAATAGCAAGCTGAACTGTAAATTGAAAATATGCCTGACATCATAATAGTCAAGAGATAAAAGTATTGAAGTGCCTTCAATGGTAAGCTTATCTTGAACAGTTGCTAAAGCCACATAGAGATGTTTGAGTGGGAATAATTGTCAGAACTTACTGTAATTTTCACAAGTAGTACTAATGACTACGTGTAGAAGCTAGGCATAGATGCTTTATTTTCTTGCATGTGTGACTTTTGCTGGCATCAATCATAACCATTGTTTTCATATTCGATTGAGTGTTCAATGAAATGTCATTGAGTGTTGCACATTGCATAAGGTGTTGCTATTGAATATTGAAAATTTTGTTGGGTGTGGCTGCATAGTGTTCCCCAACTAGTATTAAAGCTAAGTGTATACCAAGTGTCTACCTAAGTGTTAACCTTACCGTGGTTCAATGCTAAGTTCCCCAGGATTAGTCGAGGGATTTATCTGTTAGCCTAAAGATAGTTAATTAACCCCTAATGAAATATGAACATCCTTATTAAGGACTTAGACGAGTTAGTCGCTTGGCATGAAGCTGTGTTGGTCAGCAAACGTCCATCAGCCTCTATGAGTCGGTGGGGCACCCTAATAAGTCTATTGGTTAGCCTGGTGATTGGTGGTCCCATCAGTACAGGATTAGAATGGAGGTGATTCCAGTGTTATCCCGAGTAATTATTGTTGACTTTTAGTGAGTCTTTGTCTGTAATTTACATATTCATGTGTTATTTCGTGTTGACTAATTTCTTTAGTTCAACTGGCTATCTTAAGGCTAATCATCCTATCAATATGACATCATCATCGTTATCATCATCATCGTCATCATCTAATTCTTCTTTACATTTAACCATAGCTTATAATGAAAGTTTGTATTCAAACAGAAACTATTTTAAGGAAAATGATTTATCATAACCTATCAAATCAAGCTATTCTACCAAAGTTTTGAGCTTTGAAACTTTTCAAGGAAAAATTCCTTTTGAGATAAACGTTATTGTCAAAATCAACTTTCAAGCTAACACAGTCTATTTTAATGAATAATTTTATCAAGATTACAATCAAACATACCAAGATTGGTTCTTTTCTCTTTTTCCCCTAAGTACATGCAACTATTACTCAGGAACAATTATTATAATCAATTAGCTAAACTCAAAGAAAATATACCTTCTTCAATTGGTTGAATAATCATCTAAAAAAGCATAAACTATTTGTCCCTAATTGCAATCCATCCAATTGTGCTATTAAAAGACAAGCTAAGATATGGAAAAAAGATTCACAAGAAATTCAAAAACCTTCTGAAAATTCTCCATAAAAAGAAATGTTGTGTGATGATAAATCATCCTATAGCAATCAACCTAAGAGCTCAGATTCTGAATCTAGCACCTCAGATAATTCAAATTTTATTCAAACCATTGAAGATCATTTCAAAGAAACTCAAATTAGTAAAGTAGGATTTAAAATAATAGAAGGAAAGTTAGAAATCAAAATTAGCCATACTATACTAGACCTACCCCTCCAGATCTTCAACATGAAACTATAAATCATTAATTCAATCTTGCTATGATGGAAGCACTACTTATGAATGGAATATAGATGGAAGTCTAAATATGAAATGCCAATACGTGTCAATAAATGGATATTTGTGCAAGTTTACATATTTCAAAACGGTAATATTCTTACACATCAAAATAGAATAAATATCTTGCACAATCAAATTCAAAATTCAATAGAAACAAGTCAAGATCTACAAACGTCTAAGGTCATGCCAAAAAATATCAATAAGTCTGATGCCATAGAAAATCTTATTTATATTATAGTCATGTACTAAAAACTGAAGACTTAACATCTTCTTATTTAGAAATAATTCAAAATGTTAGATGCCCAAGTCTAAGTGATAATAAATAATATAAGGATACTTTTCTTATGTGCTGTAAAGAAAAGATGTCAATGAAGATTATTAGGAAAAACATTCATTTCTGGGTTACAAACCCTATTTTCTCAAAGAATAAGGCAAAATTCAAATGACAGTTGCGATTCAATAGAAATTTCACATAATAGCTGCATAAATGGTCAATAATTTACTTTTGGTTAGAAAGAAGGATTAACCCTCAGTACTGAACTAACAATTCAAAACAAACATCAATTTCAAAAGAAACTATTTTAAAATGAATTTAGAATGTTGTGTGAACATTTTAGTTGTCTGAAAATAGAAGCCTCTTCATCTAAAAATAAAAACGTTACTTAGAGAGCTACAAAATATCATCCCAAAAATATGAAACCGAAAATAAATATTATCAAAGACCCAAGCAAAACTCTAAATATAACTTCTCCAACAAAACACGAAAGAATATTGTGCCAACCCCATCTCAACCCTCACAAACCTAAGTCATTACTTGCTATAAGTGTCGTCAAGTAGGACACAAAGCTAACAAAAATGTCCATTAAAACCATATATATGTGTGTGTGTGTGTGTGTGTGTGTGTGTGTGTGTGTGTGTGTGTGTGTGTGTGTGTGAGTGTATGTATATGTGCATTGATTGCTACCCCAAGCGCATGACTGTTGTAGTATAGTTTTAACATCGATTTCACAGAGACCAACTGTAGCCTATTGAGTTTTAACCTATTACAAAAGGCTAAGTGACTAAATTTTCAATCAGATGTCTCAACTACGACTACTTAACTATTGGAAATTCAATCGAATCAAAGGCATCTAAAGAATTGCTTTGCCTAGTAAAGAGTTGGATCGTTAGACATAGTTATACACCTTACCTAAACTGGATGATTCAAAGGAATGCAATCAAACTAAAGATTCAATCTTTTCTTTCTAAACAAACTGAATTGTCTAAACTAACATAATTAACATTCTTTCAAGTACCCTTGGTTTAGTCTTGGTTAGGGATTTTTGATTGCTAGTATTTTTTTTCTTAACAAGCAAGTCTCTTTCAAGAAGTTGTTAAATTAAGTTCTAATTTGTTGTTCTAATACTGAGTTTCTCATTTCAGTACTTCACTCATTACCAAGTATATGCAAGCAAATCTGGCCAAAACTTACTCACAACAGTTCATCCATAAGATAGAATTCAATCAAACCAATTGGATAAAGTACAAATATTAAAAATTACAGATCCAAAATCAATACTTTGGCTAACAAGTCCCTAGATTAAGAAAAATTGCTCACACATAATGGAAATATTCAAAATCTAAACAAAAATTCAAGAAGAAATTAGAAAGGAAGAATAACTTAACAACAATGGTGGTTTTCAATGGCTTTCTAAACTCTAAGCCTCCAAGTGCCAATCTTCCTCCAAATCCTCTTCTTACTCTGAAGAAAACTAGAAAAGTCCTAAAGCTAATGATAAAAATGAGAGTTGGATGCTTGGGCTTTCTATGCTCACCCCCTATTGTAGCTGAAAAGAATCCTATTTACGCTCCCCCTATTACAACCGAAAAGAGCCCTATTTATGCTCAAACTCGGTCATTCTCAACCACAAGATGAAAGAAGACAAAGAGACAACAGTTTTAGGCTTACCATGGACAGTAGCCATCACCATAGAGGGTCTTTGGTCGCGTTTGTCTTAACATTCTTTGGTTCTTTTTCTTCTCCACGGGCATGGTAACTTAGGGGCATTCATAGATAGTCAAAACACACTCAATTGGGATCAAAGTAAGGTCAAAAAGGTCCAAAAACCTGCAAAATACATAAAAGAAGCATATCCAAGTGTAAAACAGGAAAAGGACTATAGATTATAACATAAAGTACGTAATTCTCCCTAAAAATGCAGCAAAATGACCCTAAAATAGAGTAAATTCTAAGCATCTATCAAACTCTCCCACGCCTGAACCTAGAGATATCAATTACATCTGAATTCGAAGCAGATCCGATCCGATCCGAGGAAAAATTATCTGATTCAAATCCGAAATAGAAAAATTCGAGTCTAAATCCGATAAAAATCATCCGAGTCTGAGTCGGATTCGGAGGAAGGGTAAAATCCGATTCGACTTTCAATCCGAACCGACTAGATTTTTAAATACTTCAAATTTAAAATTTAAGTTTAAATTTAAAATTTTTAGAAATAAAACCCACCCAATATACCCACCCTTCCCATACCCTAAAGGTGTCATCCCAGCCAGTGTTATTTTTTTTAAGCAAGGCTTTTTTTTAATATGTAAAAATTAAAACGTTGAAACCCTAATAGTCCCGCCATTTACTCTCCCTCTCCTTAACACTTCATCAATTGCTCTCGCTAGTCACTCTCGGCCTCTTGCTACTCACTAGTCGGACTGGCAGAGTAGTAGCTCCTTTCTCAGTCCTTGGCTTCTCGCTCTAACTCCCTGCTCTCTGTCTCTCTCTCTCTCTCTCTCTCTCTGAGCCCCTATCTTCTCACTGGTTTCTACAACGTCGACGTCGAGCATTTCATCATCCCTTTCTGATCACTCGTGAGTGCATATCTCCTCTTTCTCCTTTGTTTAACAGTTTATACAATAAAATCTAAATATATATTTTTATGACTAGGAGTGTTGTTTAGATTTTTGGGGTATAGAATAAGATAAGTTAGACTTTGAGTTTTGCCATTTTGAAGTTCGGGAAGAGTGTTGTTTTTGACCATTTTTTAAGGTTGATCAAAATTATATTCTAGCACTTAATTATATATGGAATTACGAATCAGTGATATGATCAAAATTATATTCTAACAGTTAATTCTAATGAAAACCTCAACTCCATACAAATAATAATTATAAATATCATTATATATACCCCTAATCGGAGACCAATAGAGAAGAAGGGCAAAATAGTGCAAGTGGAGGATTTGTACTCTTAATTGTTTTCTTTTTACGAGTAGGACATGTTATTTGTGATATTTCAGATTTATCTTGTAATTGTTAAGACTTGCAATTGGTTGAACATGTTGTCGTTTTTTTTGAGCTTGAACCTTGGAATATGTTCCGCCTTTTATTATTTGTTTAGCTTAAATGTTCAGGATTTGGTTAATACCATAGATGAATACACATCATCGCATCGATCGGTGAGTAGAATATAGAAAAATTGCACAAAATTATTGCATTATGAAAGGAATTATTTCGAATCGGATTAAATCCAACTCCGATCCAATCCGACTTGGATCGGATCTGGAGGTCCTCCTCCGATCCGCCGGATCAAATTCGGATCGGATTTTCAGTTCCGAATATAAATTGAATGCGGATTCGGGTATTCCAATATCCGATCCGAATCCGATTCATTGACATCCCTACCTAAACCATTGCTTGTCCTCAAGCAATTATGAATACAAAAATTAAAACGAAGAATCTCCTCAGGTAAACATAAGTAGCCACATCATTAGCCTACCAACCTAAGAAGCTAGCCCAAAAGTGATGAAAAATATTGCAAAATAGATGAGGGAATCAAGTTTTCAAAATAAGAAAAAATACCACATACATTTGGGATAGTTAAAAGAACAAGTAGACCCTCACTTTAGTAATGAAGCACTCATCACTCATGTGTTTAAAAATATAATGCAGTTCACTCAAATCTCATTCCAATGAAATCAAATCTACTATAAGCTTGACAAGACTCTCAAATTCACCACCACAAAATGCAATGCATGCTAGACAATCACGACTATGATAGGGTTGTAACGGGGCTATGGGTAAAGGTAAGAGGGGAACAAATATGTTGGGATTTGTCGAGCTCAATGCCAAATAATATGAGTATAAATAATCCTCATCCAACTTCTCACAAAAAATACTCTTCACACCAAACCCCAATACACCTCAAATACACAAAATAACCTTGAGTTGATCGAGTATGTGAAACGTGTTAAAGCTTAATAATATAAACTTTATACCAAATCCTTGAATTATTTGCGTCTCTTTTTTTTCTCTTTCAAAATTTTTTTCACTTTTGATACTTGATTTTCTTTTGATTTTGCCCCTTTTCCTTTTTTTCTTCTCCTTTTTTTTTCCTTCTTTTCGGTTTTTAAAGATAAGAGAAGGGTTATGGCAAGAGAAATTTTATGGGCTACATTGGCCATTTATCCCTTGCTACCCTCTTTGAGCTTTAGTTTTTCTCCTTCTTGATGCAAACCTATAACATTGAACCTTGGTTGAATACATGTTTTACATTTTTTTCTCCAAGACTGTAGAGTTTCATTAGTGAATGATGGTAGTTGGCAGGTAATAATGACACTGTTATTCGCACATGTTTTGCCCCTTTTTCTTTTTTTCTTCGCCTTTTTTCCCCTTCTTTTCGGTTTTTTTAAGATAAGAGAAGGGTTATGGCAAGAGAAATTTTGCACTTTTCAACACTTTTTCTAACAACTCGTACAATTCAACCCAAATATCACCAAGGGAAATATCGTATTAATCCCTCATTGCATTCAAACAAACCATACCCAACAACAGTGTCATTATTACCTGTCAACTACTCTCAATCACTAATGAAACTCCATAGACTTGGAGAAAAAATGTAGAACATGTATTCGGCTGTAATAACCCGACCCTAACCCATATTTATTTATTTAAATCATCTTCATTTATTTCATTAACCATATTTATCAGACCAAGTTATTGCAGTTTATGCTATTGTGAACCAAGATATATCTTTCTTTCCCTCAAACCTTTATTACTTAGTCACTTCAATCTAGTGTACTTGTTGTTATCTTGAACCAAGTTATACATCAGCAAGCCTTAAACCCGTATCAGCAACCTATTTCAGAAAAGGCCATAACTACTCTTTCAATTATCACCATCAAGGCCTTTTCCTTTGTAATCTCATTTATCTCATTATGGACTATTTTACTTTCATTTACTTTATATCAAATTTAATTACTTTCATCAATTCAATTTTGAAGTTATATTGAAATACACAAGTTTTATATACCATTTAATTACTCAATTTCTATTGCACATACTTATAATGACATTTATGAAACAGACTTGAGGCCTAGTTATCGTTCCCCATTATGCATAAGTGTTATCAAGTTAGAACATATTTATCAAGTTAGATGACATTTATGAAACAGCTGACTTGTATCAAGTCAGATGACATTTTTAAAGATTCAAGGTACGTCCATTGCCTGTATCTTCAGAAAGCAAATCATGTTTATCAAGTTACAACTCTTAATGAGTTTATCAATGAATCAGTTTATTCAGTGATTTGCCATTTAACTTGTGACCCCGTCAGTTATCATCTATAGGGTGTCAGCCCATCATTTACCCGCGCGGCTTCAGGCCAACTCTTGATCGGATTGGTAGGTGTACACCTATGTATAGATTATATCAGTGCAAGGGGTTCACATCCAGATAATAATGAGCAATTCAATTTCATATTACTTTCATTTTCATTGTTATTGCCAACTAAATGAATTGCAAAGACAGGTACCCATTAACAGTATTTTTATGCTCACTTTACAATGCAAGAATGTATGTACTAAGGTTTTGCTCATGTCTTTGAATTGTTTTCATGTTTTCCATTTTAGGTGATGAAGTATCACATATTTCTCCTTTTGGAAAGCCATTTTGAAAGTCATCAGATGCTCACAGTGGATTCGACATAGCACGATGTTGGGATCAACCTAAAGGTCTATATTCAATATACATGTGTGTAGTGTGGAGTGCGCGTTAGCATATGGAATGGTTAAGTAAATGGTATTGAAGTGAACTATTATGGACTTTGGTCTTAAAGTGTATCAGTTTAATAGAGTTTATAATTGTGATCGCGAGCTGCAAGATCAAATGGTTCAGTGGGCCTTGTCCTTATTAGGACGGCAGTAGCGCCTTCGTTTATTGAGTCTTCCACTGCAGTTTTCAGTAATCATGTCATTAGTATTTTGGGGGCATTACAGATTTGGTATTAGAGCTAAGGTTTAAGGGTCACTGTGAGATATCAAGGTGTGCATGGGTTATGTTGGACCAGTTAAATGAGCTATTGACTATACGTTAATATGTATGGGCATATATGAAGGAACTATTTCCATTTGGGTGACTTAATCATTTGGTAATATCCTGAGATCCAAGCATTAGCAAAGTGGAGTGTGAAACCATTTGGGTCACCTGTTAGTGAGGCATGCTCTCATTTATTTAGAAGTTGTATTGTCTGTTTCATTTCTCTTATTGTTTAAATTTTTGCAATCGTGCACTCCGGGTGTGTGACCCGTTAAGTTATGAACTCCGGCGTGTGGCTGTTGAGCTATTGAAGTATTTCTCTCTCTTTCAGGTATCTATTGTAAGGCTTTAAGCCTGGGCTTTAATCAGTTTTTAGGCGAAATTCTGTCCGTTTTGCCCCAGTATTTGAGAGTCTTATTGAGGTGTGTTAATATCCCTACTCTTGGGTACAGTGATGGTTGAAACCCAATGTGGGGATGCCATTTGTAACTTCTTAAGGGATGAATATAGTGTCAAGTTAGATGTAAACCTCTAGATAAGGAAATGCCTTGTGGGGCAAAATCCTTGAGGTAAACCAGTATGAGATGAACACTACAATGAATGCTCATGTACGGTGATAATAATTAGTAGCTTAAGGTGTACTACTTGGCATTATATGGGTGGTACAAGTAAGATTAAGCTGCCATATATCGGAATCATCTGGTCTTGACATTAAGAACTTACATCAGCAATGCTCCCATTACTTCCTGTAATTGACTTATTTCTGCCTAGTTACCTTGAATTGTTCAAAGGTATCATTTCTTTGCTGCTAACACTCTCTTGATTTATAATGAAGTGTTTATGGAAATTCTCATATATGGCCCGTGAGGACTTCTTCAAACACATTTGAGTTACCTTTCTTATAAGCGATTCAAACCCTGACAATCATAACCGTTTAATTCTCTATTTCCCTAATGGAGCCTATAATGACCCCCAGTGTGCATCCCTGTGTGATTTGCAGTTCTTTCTAAGCATATCTGACTCATTCTACTTGCAGCTCAATTATCACTATGTTCATATTTTACTGTGACCTACTTTAACTCCTTGCTTCTATTTAGGCACTATTCATTTATTGCTTGCAAAGCCTTTGGTTGCTTCAGACCCAGTCATTGAGTGCCCTTTCAGCAATTAAATGTATCTATATTGTTCATATTTCTATAGCACCGTAATGTCATGCTGGCATACTACTCTATGGTCGTGACTGCATGTCGTTATTCAAGTTATTTTGGTAATCCTTTCTTTTCTATTACAACCTAACTTGGTAATGATAAACAACGATTTGTGCTATTTCCATCTGCAAGCAGTTTTGAAGTTTATATGCCTACCTAAGACTTCCATTTACTGCAAAATATATTATTGATGGATGTCATCATGTTCAGTCATAAGATTGACTCCTTCATCTTGACGTATTGTCCTTTCAAACACCAGATGAATAAAATTTCCCTTCTGATAGTGTTGCTCTTTATCTTCATCATTTTACTCACATATGGATACCGTATGACTTTTCAAAAGCCGCTTTGGTAACCTGTTGCATTTCTTCACCTTCATTACTTAATAGTCCCTCTTAACTTCATAACATCGATCATTTACTTTACTATCATAACCATCATGAATAAACTGCCTGTCTTGTATATGTTGCAGGTCATTTCTATGCCTTGCCTCTTTCATTTCGATTCTTCGTCCTTTTATTTATTCAGCTTACATGTCGGTCCTTTCTAACCAATAAAAAAATATCTTTGTAAGAGTTCATGTTATGGTTACATCTCTTTACATTTGGATTACCCCCCTAACATTTTAATTTACTGAGACCAATAGGCAGTTGAATGTTTATCTTTTGTACACATGCCTTTAGTAGTATTGTTGGAACCATATTCATCGAAAATTCAATCCAGTTTGATTGGCAGATCTAGTATTATTATGGGGGTGAACTGACTGTGTACTTTCAGGATTAAGATGATTGGTAAGGATCTTAAGGTTAGCTTGAGAGATGAGGGTTGCCTAAACGTGTATTTCTATGGGCCGAGGGAAGAAAAGTCCTATTTATCCCCCTAATTACATTGTGCAAGCAATCATGTTAGTAATGCATTGAATATTAGTGATTTGTCAACCACACTCAGTATATCTATACCCATATTTACAGTTGGTGGATTTAGAGATGTTTTATCTAAGGACTATTAGGATTGTTTCTCCCCAAGAAACATTGATTTTCAGATCAACCTAGGTCTAGGTGGTCAATCCATTTTCAGAGCCCCTATCACATGACCTCCAGCAGAGTCTAAAGAATTAAAGATTCAGTGGATGAGTTGTAAAGGATTTATTTGACCAAGTGTGTCCTCATGGGGAACCTCAAGTTTATACGAAGAAGAAAGACAGAACTCTTTTCTAGGAATGATTTGAGGTCTGGATTTCATACCTAAACCATGCAACCATAATTTATCTTTTGCAAGACTACCAATTTATAGTAATTCTTGTTGCCTTTCTCATCTGCAAAACTTGATACTATCCAATGTTGTTTAAGCTCCCTTACATTTCAACCCGATGTTCCTATTAGCGTGATCTTCCATGTCTTTGCAAACCCATTGTTAAATGTGCAATACATTCTTGTTCAACCCTATAGGGTTGTCAGCATTCCCGTGCTCTCAACCTTCACCATCTCTATTTCATAATCTTGAGTTGTAGTTCAGTTCGTTGAGAGCTGATTCCCACATCTACCTTACATCTCATTTATTCATAATAATACGCTCGTATAACTTGTTCTGAATTCATAATGTAATTCAACTCTCATTGGTGTGGGTGATTGCGATTGTCATAATCCTCTTACTCTCCTTATTTTGAACTTCAACTCCCACGCATATATCTTACATGCTCATAAGTAAACTTTAGCTTTTTTGTTCAATCTTATTACTGGACTTGAATTGGTTTCATATGAGCAAAGGCACGTTTCTAATGTACTTGTTCAATCGATTTACTTATTTATTCATACTTTGCTCGTTCAATCTATTGATCTATTTATGGCACTTGCAATTCTCACACCTATATCTTATATCCTCATAAGTAAACTTCAGTAATCCTTATTTAATCTTATTGCCGTACTTGGCTTAACTTTATATGAGCAAATGCATGTTTCCACTGCAGCCTATTCAATCTATTTATCTATTCATTAGACCTTGTTTGTTCAAGCTATCCATTGTACCTTGATTCTCCAATCTATTTATCTATCCATTGGCACTTTACTTATCCAATCCATTTATCTATCCATTACGCATTGCTTATCCCACCTATTTATTGCACTTATCTTGTTCCTTGTGGCTATAAAGTCACCTAGTTGAAGCTCAGTTGGTTGCCATCTTGTTTCCAATTCATTAGTTAAACTTGAGTATAACCGTGCCATCTTTCCCCTTAGTGGATTATTTATTGGACCCTTTATGATCCATATTTATAAACCACAGTTCTTGTGGCATTATATTTTAGAATTCATGATATACTTATGGTTATTTTTATTCTAACCATCCCATGATAACCTCTCCTTTATTTGCCTTTTCTAGTCTCATTGTTCATTTCTTTTGTATGCAATGATTCATTTGACTAAGAATTTCATCACTCTCATCCCTAACCATGGTTATTTCATTACCCTTTATCGATCGGGAGCAGATCCTTGAGTAGTCGGATAAGGGAAGATCCTGTGAGATATTAGGATGATCAGATGAGGAGATTTTGATAAGGGCATAACCTCAAGCCTTGTTTACTTATATTGGAGTGAGCCAGAAGAAACATTGAGTATAAGGTTAGAGCTACCCCAAGCAAGCATTAAGAGGGAAAATTCAAGTACATGTCGAGGTGATACAAGGTCGACAAAACAATTGTGCTGGCAAAACAAAGAAATAACCAAAGTCTCAGATGAGATATAAAGTATTCCGAAGGGCTTGTCTAGTCAAGGGTGTCAGGAGACTGGATATCAGTGATAATTGAGTCCTCATTACCTTGGGCTTTATGAGTCAATAGTGTAGAATACGTCATTTGCAGTAACAAGGTCCTTTTCTTTCGAAGAGAATATCACTTTTGAAGCAAAGTAATTGAGTTCATTGAGGCTCTTGTGTGAGAAGTATCCGGATCTACTATTGAAACATGGGATTAAGAAGTTGTACAATACGTACACCCTTAGTCGAAGTACATTCAGCAAATTATACCTCTTCAGAGGGAAGCAATGGGAACCAATGGCCCATGTGTCTTAAAGCAGCATTGCATATAGTTGAGAAGTGTTATAAGTTTTAAGGACGAAACTCTTTAAGCGGGGAAGGCTGTAATAACCTAACACTAACCCATATTTATTTATTTAAATCATCTTTATTTATTTCATTAACCATATTTATCAGACCAAGTTATTACAGTTTATACTATTGTGAACCAAGATATATCTTTCTTTCCCTCAAACCTTTATTACTTACTCACTTCAATCTAGTGTATTTGTTGTTATCTTGAACCAAGTTATACATCAGCAAGCCTTAAACCCGTAGCAGTAACCTATTTCAGAAAAGGCCATAACCACTCTTTCAATTATCACCATCAAGGCCTTTTCCTTTGTAATCTCATTTATCTCATTATGGACTATTTTGCTTTCATTTACTTTATATCAAATTTAATTACTTTCATCAATTCAATTTTGAAGTTATATTGAAATACACAAGTTTTGTATACCATTTAATTACTTAATTTCTGTTGCACATACTTACAATGACATTTATGAAACAGACTTGAGGCCTAATTATCGTTCCCCATTATGCATAAGTGTTATCAAGTCAAAACATATTTATCAAGTCAGATGACATTTATGAAATAGCTAACTTGTATCAAATCAGATGACATTTTTAAAGACTCAAGATATGTCCATCACCTGTATCTTCAGAAAGCAGATCATGTTTATGAAGTTACAACTCTTAATAAGTTTATCAATGAATCAGTTTATACAGTGATTTGCTATTTAACTTGTGACCCTGTCAGTTATCATCTATAGGGCGTCAGCCCATCATTTACCCGCGCTGCTTCAGGCCAACTCTTGATCGGATTGGCAGGTGTACACCTATGTAAAGATCATATCAGTGCAAGGGGTTCACATCCAGATAATAATGAGCAATTTAATTTCATATTACTTTCATTTTCATTGTTATTGCCAACTAAATAAATTGCAAAGATAGGTACCCATCAACAGTATTTTTATGCTCACTTTACAATACAGGAATGTATGTACTGAGTTTTTGCTCATGTCTTCGATTTGTTTTCATGTTTTTCATTTTAGGTGATGAAGTATCACATATTTCTCCTTTTGGAAAGCCATTTTGAAAGTCATCAGATGCTCACAGTGGATTCGGCATAGCACGAGTGTTGGGATCACCTCAAGGTCTATATTCAATATACATGTGTGTAGTGTGGAGTGCGAGTTAGCACATGGTATGATTAAGTAAATGGTATTGAAGTGAACTATTATGAACTTTGGTCTTAAAGTGTATCAGTTTAATAGAGTTTATGATTGTGATCGTGAGCTGCAAGATCAAATGGTTCAGTGGGCCTTGTCCTTATCAGGACGGCAGTAGACGCCTTCGTTTGTTGAGTCTTCCACTGTAGTTTTCAATAATCATGTCATTAGCATTTTAGGGGCGTTACATTAGCCAAGGTTCAATATTATAGGTTTGCATCAAGAAGCAGAAAAGCCAAAGCTCAAAGAGGATAGTAAGGGATAAGTGGTCAATGTAGCTCATTAATTCAAAGAATGCCTCAATCATTTAGCCTAAACATGCATGCTAAATGTGATCTTGAATAAGAGTCAAAGCAAGTTCTAAAGAATTGAAATCAAAGAAGAGCCACACATGAAAAACAATGTCAGAGTAAAATAGTGAATTAGTCCGAATAAGGCTCAAAGTCTCAGGGGACAACTACCAGAGCTCAATTAGCTCATTAGATCATATCTACCAAATATTCATGCAAAGATTTATTGAGCAATCAAATTGTAGTTAACATGACATATAAAATGTGAAGCACATTTCAAAAACTTAAAATCAAACATTTATTCACACATGGGCATAACAAAAAGGGTCAAAATAAGTTAAAGAAAGCTACTTAGTCTAACACTCATCACTGGAGGATTTTATTACTTTTTCTCTTTTTTGTGTGTTTTCTTTGGTTTTTTTTTTTTTTTTTACTGACTAAAATGCAACAAAAAATTATTGAGAATACTAAAATAAAGCTAAACCTAAAAAAAGAAGCTTAAAAATAGAAAAAAAAACAAAATGATAAACTACAAATGCAAACTACTCCCACATCCGCATCACATATACATATGCACACATAACTCTCCCATGCTTGGACAAAGCATTGTCCTCAATGCAAGGACAGAGAAATCAACGGGGAAGAAAAAGAAGAAAAAAGGAGGAGAAGGAGGAGAAGAAAAAGCGTGGGGATGAGAAATATGCTAGTCTCGCCAAGTCTCTAAGTAGGCCCTAAAGTCTTGAAAGTATTAGTTTTAGGAGGCAATTATCCCACAGAGCTCATCATACCGCTCCTGGACAAAATCACAGAGTGCGATATGTTTAGTTTGAATGTATACTCTAGCTCCTTTGAACGGACTATAGGCCAGCATTAGAGATGTCAACGGATCAGATTCGGATCGGATATTGGAACATCCGAATCCGCATCCGATTTATATTCGGATCTAAAAATCCGATCCGAATTCGATCTGGTGAATCGAACGAGGACCTCCGGATCCGATCCAAGTCGGATCGGATCGGCGTCGGATTTAATCTGATCCGAAATAATTCCTTTCATAACGCAATAATTTTGTGTAATTTTTCTATACTCTACTCACCGGCCGATGCGATGATATGCGTTCATATATAGTATTAACCAAATCTTGAACATTTAAGCTAAACGAATAATAAAAGATGGAACATATTTCAAGGTTCAAGCTCAAACAAAATGACAACATGTTCAACCAATTACAAGTCTTAACAATTATGAGATACATCTGAAATATCACAAATAACATGTCCTGCTCGTAAAAAGAAAACAATTAAGAGTACAAATCCTCCACTTGCACTATTTAGCCCTTTTTCTCTATTGGTCTCCCACTAGAGGTATATATTATGATATTTATAATTATTATTTGTATGGAGCTGAGGTTTTCATCAGAATTAACTGTTAGAATATAATTTTGATCATATCACTGATTCGTAATTCCATATATAATTAAGTGCTAGAATGTAGTTTTGATCAACCTTAAAAAATGGTCAAAAACAACGATCTTCCCGAACTTCAAAATGGCAAACCTCAAAGTCTAACTTATCTTATTCTATACCCCAAAAATCTAAACAACACTCCTAGTCATAAAAATATATATTTAGATTTTATTGTATAAACTGTTAAACAAAGGAGAAAGAGGAGATGTGCACTCACGAGAGATCAGAAAGGGATGATGAAATGCTCGACGTCGGCGTTGTAGAAACCAGTGAGAAGACAGGGGCTTAGAGAGAGAGAGAGAGAGAGAGAGAGACAGAGAGAGAGACAGAGAGCAGGGAGTTAGAGCAAGAAGCCAAGGACTGAGAAAGGAGCCACTACTTTGACAGTCCGACTAGTGAGCAGCAAGAGGCTGAGAGTGACTAGCGAGAGCAATTGACGAAGTGTCGAGTAGAGGGAGAGTAAATGGCGGGACTATTAGGGTTTCAACGTTTTAATTTTTACATATTAAAAAAAAAGCCTTGCTTAAAAAAAATAACACTGGCTGGGATGGCACCTTCAGAGTAGGGGGAGTGTGGGTATATTGGGTAGGTTTTATTTCTAAAAATTTTAAATTTAAACTTAAATTTTAAATTTGAAATATTTAAAAATCTAGTCGGATCGGATTGAAAGTCGAATCAGATTTTACCCTTCCTCCGAATCCGATCCGAATTCGACTCAGACTCAGATTATTTTTATCGGATTCAGACTCGAATTTTTCTATTTCGGATTCAAATCGGATAATTTTACCTCGGATCGGATCGGATCTGCTTCGAATTCAGATGTAACTGACATCCCTGGGTAGCATGCAAACCAGAATAATCAGAGGATGAAGATGGTTGGGATGAACTAGAGCCCCTAAGATGAGGCGCGGGAGGAGGTGGTGCGGGTTGGACCAACTCTTCGCCACCTAGCAAAAACTATAGATTGGTTTGATTCAACAGAGTGGTTTGTTCAACATTAGCTAGCGATATGAGACGGTTCCCAGGATAAATCCAACAAATGTGCCCAGCCTCTACCTTATAAAATTTCATTTGTTCAAAAGCGGGTAAGTTTAACCGCTTGGAACCTGGAACTCTATCATCAGGGTTTGGTTTTATCCCTATAGACCTAGCAATGGGGTAATAAGGCCCCCAATCACAATCCTCTATGCAAAACTAGTGGCTGCACTATGCAATTGATTAACCAAGGATGAACCGGGGTCAAGTCGGTCACCTTGGAGCATGCTATACAAACAATACAATTCAGACTGGCAAGGCACATTCAAACTATCTCCCTCGTAAATAATCCACAAGCAAGCAATCGCTGGGCTACTCGAATACAAGGGATTCTAAAAACAGTGCCTTTAGAGTTGCTTGTATCATACCAATGATCCCTAAAAAGTTCATACCAAAATGTATTTGGGTTAAATTCTTTAGGGACATGACAATAAGACAAGTTCATACTCGACGGAAAACAGAATATGCTATTACAGGAACTTAAGTTTAGCTCATAAAAATCCCGATTTAGATCAAATGAAATGTATCCTTCTTGACAATGAGGCCCATGCATGACCTCCAGATGCAATGTGCTAAAAAATTCAAGGGTGAGGTCACGATATGTGTGGTCTCTAGTCTCTAAAAATTGCCACATACGTCCGCTAGCAAACAGCCAACGGATATCATCTAACGAACCTAATCTACCAACAAATCCTCGTCACAATAATGAGTAGTAATAATCAACTTACTATTCAAATTATTGTATCTAGCAATATACTTGGGATGTGTTAAACTAAGGGGGGTCAGGGATATTACCTCGATTTTGCGCGTTTGTTGAGGTTCGGGAAGTCCGATGTGCTCTTTGATGTTCTTGACTAAATATCCCTATCCCTTGGGTGGTTCTTGCCTTCTTCTTGGGTGCCATTGAGATGGTGAATGAATGGGTGAAAGCTTGAACCTTGAATTGAAGTGAAAAATGGAAAAGAAAAAAACTAAAAATGCAAAATTTGTGAAAAAGAAGGTGAAATAGGAAAAAATATGGAAGAAAAAGAGAGAATTTGAAAGAATGGAAGTCGAAGTGGAGTTACTGAAACTTGGGGTATGAAGATGGGTAGAATGTGGGAGAAAGAGAGCAAGAAATGGGAAAGTTTAAGAAGATTTAGTGAAATAGTGAAGAAAATGAGAAGAAAGAAGAGAAATTTGAGGAAAAATGATGAACAATTCAAGGTTTTAGAGGCGATGGTTACGGAGGTTTTAGAGAGAGAAGGAGAGCTCTTAGAGAGAGAAGGGACAAAGGAGTAAGGAAGATGAAAGGTTGTCAGGTCAAAATGGCATAAAAACCCTTGACCGCGAATGGGAAGCCTCACCATGGACCGTGGGGTCCATCATCGAGGGTCCATGGTGAGCTATATCTCCGAGTTTTCTTCAGTTTGCCAAGCAACTCCTCCACGGACCGGATTGGATACCACGAGGGGTCCGTAGAGAGCTCTGGAATAGAGGCTAAAACTCTCTTATTATATTTGTGATTTTCTTTTTTGATGATTTTTTCACTCTTCTTTTTGCCTCTTTGGTTACCCGGATTTTGATTTCTTCTTGCTTTGCTTTTGCTTTTCTTTCTTTGTTTTTATGATTTTTCTCTTTGTTTTTTTCTCTTCTCTTTTTTTCAAACAAAAATAAAACAATATATAAAATCAAAGAAAAGAAAAACGAGGAAACAAAAAAAAACAACTTGGATTACCTCCCAAGAAGCGCACTTTTAGCGTCAGGAGCTCGACCGTCTCTTTTAGGAGGGCTCGGGATCAGAAAGATGATACACAGCAGGCTTGTCAACAAGGTCCCCACATCTCCGAATTTGCCTTTATCACGGACCTTGAAATCAAAATTATTCACTGGAAGGTGTCATCTCAAAGGCTTGGGATGGAGGTCATTCTTCGCCATCAAATGACTCCATTTAACATGACTCGTATACAGAATGAATTTATAGTGGGCACCATCAGACGGGCCACTTCCAAGTTCAACTCCTAGGTCAAAGTCATATCGATGTCAACAATTTGAGGCATGGATTGCACTACTTGAGCAAACCTATAATAATCACTTATGGGCACCTCATTAGTAACATAAGCCTCGTCCTCGACCATGCTTGGTGGCGTAGGCACATTGAACTTCACTCTAGCGAAATTTAGGCTGAGGCCTTCGGATGTAACACATTCAAACGCAAAAGAGTTAACATGCTACCAATCATCAAATGAGCCAATCTCATGAAAATCCACATCTTCTTCTAAAGTAGATGAAGGAGAAGGGATATTCTGGTTTTCAAATAAGACAAATTCAACATGATTCTCCCCTACATCAAATGTCAAATGTCCTCCCTTCACATCAACTTTGCTACCCAAAGTGGCCAATAAGGTTCGCCGTAGAATCATTTGGGCATACGCATCTATGGCCATATCTAGGACAATAAAGTCGTCAAGCACATAAAAATCACCTACCTTCATGGGAACATTTTCTAAAATACCCAAAGGGCACTTCATGGAACTATCCACAAATTGGAGTGAAATAGGTGTTGATTGCAACTCTCCTAAACCAAGCTTCAGGAAAATGGGATAGGGCATAAGACTAACACTTGCACCAAGATCACACAAAGCCCTATGACTACTACCTGCCGCAAGCGCACGAGTAGTTGTAGTATAGATAAAAGATATTGTTCCTCAAGAACTAAAGTAATCTATCGAGCCTAGTCTTGTCAGATTATGCTAAGCAAAACTCTATTTCAAGCGGTTTCGATTAACTACTGCAAATGAACTCGTCTAAATCAATAAGAGAAAAACGTCTAGGAATTTTCACAATTATGGAAGAGAATTAGAACAAAATTAATAAAAATGTGTTATTCTCTAATTGGTTAATTCCGAGTAACTGTAATCTTTTCTAGAAACTTGATCTATTCTTTCGAAATCAATTAAATTTGCCTAAACTAAGCAAATTTTTTCTTTCGAACTAATTTGGCTTAATCCAAGTTTAAAGTCTTCGATTACTTACTGGCCTTCCTAACATATAAATCTCTCTTTCGAGACGAAGTTATGCTAAGTCTATTCAAGCAGTCCAACGACCAAATGTCGTCTTTCAAATGTTCACTCAATTGTTTCAAGTGCGCAAGTAAATTTTGGCCAAAAATCAACTCACAACATATCAAACACTTGATAGAACGAAATCAAACCAATCATGAAAATAACCACAATTGAATAAACTAAAACATGATCCAATATACTTCCAAAAAAACTACTAAATTCCTAGACTAAGAAAACTACTCAGACATGATAAAAGATAAACAAACTAACCAAAGATAGGCGAAATCTGAGCGGAAGGGGCTCGACTGAGATGGCCTTCACTAAGGGCTTCAAAACTGCCTCAGGATCAAAACTCTCACACTTAAAACTCTCACAAGAGTAAAAACAAAACTAGAGAGCAAAATTTGAGAGAAATAAACTAATCTTCACTAGACTAACTCTACTTGCTTTGCTTGCTAGGGATTGCTCTTCTTCGCTGCTAAACGTCGCTATTTATAGAAAATTCAAGTTGATCTTAGCCACACAGCCAAGGAACATGAAGAGGCAGCAGCCGAGAAAGTTCATGGATGACCATGGGGGAGGTCAAAACACAGCCATTAAAGGGCAAATGCTGGGTGAAAAGGCTAAAAATCTTATAAAACACATAAAACAACTACACCTGAGCATCAATCGAGAATAAGAGAGTAAACAATATCATTAAGCACAAAATTCTCCTAAACACAAGGCAAAACAGCCCTAAAAAGATTTAAACTGTTGCTTGTCCTTAAGTAATGAAAAAACTAAAAAGGTATATACAACCTCCTCAGGATAGACATAGGTAACATTCAAATGGTAAAGATGATCCAAAGGTAGCCCAAAAACGTACAAAAAATCATCAACAAGTAGAATAGGGAATGAAATTCCAAAAACCTTTTAATAGACCACAATGCAAAACTTGAACCAATCTTCCCCCAAAGCGTCAAATATAATCATTCAAGCATATGAAACAAGCGAAACTAATAAGGCCGATAGAACCTCACTATAGTTATGTGGCACTAGTACTCATGTGTTTGATAATTTATATATATGAAGGTCCTCTCAATGCTCATTCCTTGGACACAAATCTACCATAGGCTTGACAAGATTCTCAAATTCGTCACCACTAAAATGCAAATACACTAAACAATCATGAGGACTTTCATAGGGATGTAACGGGATTTAGGGTAAAAGTAAGAGGGGAACAAAGGTTTTTGGAAATGAGGAGCTAGAAGCCAAAGCCTAAGAGTTTAAACAATTCTAATGCATCATACTACATCCTTCTCGAGCCATATCAAAATAAATCCCAAAATGTAAATAGATAGAGTCGAAAAATCACAAATACCTTACATTCCCACCAAGGCTAATCACTTTCTTCGAATTTTTTTTTCTTTTTTTTCATTCATTTCTTCTTTTTTTTTCCTCATTTCCTTTTTTTTCTGCCTTTGTTTTCCTTTCAAAAAGGGATAGCCAAGGGAATTCCATAACAAACTTTAAAATTGAACTCTTCTCTAAACTTTACACAATCAAACAAGGGATTTATCAAATGTTTACATCCCTGCTCCAAACAGCCAAAATTCACTAAAGAGAATAACAATTCACCTTGCTAATGCCCTATCAAACTTGATGTGAAAGAATATAATGCTCCTCTAGCCTTGGCTTAAGGGTAAGAGAAGTATTTGGCCATAGGCTAAAAATAGGAGGTTCAAATCAAGAAAAACGGTTATATGCTCAAAAGGGCTAACAAGGAATACAATACACAATAAAGGTGGCTATTTCGTCGTGGTGTTAAACAAATCAAGAAAGAAAAATGCCTAAATCATTTCGCCTAAATGCATATGTGAAATGTGATCTTGAATGAGAATCAAAGCAAGTTCTAGAGAAATGACATCAAGGAAGAGTCACACGTGAAAGAAATATGAGACTAATAATGATAAACAGTCTTTAAAGGCTCAAAGTCTCACGGGATATCTACCAAAGACAAAGCTAACTCACTAGCACACATATGCCAAAATCTTCTAAAGAATCATGGGGAAAAACAATTCGCATCCAACATGTGGTCAAAACATGAAGCATAGTTTGAAAATTCATTTGCAAACATTTATGCACAATTCGGGTGAACCAAAGGATCAAACTAAACCAAAGAAAGCTACCAAATCTATAGAGATCATCATCGGAGGATTTTTTCTTTTTTTTTTTGGTTTTTTTCCCCACAAACAATGCAAACTAAAATGCAAAAGAAACTAACAAAAGAAAGAAACTAAAATTGCATCATAATAAAAAGGGAAGGGGAGTAGCAGAAATCAAAATCAGAGAGGAGGAGGTGGAGGAGGATGGTCAGAAATTACCCGAAAACTTTGCTACACTTGACCCTTTCTTCTATGGTTAAACTGGATCAATTAGCATATAAACATTGACATTTTCCATTGGTTGTCCCACCAAATATGGCTTCAATCACCGTCCATGGACTGTGAAAGCTCCGGTAGACTCACTCTATCTCTCCACTGCTCCACTGGATTGAACTTTGGTAATGGTAAATGGTCCCGACCATCAGGATTTCAGTTTACCCAGAACCAATCTCAACCTTGAGTTGAATAGGAGGACCATATCACCTCTTTCAAAACGCTTCGTTACGATATGTTTGTGGTGCCATTTCTTAGTTCGCTCTTTGTAAATAAGGGAATTTTCGTAAGCCTCCAACCTTAGTTTGTTGAGCTCGTTTAGTTGCAGGAATCATCGTTCTCCCACCGCTTTGAGATCAAAATTGAGTGTCCTTACAGGCCAATAGGCCTTGTGTTCCATTTCCACTGGTAAGTGATAAGATTTTTCAAACACTAACCGGTTTGGTGGTGTGCCTAGAGGAGTCTTATAAACGGTTCGGTATGCCCAAAAAGCATCATCAAGCTTCACCGACCAATCTTTGCCAGACCGATCCACCGTTTTCTCAATATGCCTTTCACAATATGCCCAAAGAGCAAGACTTCTCCTTCACCTAACCCTATGAAGATATCTCTTCTATGCTTGGCTCTTCCAATATCTCTTTGATGTAGCTTTTTCCTAGTTTGTGATGTTATTTATATTTAGACTTGACAAAAACTGGCCTGATCAGAAAATTCGATAGGAACCTGGCCAGAAATTTTGGGTCTTGAACACGATTTCTTCAACACAAGCCCAAAATAAACCGAACCCAAAAAGCTCGCAAATTAACGGATCAAACTCAACTCGAACTGGCTGAACTTGCTTGCTCAACCCGAACATTATGTCCTTATTTTTGCGTTTTTCATTGATTTTTCTTTTTTAACAATAGTGGTTATTCATTATATTGAATCTTTTAGAGAAACTTATATAATTTCATATCCTTTTACAAATTAAACAATAGTACACTTCTCTCCCAACTTACTTAGTGTAAAATATTGTCATGCACAACTCATGAATGGGACAACTTAAAAAATGGGCATGAGTGGTGTGAAAGAACTATCTAGTCTTAAGAATCAATTTAGAATAAAACAAATATTAAAAATGAACAAGTCATAGTGTTATCATTTTAGTGAAATGGATATGTCTCATTATATTTTAAATGATATTACTCTGTAATAATCTAAAATTTTGATATTATAATTAAATGATGATTGTAATATCTTGTAGTCCTTTAACATCCTTATTGGTTTTAATTTTAATTGGTCTCGAACTATGATGCTATTCATGCTAGTGTTGGGCAGTGGGCCGACCCATGTTTGTGTTTTGATCGACCCATTAATAAAGTGTGCTTGATTAGGTAATGGTAGATTAGTTAACAAAAAATATCGAATTATTAAATGAGTCATTACCGCTCCGACCCATTAACATACTTTGGATGAGTTGACCAATAAATGACACCACCCTTTATTAATCTTATTTTAATATACAGGTTGATCCACCCAAACTAGATTGGACTCCACTCTTTGCCCACCTATACATGGCAAGGTTAGGTGAACGAGAAGTCTTGGAGTAATAAGAGCCATTTGCTTCTAGGCAAGATGCTAAAGAGAGCCTAAAGAGAGCCGTGAGAGTTACGAAGTGACAAATGAACACGCTGTTGAAGCTCCTACTATAACAAAAGAAGTTCCCACTAGCTTCTCAACTTTTGATGAGCATTGTGCCATAGAAGAGAAAGTCTCAAACAAACCAAGAAAGGGTTGAGCATTTTCAGGAAAAAGAAGAGGTCTTGAACGATCCAAATGAAGGTATCTATGAAGTAATACTTGGTCAACTCCTTCAGTCTCATCAATAGTAAAAACTCTGTCAAGGTGAAGATAATGAATGAGTGCTCTGGAGGTATTTCCTAGGAAGCGCCTTGTGATGAGTATATTCGGGGTATCAGCAAACTTATGGATGCTAAAGTTCGTGCATTTAAAGAATATTTTCCTATAAGAGGATTAAAGACTCATATTTTCAAGAAAAAGTAGTCCTTATAGCAGCTTAGGCTCTTTACAATTTGACAGCTGCATTAAACTTTGAAGATGTTTGTTTGAATTTGACAAATGTATCCACCTTTCCTTTTGTGAAAATTGAACTAAATCCTTTTGAAGTGGAAGAGTTTGATACATGAACATGGGGTTCCTTAATCGTCCAAGCACAATTTCTAGAAGTCACATATATTAAAAAAAAAGTATTAATGTCTTATTCTTTTCAACTTTTCGTCACTGATTTTATTTTAAACTTAACTTATTCAAACTTATTATGGACTTTTTTGGTTAACTTATTTGTTGAACTTATTTGGAATGTATTTGTTAAATATATTTATAAAATATATTCTGAACTTATATTTATGGGCAAGTTTTAATTAATATTTTTGACCCAAGGCAAACATATATAATATTAGATTCGATAATTTAATGGAAATCGTGCATATTTTAAAAACATTTATGCATATGGTTACATTTAGTTTAATTGAGGTACTCACATAGTTTACATACATATTTTTATTTGTCTACAAATTAATGGTTCTCTTAGGAGGCGGGGATGACATTTGAAGGAGCGCTTCACCCATTACTATATGAGGAGTGGCTAATTAAGAAAGATGCAGAACTTGTTCTATGTTATGGAGTGTCTTGAGCGATTTAAGGTTCAATTAGCCACCCTTCAATTTGAGAAGGTGGCAGAGGATTGGCGGGAAATTGTTAAGACCCATAAGGGAGAGCAAACCTTAACTAGGGGTGAGTTGAAGAACCTTATGGACACAAAGTACTATCCTAAGGATGTTGAGTGGCTAAGGAACAGGGATTTCTTCAGTTTAGATAGAGGAAGACCATGAGCATGATGGAGTATGCAGCTAAGTTTAATGAGCTTAGTCACTTTGCTTGAGCCTATGTGGCTACCAATGAGATGAGAATGGAGCGATTTGAATACGGGTTGAAAGGTAAGCTTCAGGAGGCAGTAGCCAACCATTCCTACGCCGACTTCCAGGAGACGTACCGAAAAGTTGTCAAGATAGCAACGGTAGTGGATGAAATGAAGCTGCAGAGAAAGAGGAAGTACAATTTAATGGAAAGTTTGGTTCCAGAAGCTCTAACTTCCAACGTGGGAGGACTTAGGGTACAACCCTAGGAGGAACCAAAATAAGGGAAAGCAGCCTAAAGGGGATGGGGAGAAGAAGCTATGTGACAAGTGCATCCGTCATCACTCTAGACCTTGTAGAGGTGCCTAGGGACAATGCTATACTTGTAGTGAATTTGGGCATTGTGGCTGATTGCCCAAAAGCCTCATGGAACAACCAAGGCAACACCCAATGGCAGAATTACTGACCTTAAGCTTCAATGCCACAGGGTTGCCCTCCAATTTGTAACAAAAAAAGAAGGCAAGAAACCACAAGCTATAGGCCGAGCTTTCTATGTTGGCGAAAGCAAGGAAGAAGACACTAATGCAGTTGTGTCAGCTACTTTGCTTTTTGATAAAACCTATACTCATGTTCTATTTGATTCAGGTGTGATTGTCTTTGCTTCTTGACCCCTACTTTTCCCTAATTAAGACATTTAGAGTTAATTTTAGTCTTAAATTAGCTTTAAAGATTCCTTAAGGGAGTCTTGCCGGATTCCTTTAGGATTGTGTTACTGTACCTGAAGGCTATACTGGACAGGATTGTGTCATTTAGCTCAATAAACCGAGCGAGTGTGTGAGTCCAAGAGCAAGGTTTATCTAAGACAACTAATGTTTGCAAATTGGTGAAACTACTGTATGGTTTAAAACAAACACCCAAATACTGGTTATTGAAATTATCCATAGCTTTTATCGCCTTTGGTTTTTCTTCGCCCAAGGCAAATTATTCTCTTTTCACTAAGAGTCAGGGAGAGAATGACACAATATTACTTGTGTGCATATAGATGATATGGTGCTTACTAGTAATGATGTACTAGAGTTAGACAAGTGTAGGCAACATATCTACTCACAGTTTCACATTGAAGCATTTGGGAGAACTGAAATTTTTCCTTAATATGAAAATAGCTAGATGTGAAAAGGGGATATTAATATATATGCGTTAAAGGAAATATGCATTGGATTTGCTAGAAGAAATGGGAATGACAAATGTAAAACCCCTGGAGTACCTTTGAGTTCACATATTAAGCTATCACAAGAGGGCATGAAGTATGGACATTCCTAATGTCTACGAAAGGCTCATAGTGGTGCTCATTTATCTCACAATCACCATGCCTGACTTCACATAAACAATTCAATCACTTAGCCAATTTTTGCATGAACCCACTGAAGAGCATACTACAGCAGCCATGTATCTGATGAGATATCTCAAAAGGACACCTGGTCGAGTAATACAATTGTTGAGCGATGCTCAAGTAAGCTCACAGCTTTCTTTGACTTCGATTAAGAAAATTGTGATTATTCTAGATTGTCAACTATTGGGTATTGCGTACTCTTAGGGAATTCTCCTATATATGGAAAGCAAAGAAACAACCATTTGTTGCCAGATTTGCAGCTATAGCTACTGCTTGCTGTGAGATAATATGGCTCCTTGGTTCGTTGAAAGACTTGGGTACGAAAGGATTAGTCTTGTCACTTTATTATGACAACCAATTTGCTTTGCACATAGCAGCCAACCCAACCTTCCATGAGAGAAACAAGCTTATATTGAGGTTGATTGCCACTATGTGAGAGACCAACTTTAAGTCTAAACTGATTCAGCCTACCTACATCCATGCTAAGCAACAACTCTGGTGACATTTTCACCAAGCCTCTTATAACTCAGCAGCATCAGTATTCGTTGTCCAAGCTGGGAGGGGTGTTTCCAATCTTTTCCCCTCCACAACTTGACGGGGAGTGTTAAGTTGAAGGAGTTTGTTTTGAGGCTGTTATGTGAGAGCTCCACTTACTGCTACTGTGGCAAGCAGGGAGTTAGTTGTATTTTGATATACATATTCTTGACATCTATGATTGTATATAAATCAGTAACCAATTGTGATGGTGGCGGATTACTCGACAATGAGAATCCCTCCCTCTCTACAGCCTCACTCACACTCTCTCTGTTACGATCGCTAAAATTCATCCATGCTCAGTTAATCAGAATACAAGCTAATGGTCATCACAGCGTGGAAGAAGAAATGCAGATTAGTGTCTAGATATCCAAAGAATGGATTATAACGTTGCCTCTTTTGTTATTCCACGCCTCAATGCTTTGCAAAATCGATTATATGGAGACAAATGAAGAAATATAAGTAATGTGATGATCTATATTCTTGTTATGTAACCCGATAAAATATCCAATTTGCACCTTGAAATTTGGATTAGGCCAGATTCTTGATTAGACAAAGGGAAATGAATTGAGTACGAATCAAGATCCTTCATAGCTGGTGTATAGCTCAGCCAAAAACACCAAAAAGGACCTTGTATAATTGGGAATTGGGATGTATTGCAACTTTGCAATCACATATAATCCTCGAGGTTGAAGATCCTCGCTTACTAGGAAATACGAAATTGACGATGAAATCAATTTGGTGCTGGTGATTAAAAAACTGTCCAAAAAGTTCTCAATCGTCAGGTGGGACGATTGCAAGTCTACGGTCTCCCTTCAACTATAAATTATCTTGATTTGATGAGAATGGATATACATGGATATAAAATATAAATGGATATAAATTAAGCAAGACACAATGAACAGTGATGAGATGATACGTCCATACTAAATTGGGTAAAACCAATTAGCACAATAGCATTCCTAATAAACAAACGCCACCCAACCTTACAATAATATCTACAGACAATAAGGCCCTATGACAACCAAAAATCAATTATGTACATCCGACCATCCGAGCATGCCAGAAATAAAAATCGAATGACTGAAACTTCATTTGAAGAAAACGTAGTCTGTATGATGTAACCTCTGGCCTGTTGATGCACCAAACAAGTCAATGACAACTTGAACCACGATATTATGGAGCCAGTAGAACGGCTTTTGACGCATCCAGATGGTTAAGCCGGCAAGTACCAAGAAGCTGCTCAGGAAGCTCTTCCTCTGTATTTGCCTATGAATGATAATTTAGAAAGGGGTATCAGCAACTTGAAACCACTTGGAGTTAAGTATCCCCGAAACATGACCAATTTTCAGCTCAAGAAATATATTGAATTATAGTGGTTGAGGGATATTTCCGCTCAAATTGAGTCAGGGACAGCCTATATTCAATTGGGCTGCTGGTTTGTCCGGTAAACTCCTAAACAAAATATGACTAATGTAGGTCCAACAAATTTCAGATAATTTGATTTGGATGAGGGAAATTAGGGTCAGTTTGATTTCAGCACATGGATCAAGTCCGGGTTTCACTCATTCAGATTGAGTAATAAAGTACACCTTGGTCTTACCAGATCAACAAGACATACAACAAATAAATAGAGCAAATATAAGTTTGTTGTTCTTTTTAATTTCTTTTTTCCATTTCAGAAGAAGATAATCAGGAGTCTTCAGCATAACAAGCCAGGACCTGCTTCTCTATTTGACAATGCAGAGTATCATACCTGTATCAGGAATGCCAACTCAATAACTAAGTTGTTGAGGTAGCCAAGAACAAGACTTACGACTCCCCTAGCCACCGTTGATGAGCCAATATCGATACCAAGCTGAAATGGCCATACAAAATAGATACTATCAGGTTTTGCACAAGATCACGGCTATGTGGAAACACATCTGGATGTACTGCGGACTTACAAGAAACAATATAGTCTTTATATTCCCTGCCCTTCCTTTCATGAGCAACACTTTTATTAGAGATCAATACAATCCTTATTGCAATTTACGTGCGAATTTTAGGATTTTGATTTTATTTCAAAAAATAGATGCTGGATTTCCCAGCAATTTCGAAGAACAGGGGAGCGCAACTGGAAGTATACTGCTCCCCAAGAAGAGTTGATTTTTAAATTTTTCCGTCGGGGTCATGCTTGTTGCAATTGGTAGAGAACTTATTTTCCCCTTTATAAAGAGTATGATAAACGTCTTTTGGAACAGGAAATAGAAGGCCCCCCTCCCACCAAAAAAAGAAAAAGAAAAAAACAGTGCACACCTCCAGGAGAGTCAGGGTATCAAATAAGATCAAACTGGGTCTGGGTATGGGTACAGCCATCTAAAACCCAATAGGTATGGGTATGGGTATAGGTATGGATATGATTTTTAAAAATGGTTATGGGTGTGGGTATGGCTCAACCCGCCCCGAACCCACCCCACGCCCATCTCTAGATCAAACTTCATTGCTCAGCCGATTGGCAATCTGAATTGCAATTGCCCAAACTGCACTAGATGTATCGTTGAGATCATGGCAATTTTGAGGGCAAGCAGTTCTTTATACCCGGTAAAATCCACCATGATTTTTGAGAAACACATCACACCTGAGGGTCATAACTACCAAATCCTGACATACATGCTTTGGCTTGCCTGAAGGAAGCAGGTCATTCCAGGCAACAGTTTCTAAGATATCACAGAATTCATTATGGGAAAACTTGGAGATTACAGTGGGTTAAAGCAAGGTATCTTACCAACCAATTTTCTACTTCTTTTGTCAAGTAGTAGGTAGCTTATACCTTCAGTTCTACGATCACATGGACAGCCTGTTAGCAATTCAAATCTAGGGTACTTGCAGAGTATAGCTTTGCATAATTTTTCAAGGTAAAGATTCAGTTTGATATGGTTTGGATTCATAATCAAAAGGATTTGTGGTAATAAGAAAGAGGTGTAACAACATCCATGGAATAAGAAATGGACCTCAGTAAACAACAGATTCAACGAACTATAGCTCCAGTGCTTGTAAATTCATACAATTCTATTTGATGGACCCCTAAAAATTATAAATGACCAGCAAAGTCATCACAAAATCTGCACGGCAGATGATAATTGCCAAGGACTTTACCTCTATATAATTCTTTCCACGGAAATAGTTAATTTCCAGTGCTTGACCAACCAGGCATGCCTTTTTCCCGACACTCTGTTTGACTATCCATGAGCCCTGCATCAATATAGACTGATGAAGTTAACAGGTGCATTCAAAATTTGTCAAAGGGAAAATTAATCAATCACTGCCAAGACCAACAACACAAAATGGGGTGTGTGTTTCTTCCTAAGTGACGTCTTAGCCCTCAGGAATAACATCACAGATATAGGCATCACGAAATATCAAGACAAAAAATCAATAGCTGAACAAAGGCATGGAACATGCATGCACCATAATTTTATCCCACAAACTGTAATATCACCCCTTTTCACAAAGAAATTCGCAGTGCATGTAAGCAGCAGATAGCTCGGTTTCTTATTACAATGTCTAGGCCAAGGCCCAAAAGCTTAACTATGTAAAAAGAGAAAGTGTAGTTCAAGTCAAATAAATTTCAGAAATGCCGCCAAATCTTCATGGCTATCAAGAATTTTGGAGCCTACACAGTAAAATAGCACCTTCACACCTTGAATAGACAATGGTGTTTAAAATGAAAACCTTTTCAGCATACTGGTATTTATGAACCTCCAACAAGGAAAGAGAATGACACTGAAGATGGATACCTATTTCTATAAAAATTTAATTTTGTGTATTATGGGGCACCTAGAATTTTCATTCTAGTTCAAATTATTCCATTTTCATTTTCTATTAATCAACAAACTCTTGATGTAGGAATTCGCTCAAGCAGAAATCAGGGACTCTGACAAAACTCAGGGCTCATACGAAAGCCAAAAAGTATCAATAATTAAGTCAATTCACTGCACTCATCATTCATGTGTCAATGAAATTTCCTATTGCACACGGGAGTCTAAGTGTTTAAGATCCTAATAACACTATGAAATGTAAAAAGAAATAAAGCATAAAATAAATGAGAAAAAGTTCCACCTAAAACCATCCTTAAATAAAATAGGAAGCTTAGTAATTAGTAGTTACTAAAATAACAAGCTTAAATCCCTAAGTTCATACGGTCTTGTGTTAGTGATCATTTACATATCTTAACGAAAATGTAAATTAAATTCCTTTAATAAGAATAGATAGATTATTTTTGTCTCTTTTGCACATTGATTTTATGTTAAAAATATCTTAATCTGCATCCAATATTCGTCACGGACAAATATTGATGAGCACTTATTTATAAGATGAACTTTAGTGATACGATGATCCTAATTTAATGTAAAATAGCTATGCAGACAAGCAAAATCAAAGTCAAAATAAAAGCTTTATTTTGATTGAATATTGAAAATGAACATATTTTCCTGACAGCATGTTTGAATTGAGAGCAGAGGGCCGGAAAGGAGAGGGGTTATTAACTCATGTTAGCCTTGTTTGCTAATACTGAATGAGGGAAAGGTGGAAAAACATTTCACCCCCATTCAATGCCATTACCTTAGTTTTGGTTCACCTCTGAGTTGGGGTGGGGGTTGGGTTAATAAGCGTCCTCATCCCTCATTTCCCTGTATCCCCCGTATTCCCCCCCCCCCCCAGTTCCCTTCCACTCTTAGTTTAAAAAAGCGCGAGCCGCATCGAGGCACAAAGGGTCCCAAGGCGCGAGGTGAGAGCCTCGAGGCGAAGGCGCGCGCCTCAAGGACGCGAGGCGCACTTTTCTAAAAAATTGCAGAAAATTTATTCAAAGAATATATCATGCCCAAATAAGTTACAGACTTGCATTAAGACAATGAGCAGATTGCATTATATTTGTTATAAAGCCTAGAATGGTTGCAAAACGGCATAGAATACGATGAAACAACATTATAATTCACTTAAATAAAAATTCAAAATGTTAAAAATTGAGAATTTTTTTGAAAATTCACCAAGATTGACAAGCGTGCTCATAATATACATAAATAGGAAAAATGCCTCCTATACTGTTTTGTAAAAAAACAAAAAAAGAAAAATTATACTAGCTCACTCACCTAATTAAAAACACCACAAAGAAAAAGAAAACAGCAAATATTTTACTTATATATAATCACAGAGGAGAGAGAGAAGACTAAAGAGCAGCCCATCTAGCAGACCCATCCCATTTTCGAAGCCTCCAAAAATTGCACACAGCGGCTCAGCCAGACCTACCGGAGCAGATCACTGGCGACCGGTGAAGATGAGCCGCCGGAAAAGCATGAGAAGGGAAGATCGACGCACTTTGTCTCCATTAAGCCACAATACAAGCCTCAAATCGAAAGAAATTGGAATTTCGAAAAATTAGGGTTTTCGAAAAATTAGGGTTTTGAAGATTCGGGCTGAATTTGAAGCAATTGGAAGCAATTTGATGGGGCTTCTACTCGAAATTAGTCAATCATCACGTGCATAAGTTCTAATTCGAAGAAATTTTGGCATTGGTTGACTAATTTCTCAGAACTCTCTCTACCCCCGCGAAGTGCTATTAGGCAAGGAAAGCACCGTGCCTTCGCCTCGGCTGAGGCCCGCGCCTCTATGCGCCTTCGGATTTCGCTGCGCTTGGGGCCATCTGAGGCGCCGGCCTGGTCGCCTCTCGCCTAGGCGCGCCTCAGGTGCGCTTTTTAAAACTAATTCCACTCCATGATATCATACAGAGCATAAATCTTGGTCCATCCCTTTACAAATGTTTCCTGCATCACCTTCCCTCCCCAGTCACAGCTAAATTCTCATAGAGTCTAAACAGGTTGCTCAGTCACTTGAGCTACACATTCACCCACTTCCCCCACCATGCCTGCCATCATTGACAGCTTGTCAGTTCATGCTGCCACGGGAGGAAACCACCAAGGTTTCACAGTGAGTGGAGATAGGAAACGATGACCCCACCAGCAATCACAAACAAATTACTATCAGGCGTCATTCCTATTGTTGTTTTGCTCAATTTTTCCCCTCTCTTAATATGCAGCAGTCATGTTCTCAAGCAATGCATAGAAACGGCCTCAGTGGAAGGGGTAGAAGACGCAGGTCAACAGCAGGGGCCACTAACTGGATAGAACGGGGAATAGAAGAGTTTTTTTTTTTGGGGGGCGGGGGGAGGGGGGAGCAAAGATGGGTGGGCTAGAAGTAGAATGGGCGCTGCCGATTGAAGAGCTGTGGGGAGGACCTAGGGGACCTGGGATGAGTACAAGGGATGAAGGTTTGGATTGTTGAGTATCAAGACACAACTCTTCAATTTGTTAAGAAACACCTTCCCCCTCCCCCCCAAGGGAAACGAAATTATAGCATCACCAATAGCTTAAAGTTTAAACAAATGGGGAGTGTGTTTGCTGTTCTGCATAACTTTACGAAATTACACAATTTGAAATTTGATATATTTAAAAAGTTGCAGCAATACACTATTGCATCTATTTGAAACACCAATAGGCAATATGTGAAAAGGGATGTATTTTAAACGCCATTTTACCTATTCAACAGATGCAGAAATAATTTTTCTAGCATAGTTAGTGACCAAATATGAGGAGAAGCTATACTATAAAAAAAGGGGCGGGGGGGCACCCTAAAAAGTGTCTAGTGAGGCACTAGAAAATGTGCTTTCCAGCTCTCAATTGCAGAGAATAAACCCAAAAAGGGACAGGGACTAATGCCTTTTACTCCAATGATTAGAACACAAAGCATACTAACCTTCGATATGTATGGAATAAGTTTAAACCTCGAATTTCTATAAGCATCATCTCCCTCAACGAACTTCTGCAGCAGAGGTACATCTTCTAGTGGAATACTCATCATGTAATAAAATGCTAGACTGTATGTTGTCGATCCAGGGACCTGATTCGTATAATCATGACGTTAGCAAAGAAGTCTTGTAATTCTATTCATGACAACGCTGAATTATCAGCTGTCAGCCATGAAAAAGAAAAAAACAGCAAGAGAACCTACCGGTATGTTCACTATGAATCATGATGTTAGCAAAGTAGTCTTGTAATTCTATTCATGATAATGCTGAATTATCAGCTGTCAGCCATGAAAAAGAAAAAAGCAGCAAGAGAACCTACCTGTATGTTCACTATGAAGAAGAACTCACATCCCCCCTTTATGGCATAATCCTGCGAACAAGAAACGGTTCGATGGATATGGACAAAATTTACATTGCTTAAATAGCTTCCCTATAAACGAGTGTATCATTGAGCATCGACACAAGAAAGCAACTAGGTGATTGAAACAAAACCTGTACAATGCTCCCAGCACGGCCTCCAAGATCATCTTCTCGCTTGTCAGACTTCAGCCAATCAGCACCAACCATTTCCATCAGGGTATGATTTGCCTTGATCTGGACATTGTAGACCCAGTTATGATCAGTACTTATATATAAGAAACAATTCTGAAATTCTGAAGGCCATCTGAAAGCACATAATACACGTCTATCTCAAAAAACTTCACAAGATTTCTTTACTTAAATAGGGACCTATCTAATGACCCATAATGAATAGAAGTTTGCAGAGACAAAGGCCCCTTCATCTGAACAGATGACATGCTCATTTTACATGATCACAGCAACTTTCAGCATTAGGGGTCTGATACACTTAATGTTCACCTCACATTTGCACAATCACATGGCCCTCAAAGAAGAGTTTGCAAATGGCTGGTAGTATGATGAAAATGTTAGCACTCCTACACTGGCAAATAGATAAACCTTTGGAGCAGTCAAAAATGGAACTGTGATTTGAGACAATATTTTGGCACGGAAGCAGAATTTCAAATAAATTCTTCCATTCAAAAGCATGAGAAGTATTACAAAAACAAAGGAATTTAATATTGATAATTCTGCATGCTGCCTTATCCACATGTATACAAAAGATTTATCACATCAGAATCCCACATGTTGACTGATATTCTAAGCCCGTTTTGCTAATCATTGACCAGATCGCACATACTGACATACTTTTTGATGATCTTCTAGGTAACTCTTTCCTCGAATCAGAAAAGTAGATGGCTCTGCCATTGTCCAAGTAGAAGGGATAGTACAGGTTGGATCTTTGGGAAGGGTATCACCATAGCAACAAAAAGTACCATCCTCTGTTGTCATCTCTAGCAAGTCCACATATCCCTTCTTGTGCACTGGATTAAAGAGAAATCCAAAGCCCATAAGTGTTGACTAGATCCACCATTTGAGACAACGTGATCTCTTAAATAAAGTTTACAAAAATTTCTTATTCAAGTTCTTCACTAACCTGCTAGCTCATGCAACTTTTTCACAAGCCCTGCAGCTGTTGATAGCTTAGATCGTGTATCCTGCAAGCTCTCAGAGCACAAGTAAAATGAGACTATGAAACAATGCTACTGAGGGAACAGAACAATGAAGCTGCTAGTGTTCTCAGTTTGTCTCTAATTAGGACATGGATTCTTTCTTCTTGCCTTGGTTTCATTTCTTTTCCTTTTTTTTTGGGGGGCAGGGGGGGTGTCAGAATGGGGCACAAGGACATAAAGTTTTGATATTCTGTGTTAGTGATGTAGGACTTCTGAGAGCAGTTCCAACAAAAGGGGAATAATTGGCCCCGCATGCACTGACAGCAATATCTACGGAAAAGGATGGCTCACACTGAACCAAAATTCTCACGCAGAAAGTCACTCAAATTAATGTTAATTCTTACTCATAATCTGTTAATTTCGATCACGTAAGCAGCTTAAATAGATAAAAGTCTTACATGAATTAGGACACCTAAACATATAATAAAATTCTAATCTTCCTAAAAGGCTATCAAATCTTTCTATTTAGGCTGCTCTAACTATAAAATAACTATGAACATAATCAAAATATTAAACTCCCTATAATTCAAAACGTTTCTTAATATCCAATATTTGGATTTTCTTCCCTTAGTCTTGTCTTCGATCATTCTCCCCCAATTGCGAAAAACTCAACCTTGAGCTTTGAAATGAAAAGAAGGATAGAGGCAAAGATGAAAAGGATGATGTAGCTTCCTACACATATGATGAAAATTCAAGCCTTAATAGCTTCTCCAACATTAGGAACCATGCAATCACAGGATAAAGAGTATTTTTCTCAAAGAAAAGACTTGGAAGAAAAGATTCAATATGCCTTCCCATTGCTTAGACTCACTTGAAATTCATGTTGCATTTGCTTAAATTCCTCAACGCCTGGAAAAAATTCATGAGGGATGTAAGGAAAGTAGCTTTCATAGGTATTGGAATAAATGTTAGTACGTACCGAACACCTATACTTATGTACTCGGACAGCCCCTACAAAAGCTTCATCTTGCTTATCTGAAATGAATATTTCCTCATCGGATGTGTCATTAACATGCGACCTGTAGCCAGAAACTTCTTAATTTATATAATTGTACAGAACATCATGTGAGATGTTGTCTAAAACTTGATGGTCTTTGTTAGCTTCTTCATCTTTTGGAATGCACATTCCCATAAGTGACTGCTACATCCACATCCACATGTAACTGAGACGCGACAACTTCCACATGCAACTGAGACACCACAACATAGTCAATTAAGTGCTTTGTTAATTGCTCATCATCTTTGGTAGATTCTTCTTTGACAGTTTCACCTTTATCTCCCTTAGCCTATGCTCCCCCACAATACATTAGATAGGTCACATCTAAATTACAAATTAGTGGGTCCCTAGAAAGTGTTGAAGGTGGAACCTTGTAATCTTTAGCATGAAGCTGCCAAGGAATCAAAGGGGCTCTAGGACGTCCATAATCCAACATATACTGAGGAATGTAGGGTTCACAACCACAAACGACCTCGCTAGCAAAGTGAAGATTTAAGTTACAACCACCTCAAATTTGATGACCTTGAAGCCTATAACAGGCATGGACAGCATCTCCAATGTAAGTAGAAATTCGCTCCAGCATGAAAATCACCTATTGTCCAAAATCTAGCAATCTTTTCTGCATCCCCATAAGGAGAAAAAACTTCGTACAAAACATTTGTTGCAACCAGGAGGGCTTTATCATGACTGATCACAAATAAAGCTATTTTTCACACGAAACCATGATTGCAACAATAGCAATAAGGGGCTTCTAACAACAGCAACAGCAAACAACAACCACAGCGACTTGAGCCACTGAGGACAATTTCTGAATACAGGACGAGGCGGCGGTGGCAACACGACCAAGAGGGAGGGTTTCTCCCTCTCAGGAACAGAAGCCTCCAATTTGCTAGCAAAAGCACGGTTCGCGAATCAGGGTTGGCAAAAAAGGGCAATCAATTGAAGGTCGAATTTGAAGCTTTTTTTTTTTTTTGGCAATCGCTGGAGGGTTTTTGGCGAAATGGAAAGGGTAGTGGAAGGATTAAGTAAATTTGGGATGATCCTGATGGTTCGTGGATGAATATCGAGATCTAGGGTTTCAGGCCCTGACTTGCGAATTTAGGGATTAGGGTTCCAGTTACTAGGGAAGTGCGGTTATGTAGTGGTCGACTGGGGAAGGAGGATCAATGGTTTACTGTGGCCAACAACACTGCTGGTGGAATTGAGGGACGACAGTGCGCAAGCATTGGGATTAGGGTTTGGGCGATTGGGATCATGCCAAGATGCTTTTTCGGCAAGATGAGATTGACCGCCGACGGAAGAATTTGGAGCATCATGTTTTTTATGCCTACGAGCACCACGATTGGCCCTACCCCCACCTGATTGGAGGCGTAGTGGCCCCTACTGATGTTTTTGTAAGTTTCCGTCCCCTCCCCTTCCCTTTGTTCTCCTTAGATGACTATTACATTGGGGATAATGCAATTGCTAAGCATAGGAGGTGAGCTAGTAAGCTCATGTGTCTTGGGGGGATCTTGTGGTGTGATTGTTGGTTTTGGTGTCCATTGGTGTTCATGAGGTTTTGTTTGGAGAATCCAGTGGTTGATGATCTCGTGGTGGATGATTGTTTGGTTGATGGGTAGTTCGGCATGCACATAGTAGGCAGTTGGTGCACCATTTAACTGCATCCTTAGGACTCATTGCATATCTAGGAAATGCATTAGTAAAAGCATGGAGCTAAGAGCATGTAGGTATTACATTCATTATGTATATTCTATCTTTCCCCCTTCTTATCTTTTGTGATATCAAGTGGGAACATGATAGGGGAGGGCACTTAATGAACTTGCAAGGTACGCTCCTAACCCTACTCTTCATAATCTTCTTGTTGATCATTTAGGGTTATTTTCTTTTGTTTCTTCCCCAAAAAAATAAAAAAAATGGAAAAAAAAAATGAAGGAAAAAAACCCTTCTATGATTATAATGCATGGTGTGATTGTGGATCGATTGGCATGATTGTGTAATTGAAATGTGGTTTTGCCTTGTTATAAAAAGTGTGGTGTCATAAGCCCCTCTTAGAGGTTGCTTAGCCTTGTGTGCATATTCGTTGCCTTTGAGATTCACTTGATTTGATAGTGTAGAGCTTGACAGGTGGGACATTTCCTAGGATAAGTGACAACGATTTGGGGAGACTTAACCCGTGAGACTTTGAGCCCCTATAGATCACTCACTTTTAGTGGTCTCTTCTCTCCTTTCTTGTGTGACTCATCTAAGATTGCATCTCTAGAACTTGGCTTGACCCTCTTCAAGGTTGCATTAGACAATTTGCACAATTTGACATGATTGAGGCATTCTTTGCTCTTTTTGTCCACATAATGCAAAAGTCGCCTATCGATGTTAATTACCCCTTGTTAGCCCCCTTGTGCTTTTGCCTTACCAGTCTTTGTTGCTCCCCTATTCATTTCACCCATGGCCATAATTTATATTCCTCATCCCCTTTGCCAAGGGGGTAGTGGAGCAACACTTTTCATTGAAGTGTGTTTCCTTTGGGGTTAGATGCATCCTTTGGGTGCTTGTCTTGACGGCATGTACTTAAAAAGAAAGGGGGAAAGCCGAAAATCTCTTTGTTAACATGCCACGCATTAGTTCTTCCTTTCAAGACTTGTTTGAAAAAAAGCAGAAAAATGATGAAAAAAATGCAAGAAAAGTAGCAATAAAGAAACAAAAGAGAAAGAGAAGAGATTGCAAATAAGGTGCTAGCCATGGTATTCTCATATTCAAACCAAATTCGGCTCCTTCCCTAGGTGTTCAAGCACGGGGTTGTGTTGAGATTTTCAATTTTGGGTGTGAAGTGGGTGTTTACTTCCCTTTAATATTGTGGAAAGTGTTCTTGCTCCCTAGCCCCTAAGCTAAATAGCTCCATTTATCCTAAAAGTTCTCCCCCTCTTATAGTCATCCATAACCCAAAGAGCCCCGTTACAACCTTCTCAAAAGTCCTCTGAATCGAATTTTGTGCATATTGTCCCTAGTAATGGAGAATCAAGGGTTACTCCAAGCCTATGGTAGTTTGCATAATTGGATTGAGTTTTCAGAGCGCCCATGACCATACCTAAACACATTGAGAGGAGTGCTCTCCTTGACCCTAAGTGAGGTTCTTCCCCATCGCACTTGCCAATCACTAGTTGAGTTACTCCCTCTCTTAACTTGCGAATCATATTTGGTAATTTGGTATGTGCATTTAGGCACGATGACTCGTTGAGGGTCTTGTGAGCATCCTACATCTGTATCTTGGTCTCGCTTCTTTTGTGTAGTTGATCAGCTTTTATCACCTTGACTGAGAAGGGTGTTAGAGGGTCAACTTCCCTGTTGGTCCATTTTTTAACTAATCTTACTTGGGGGTAAGCAAGTAATAAGCATGGAGGAGTTCATAAACCTCGTTTTTGTCTGATTTTTCCCACTTCCTTTTGGCTCATTTTCCTTCTTTTCCCTTGATCAAGTAGGGATTTGAGCAACTTTGACCTCCTAAAAAGTCGTTGCCTCATTTTAACCCTCTTTCTTTCTTTTTCAGATGTTTTTAGTGACAACCAAAGAAAGGAGTGGCAACTACCAGAGAAGAGACAACGCGAGAGCGAAGCCCGACCACACCAGGGTTTTCGAGGAGGAATACAAAAGTAAGCAAGGAAGTGAAGGACCCAAGAAAGAAGGGCGGCGATGGGTGTATGTCGCTATGGCAACAGGCATCGTGGCCCCCTTGCAGTGAAGCCCATTTTCCAGCAAGTGGCAACGACAACCCGTCGTGGTGGCGACGGCCTCCCCCCCCCCCCCCCCAAAAATCTTCCTGGACTCCAACGGCTGCTCGTCGCCATTCCCACCCTCCGTGGCTCCTGTGTCGGTTATTGCAAACATAAGTAGGATTTTCCTAATTCCGAGGACTCTCATATATTTTTCCTTGTTAAAAACACTCTAAAATATTCTACAGTTAGCCTTTTTACTGAAGGAGATTTCGGGTTTTGTTAATCTGATACGGTTGAAAAATAAATACAGCTTATTTGCTGAAGTTAGTTACCTCATTTCCAACTGTTTTTATTTTTGAAAGTTTGTTATATGCTTTGCTGTCAGTTTGTTAGCCCAACTCTCATATATAAGGGGGGCCACAATGATGTAAGAGATATACAAGAACTAATACTTTCTCTCACCTCTAAATTCTTTGTATTTCATTACCCCTTTTCTTTGGGCACCATAGATTGCTTCTACCTACCCAATCTGTCTGCCCACTGAAGGCTGTTTCCGGGTTCACTTTTCCCCCAAACAACCACCAATTTAATCATCCCGTATCATTGGTATCAGAGCTATCGACCTCTGATTGTGGGTGGTGACTATGACGCGTGCGACTGTGCAAGAGCTGGAGGAAACTGTTCGGTTGATGAATGAGCAGCGACGACAACGAGAACTCGAGCTTGATCAGAAATTGGAGCTGATGAGGTCGGAAATGGGGGCTCTCGTCGCTGCGGCAGTCCAACAGTCATTGGGGTCAGTCAATTTACAGCCACCTTTGCACAATGGTAATGGAGGTAATTCCCCTCGGACCGATGACAAATACTCTTTGCTTACTAGATTGTCCAAAATTGAGTTTCCTAAGTTCGATGGAACTTATGTGAAGGAGTGGTTATATCGCTGTGAACAATTTTTTGCTATTGATAACACTCCTCCCGAGATGAAGGTTCGGCTTGCATCGGTACACTTGGAGGGGCAAGCCTTGCAATGGCATAGAATTTACATGGTGAATAAGGCCGATATATATCCGGGTTGGCCCGAATACATATTAGACATCACCCAACGTTTTGGGGGGTTATATGATGACCCGATGTCTGAATTGGTGAGTTTGAAGCAAGATCACTCGGTTCAAGATTATCACAATAAGTTTCAATCGATCCTAGCTCGTTTGTCCTTATCCACCGAACAAGCCCTTAGCATTTTCCTTACCGGCCTCAAACACAACACCCAAATGCATGTAAGGATGTTTAATCCGAGCACCTTACACCAAGCGGCTAAACTAGCTAAGTTGTATGAAGCCTCTAACCAAAATTTGCAGCCCCCTTCAATCCAAAAACCTCCACAAAAAAACATTGCCGCCCTTCCACAAAATAAACCCAACTCCACAAAAATCGCCGACTACTCTTTTACCTGCACCACCAAGACACATAAGCCCCACTGAAATTGAAGAAAAAAAAGCTAAAGGACTATGTTTCATATGTGATGAACCATTTACCCCTGGTCATCATCTTAAGCATAAAAGAGCCCAACTCTTTCTCCTTGAAGGGGAAGAGGAAGTTTGCAAGGGTGAAGAAAATGAAACTGAAAATTTGGAAGAACAAGTGGATGATAATGCACCTCACATATCAATCCACGCTCTCACAGGGTCGACTAAATTCCAAACCATGCGAGTTACGGGAACACACAACAAAAAAACACTCCACATACTCATCGATAGTGGGAGTACCCACAACTTTTTAGATGTGGCAACGGCAAAAACCTTGGGTTGTCACCTAACTCCCACGAAATTGCTGCCAGTTTCGGTGGCGGGAGGAATTTTGACCACCACGGCTAAATGCAAGGGCTTCTCGTGGACATTTCGGTCTTCTAAATTTGTGGCTGATTTTATGTTACTTCCCTTGGGTTTTTGTGATATGGTTCTGGGAATCCAATGGTTGCAAGCCTTGGGCCCTATATTGTGGGATTTCCAAAAATTATCTATGGAATTCTCATATCATGGCAAGAAACATGTGTTGCGGGGTTCAAAACAAGGTACAGCGAAAGCAGTACAAGGAAAAGCGGCCAACCGGATGCTTGATAATAACAATCTACAGCTTGCAATGCTACATGTCCTTAATGGGGAAGATTTTGGGGCCAATGTTGCTACTGGGAATCTCCTATCTATCACTGTAGAGATCAATGGAGACATTCCACATGAAGTTCGAATGCTTCTATCTCATTTTGAGGATTTATTTCAAGAACCAACTCACTTGCCTCCCTTCAGAGATGGATTTGATCATCGCATTCCTCTTGTACCTGGCTCGTCACCCGTGAACATGCGACCTTATCGATACCCGACAGTTCAGAAAAATATCATCGAAGCTTTGGTTCAGGAGATGCTTGATAAGGGTATTATTCAGGCGAGTTGTAGTCCATATGCCGCTCCAGTAATGTTGGTGGGAAAGAAGGATGGCACGTGGCGCCTTTGTGTTGATTACAGAGAGCTAAACAAGCAGACAATTCGGGATCGTTTTCCTATTCCGTTAGTGGAGGAACTCCTTGATGAGTTGGGTCAAGCAACCATGTTCACTAAGTTGGATCTTCGTGCTGGATATCATCAGTTACGAATGTCTCCTGCGGAGGTGTATAAAATTGCTTTTAAAACTCATTCCGGGCACACTGAGTTCTTGGTGATGCCCTTCGGGCTCGCAAATGCACCCTCCTCCTTTCAGGCATTGATAAATGGTATATTCCGGCCATACCTGCGACAATTTGTCCTTGTCTTTTTCGATGATATTCTGGTGTACAGTGATTCTCTCACTCATCACATTGAGCATCTAGAGGTGGTTTTTACTATTCTACGTCGACATTCGCTGTATCTTAAGCGGGCTAAATGTGCCTTCGCTGTTCCGTAAGTGGAATACCTTGGCCACATTATTTCGCATGGAAAGGTGGCTACGGACCCAACTAAGCTTGCTGCTGTCCAAAACTGGGCAGTCCCTAACACTCTCAAAGAGCTTAGGGGATTTTTGGGACTCACCGGATATTATCGAAGATTTATTCAAAATTACGGTCAATTAGCTCGACCCCTTACGGACCTTTTGAAGAAGGACGGGTTCAATTGGAATGCTAAGGCTGCAGCTGCTTTTGAAATATTGAAGAGGGCACTCATAACAGCACCTGTCTTGGCCATGCCCAACTTCGACAAGCCTTTTGTCGTCGAAACCGATGCGTCTGGGAAGGGCATTGGGGCAGTTCTAATGCAAGATCATCACCCTATTGCATACATCAGCAAGAGTCTCAGCAGCAAGCATCAACATTACTTTGTAAATGAACGGAAATTATTAGCACTCATTTTTGCAGTTAAAAAGTGGGAGCCATACCTCATTAATAAGCCCTTCATCATTCATACCGATCAGAAAAGCGTCAAATTCCTCCTTGAGCAGAAGGTGACTACCCCGTTGCAACGTGTGTGGCTTACGAAATTGATGGGGTTTGACTTCGAAATTCATTACAAAAAGGGGAAAGAAAATGCTGCAGCGGATGCCCTTTCACGGGTTAATAGCGCTGAAGTTCTCTGCATGGCTCTCAACGGGGCCCCTACTGATCTTATGACCCTCATCTCTCGTGGGTGGACCGATGATCCCAAGCTTCAAACAATCATTTCAGCTCTGCAACATAACGCTGCTAGCCACCCCAAATACACATATGTGAATCAGCAGCTCCGTCGCAAGGGAAAATTAGTGGTGAGTGATGATCAACAATTGAAGCACTTCATCCTCCAGTGGCTCCATAGCTCTCCTACAGGGGGACACTCGAGTCGAAATATCACTCTGCAGAGGATCAAGGCTTTATTCTATTGGAAGGGGATGACAAAAGACGTACAACACTTCATCCGCTCGTGTGACGTATGCCAACGTTGCAAGGGTGAAAATGTGGCTTCTCCGGGCCTTTTACAGCCATTACCAATTCCTCACACCCCATGGGATGCTGTCAGCCTCGACTTTATTGAAGGGTTGCCTAATTCCTTCGGTAAAACACTGATTTTGGTAGTGGTCGATCGTCTCACCAAATATGCCCACTTCATTGCTCTCCGACATCCATATACCGCAATAACGGTAGCGTAAGCCTACATGGATAATGTCTACAAACTACATGGTCTTCCCACCACTATGGTTAGTGATAGAGACCCCACATTCCTCAGTGATTTTTGGAAGGAAGTGTTCACTATACAGGGGATTGATTTGCAAAGGTCATCCGCTTACCACTCGCAAACGGATCGTCAAACGGAAGTGGTTAACCGATGTCTTGAGACTTACTTGCGGTGCATGTGTAGTGACTCCCCTACTCTTTGGAGTAAATGGTTGAGTTTGGCCGAGTGGTGGTACAATACTAATCACCATTCCTCGACACAAACGACCCCTTTTGAAGCTCTCTATGGGTATGCCCCGCCCATTCATCTTCCTTATTTGCCGGGTGAAAGCAAGAATGATACGGTGGACAGAAGCCTAGCTGAGCGGGAAGAAATGATTAAATTGCTCCAATGGCATCTTGGCCGTGCTCAAAATCGAATGAAACAAACTGCCAACCGCAAGCGTAGTGACAGAAATTTTGATGTGGGAAGTTGGGTCTATCTCAAGTTACAACCATATCGACAATCCTTGGTGGCCCGTCGCGCAAATGATAAGTTAGCTCCAAAATATTATGGGCCTTACAAAGTTGTCCAGAAGATTGGAGCAGTAGCCTATCGATTGGAATTGCCTTCGGGTTCCCAAATCCACCCTGTCTTCCACGTCTCACAACTCAAGTCATGCCATGATCTGCAAGCCTCGGGAGCTGAATTGCCCCTGTTTATGCGGGACACTAACTACACTCCTGAACCGGAAGCTATTGTAGATCGTGCCCCTGTCTCGCTAGGCCGCCATGCTGTCATTAAGGTCCTCATCAAGTGGAAGGGTCGTACACCTGAAGACAATACTTGGGAAAACTTTGCTGATTTCCAGAAGCGATTTCCGAGCTTCAATCCTTGAGGACAAGGATCTTCGATGGGAGGGAGTGATGATACGGTTGGAAAATAAATACAGCTTATTTGCTGAAGTTAGTTACCTCATTTCCAATTGTTTTTATTTTTCAAAATTTGTTATATGCTTTGCTGTCAGTTTATTAGCCCAACTCTCATATATAAGGGGGGCCACAATGATGTAAGAGATATACAAGCACTACTACTTTCTCTCACCTCTAAATTCTCTGTATTTCATTACCCCTTTTCTTTGGGCACCATAGATTGCTTCTACCTACCCAATCTGTCTGCCCACTGAAGGCTGTTTCCGGGTTCACTTTTCCCCCAAACAACCACTAATTTAATCATCCCGTATCATAATCTTTGTTTAAGGATTTGAAGATTAATCTCACTACCTTAATCTAAAGTTTGCTTCTCTTTCTCCCTCTCTCTTTTATTTTATCATTGTTCATGGTTTGTTTAATGTTGGTTGTTTATGATTGTTTGATTTGGATGATGATGATTAGTGAGTAATTTCTCCCCTTGATTCGGGATTAGGATGCTAGAATGCCCTAAATAAGCTAGGTATAATTTATTCTTTGGATTGATTTCTTATTCCTTAAGGGTTTCCCTTCGCCTATCAAGTGTTCGCTGAAATGCCCGAAATAACATTTCACCCAATACTTGGGGCAAATAAATACATCGAGATGTGAGTTATTGCCTTGTGTGGCTAAAGGGGAGGAAAGCAAGCCTTGGGCATGAAAATAACCCAAGGTCTTCCTTGGTAAAGGGTTAGCTATCCTAAACCCCGATCTCTCAAGCTCCCATGAAAATAGGAGAGCTTGGAGATTGAGGTCGCCCTTCTCCTCAGAAAGGAGGTTTAGGTGCTTTTAAATGAGCCAACCAACCCCCTATAAGTTGTATTATAGGCAAAGCTAAAGAGGAAACTCACACCTAATAGGAATAAATCGGCATTCTAGTAACGAATTTCCCGACTCAAGACTTCTCCTGTCAGAATTTAATCCACCAATTGTCGATAGTTTTTCTTAGTTGTTCTCTTAACCTTAGCTTTTCATCTTTCTAGATTCAATCCACTTCATTATTTAGGTAATCTAAGAACTTCTTCTTTGAGGGTTCGACTCGTACTTGTCGGTTGCTAGCTATAACTACACCGTGCGCTTGTGGTTTAATTTTATTCACATCAGCCGACTACATGGAAGAACCTTAATTTAGAAACCTTAATTTTTGGATAGAGAGTTGGGCTGTAGTTGAAGGCCTGCATAGTGTTCTAATGGAGACAAAATTGATCAATCGTTTCCCATAATTTTCCGATGGCCAAGCTACGTTGGTCTCTCCCTCTCTCTAAATGGGAAATATGGTGCCGCCAATAATATAGAAGAAGGATTAAAGAATATACTTCCCTTCCGTCCTAATATACTGTCAAATATTATTTCCTTCCTTTTTTTTCTCTCCTTCCTATAATGCCTTCTGAATTGATGAAACCAATATAAGATACTATAGTATGGTCAGCTATGATGTCTACTCACGTGTTTAATGCTATCATCTAACTTATTTGTCATATGGTTTAGGAAATCATTTTCAAGCATTTTTGAGTAAAAGTGTGCCATATGTCCAAAACGCCAGTGATTTTGCCTCAAAGCCCGCGCCCCTAGCCCAGGACCATTTGCGCTTTTGTGCGCCTCGAGCTTTTTTAATCTAAGGTCCTAATCTTCCAAAAAGACTATAAAATCTTTTTATTTTGGCTGCTCTAAGATATACTATAAGATAACTATGAACATAATCAAAATATAAACTTCTAGTAATTCATAATGTTTCCTGATATCCAATATTTGGATTTTCTTCCCTTACTCTTGTCTCTTGTCTTGCATCAGTTAATTCCTTGAAGATGACATTTCCCAGATTAATTGTCACATAAGCCATAGATGTTCATATGCAATCTTTAACCCGCCCCCTTTTGATGTTGATCATAGGCAAGAGGACTACAGGTCTTATCGAAAGGAGCACGGGTGAAAACAAGAAGAGCAATGAAACAGTAAAAAAAAAATCAATATCATGAATTAGGGGTGCATAATGCTGTTGCTTTTCTCATTTGCTTGGATAGAAGCCTATCATCCCCACTTGATTGGGAAGCGGAACACTTTAACACATCAGCCGTTGAAGCATAGAAGTCAAAAGCTGCCTCAAGATAACTTCTACAAAAATGTCTGTCATGAAAGCAGTAGAGTAGAGTTTACTCACTAATTACAGGACATTCTTGCGGCAAAAATAGTACGGCTTTTACCTGCAAACATGCCCCCTGGCCACAGTCAGATGGCCAACCTTCATCTTCCATATCATAATCTGATTGCTCCGGAACATCATAAAATTCATCACTGACATCATCTAATCCCACAAGGCTGCCATGCTCTGATTTATCCAACTCTTTCTCATCAACTTTCCCTTCTCTACTCTCACAAAATGTCTGAAATTCAGGCCTATTTTCAGTGTGTGCCTCATTGCAAAACAGCATATTTCCCAATAAGAAATCAGATGAGTAATCTCCTGCCTTTGCTCTGAACAATTCCCGTAGTGCTGCAGACACAATTTTCTAAGATATGGAAGATATTTGATTTAACACATCCACAAGTCAACAGGTTAAAAGCGCCAAGCATTACCAGCAACTCTCTCAAGCATACGTATAGTGATAGATCGAGCTGAAGAGGACAGCAGATAAGCTTTCCAATACTTCCAGTCAATCGCAAGCATATGCTTCACAACAGATTGCTTTCCATGATTAACAGGAGTTATTACATAGCCTCCACCTAAAAGAAAAAGAAATTTCAAATCAGGAGAATCTTAAGGCAAAGAACCCTAAAATCAAGCTGAACAAGTTAAAATCTGATAAGTAGCTGTCCATTCAAACAAAACAAAACCATTACCCCAATGTCCCACCTGAAGAGGGACGTGGGGAAAGGAGTTCAGATGTGAACAGGCTCATTCACAGAAAGAAATGTAAACAGGCCATCTCTGCTTGACCCTAAGATTGAAAGACCTCTTCCAACTAGTTAAATAACAAGTAGTTGACAATTCAGGGAGCCATTTTCCTTTTAATCCACCATAACTCAAAGCTAAGAAAATAGACTGGAACCCTTTCAGCCACTTGCTAATGGGAATTATTAACCCACTCCGATCAAACCCTTAGCTTGCAGCTCTAAATTACATTTGGTTTATAATTCTGCAAGATCAAACTAAACTCAGAATTATGAGCTTTTATATGCAGTGCCCAATAATATTTCTTCAACAATTGGGAAGGACAGTCTCGATTAAAATCGAACTCCTTGGTCCATACAAGGTCATAAAAATAAAGTCTTCCTCACTCTGGAACGCAATAATGAGCACATTGAAAAGACAGTCAGCATGGAGACTCAGCAAGGATTCAAAAATTGGTTTAGGCCATTGTGGTGGTTTTGGTTGAGAAACCGCAAATTCACTCAAATGCAGCAGTCACGTTGCACGTTGCAGGTGTCGTGGGGTGAAAATGCTGTTCACACAACTTCAAAACCTTTCCAATGCACCATCTTGTTGTAGAACGGCCACATATTGTATCCATGATGCAGAGGCATAATCCTTGGCACCTGCCTCAGCACTAAGGTGACCATCTCTACAGATTTAAACCAGAAAAAGGACTAAATTCTTGGCGACAGTGAAACTTAAAGCTGGGCTAGCCAAAATCCTAAAATGTCTCGAAAGGAACAAGCAGTGACATCTTAGAAAGGGTTATTATGTAGAGTAAAACATCTACCCCATTTTAACAGTAATAGAACTTGATACACCATCATGAGACAAGCCAATGAAGCAAGATCTACTGGGCCACAGAGAGAGAGAGAGAGAGAGAGAGAGAGAGAATAAGACGCATGTCTTGCATGGAGTCACTCATGAACCCCCCCCCCCCCTTTTGCGTGAATATCTGAATTCTAGATGAAGTTCATAGAGGAACAATAGGTGACGTTTGTACATACACAATGCAAAGCTTTTGAAAATAATAAATCCAAAACTCTATTTGTAATTTTGTGTAAAGAGACAATAGAGATGCCCCCCAAACAAATCATTTTCTGGAACTTTTTTTTTTTTTTTTTGGGCTGGTCTCTTGGAATCAGTCTCTTTACTTGCATGGATACTTAGAGGGGTAGGCTTCCAGCTGCCTACAACTGTGCCCACACTGGGCATTGTATAAAAGAGACAATCGGATAAACTTGTAACAGATAACCAATTAAAGATTGCTATAGAGAATGCTCTTGGAAGATAAGCACCAGAAAGCATACACAAGATGTCTAGGATTAATTAATCCTAAGAAACAAAGAGGCAACACTGCCATGAGTGAAGGGAATAGGATATTGATCTTACAGGCAGTAGAAGCAAAACAGTATACCAAATAGTACTGTCAAAAGTAAATTTGCGTAAGTTTGACGCCAAGTGGATAACAGATAAGATTCGTCAGCGAACCTGATATATAATTATACAGCAGTGATAGCACATTTTGATGATGCAATAAAATTTAAAACAAAACCATACACTTCAATTTATTGCATTCTGGTAGCATCGAACATGTAGATTTAAAAAACTAGTATCCTCTGAAAAGGAGATGACTAGTCTCCCTTTCTTTCTCTTCCAAAGAATTTTTCAAGTTGAAGACACCCTAGGAGATGCACATGATAGCATTGGCAGCTTTTCCATCAGACAGGTGTTGACACTCAGAAACATCTCGATTGCAGCATGTACAAATGATAAATAAATAGTGGACAGTAATCCAAATCTATAATAAAAGCGTACATTACTTTTAAGGCATGCACGAACATAGCCTTTCTGCGGAGGGCATTTCTTGTGATATACTGAATGGTAGAGGATCACTGTGAAACAACCACCATTGGCAATATAGTCAAACTTAACTATTAGCAAAAGATTATTGTCATTGCACTGAAACAATATATACCATATGTTCCATCATCATCCCTTCTCCAATAACGCCTCAACAACAGGTCTCTTCGTTTCATCCCCCTGAAAACCACAGGCAATCTTCATTGTTTAGAAGACAGTTAAAGTAATTTTGAACTGAGTGTTTGATGTATTGAACCACTGTATAATATTTTGGTCAAATATCTCACCAAGGTAGCCAATTACTAAATAGCTGCTTATGAATAATATCAGTATGGCCATCAAGATGCTCAACAACATTGCCTCTATAGAAAGAGAAGTCCCATCTGTACAATAAGTGGTCAGTGCCAGGAAGCAAACTGAGTTAAAAGGAGCAAAAAGTTTCCAAAAGGTAAAAGCAATTTTACTGAAAATTGGCGTCACACTTCTAACAATATAGGTATCTTTATAGCCTAATGGATGAATCAATAAATAAGCAATTATGAATCTGCTAACTGTTTTTATGTGGAACCTATGCATGGTTCTTGTAACTCTGCCTCGATCCAATGAGATTTAGCAATCCCTGGTACTTTAAATGGTAAAAATGGCTTAATAATGATATTACTTGGACAATTCGCACCAGATATGGATTAAATAAAACAACAAAAGAGAAGTTAAATAAACATCTTAAGTTGAGGCATCAGGAAAAAACACAATTAAATAAACTAAATAAACAGGGCAATGTTTTATGAAAAAGAAAGGGAAATTGTATAAGATTAGGATTCTAGGATATATTTTTAACATTTGAAAATTTATGTATTTTGATATTTTTATGTAATTTCTGTAGGTTTATTTATAGGCTATTTTAGATAAATCAAAATAAGGATATTTCGGAGCATGTAGGCAATACTGAGCTTCCAATTCTATATAAGTTTGGTTTATGTAGTTTCCTAATAGTATTCCAAGTCTATAAGCTATTATAAATAGATGAAAAAGAAAGGGAAATTGTTTAGGATTAAGATTCTAGAATATATTTAATATTTGAAAATTTATGGTATCTTGACACTATTCTGTAATTTCTGCAGGTTTATTTATAGGCTATGTTAGATAAATCAAAATAAGGATATTTCGTAGCATTTAGGTAATATTGAGTTTCGATTCTATATAGGTTTGGTTTAGGTAGTTTCCTAATAGTATTGCAAGTCTATAAGCTATTATAAATAGATGGCTAGTCCTAGGTTATGATTAGCTATCTCATCCATTAATAAATATTGGTTGTTGAATGTATATTGATTTGAGCACGAAGATGCCGATCCTTTTGTTCCCGTTTTCTATCTAAATTTCTTCCTTCTTCCCTTTTCTCTAACCGAGATCTCTATCAAATAGGTATCAGAGCAAGTTCTCAATTCCAAGCCAACCCAACCGAATTCCGCTGCCAACCACCTTTGAAGGCTTGAACACTGTTCAAATTAAAAAAATTGTTCCAAAAAAAAGGCTTTCACCTTCCTGGAATTTCTTTCCCGAAACCATCTGTTGATGCTGCTGCACCATCACAGTTGAGGTTTGCTGATCTCATCTTATTGCCACACAACTACTTCTTGTAGTTTTTTCATAGTGGAATCTGCAACTTCCCACTTCCAGCACCTGATACTTCCATCCAAATCTGAATTCTTTGCCTTCTCAGTGACATGGACATACCATGACCAGGAATATTCATTAGATGTGATTATTCATCATCAACTATATCCAATAACAAAGAGGGTTCTTTATGAAGTGTTCTCCTTGAATGGATATGTGGAACTGGTAATAAGATACAAGAGGTTGATTGATTTTCATGCTTCTGTTAAATTTCAGTCAAGGAGAGATGGAACAACTTTTCATGAACTTCAAGGAAGGTACATGTACAATGATTGCTGTAAGTTGGAACTATGGCCTGCATACTCTGGAAATCTTTCATAATTGTGCAGACTGCTAATTCAGTCACTGCATCTTTGAAATCTAAGAAAACCTATGGGGTTGCTTCTTATGATATTGCTGTGAGGTATCATCCTGGTGCTGCTAATTCACTTCCACTGCCTAAGAGCAATCAGAATGAAAAGGCGGAAGTCCTCATTAAAGCTAAGTTTGATGCACAAAACTATGATCATGGCTTAGTTTAAAAAAGCGCGCCTGACGCGGTGAGGCGCGAGGCGAGGCAAGTGGCGCCTCAGTAGAGGTGAAGCGAGGCGAAGGCGGAAAGCGAGCTGAGGCGCGGGCTTCAGTGCGCCTCATCGTGAGGCGCGAGGTGACAACAAGGCGTGCTTTAGAGAACTTAAAAGAGCTGTTGAAGAATAAGAGAGAAATTAAAAAAAAGAACAGCTGGGACTTGCTCTTCTGTGCTTGCCCGACGCCAAACCCTAACTTCTCCAAGTCTGCGCACGGTTTCCTCTGCTTCGACTTCCATTTCAGCTTCAACCCAGGTACGAAATCTCCATCTCTGCTGCTTCTGTGCTTCGATTTCTTCTTCTGGCCTTCTTCTTCTGTGATTTCGGCCCTTTCTGTGGCCTTTGGTTGCTTTTTTGGCCTCTGTTCTTACTTCTCCTCCTCTTTCTGTCCTTGCTCGGCCATGGCTGTTGGCCATGGTGATGTTTCCGCCACTACTTTCTCTCTCTATCTCTCTCCCTCTCTCCCTCCAGGTTGTGTCGAGCTGCAGACCTGGGGTTTTTTTTTGGGGGGGGGGTTCTGGGCAGTGGGATCACGGGAGAAGGACCGGAAATGTTGATTGTTGAATGCTCTTTTTTTTCTGGGTACTGGACACTTGGGCAGAGGGGCAGATTAGAGTTAATTAAGAGTTTTTTTTTTTTACATGTTAATATTTTTCAGTTTTCATCTAATTACTTTAATTGTTGTCTAATCACTTCTTTCACATTATTATTTAGCTTCTTTGTCAAAACTGTGCATTGGGATTGATTTTGAAGTATTTTAGCATAAAAGTGCGCCTCGCGTCCATGATGCGTGCGCCTTCGCCTCGCGCCTCGCGCCTCGCACCTCGGGACCCTTGGCGCCTCGATGCGCCTCGCGCCTTTTAAAACTAAGGATCACGGTACTCAAGAGTAATTGAACACCAAGTTTTCAGTGATAAGAGATCGATTGGAAGAACTTGGGAAAAGAATGGAAGAATTTACCAAAGAAAGTAAGAAACTAATGATGATATCTAGAATTTGCCAAAGTAATGAATGCTAAGTAGCATAAACTCAAAGAATCATTCCATAAAGCAAGTGGAGAAAATATAGCAAAACTGAAGCTCAATCACACAGCATTAAAGTTAGAAAAGCCCAATGATTTAGTTTTTTTGACAATTCTATCAGAGGTTACGGAAGCTACTACAAAACTACTGAAGTTAACAGTCTTACTCCAAAAATAGAAGCTCAAGAGACCTGTGATGCAGAAAGTCGATTTTTGAACAAGGAAATTAAGCATGGAATAACACATAAGGATGTTCATTCTATTGCCTATGTCATTAGTTCCTATCTCTTGGCTATCAAAGACTTACATCCAATTCTCTCAAGATTGCTTCTCATGGAGAAAGCACAAAGATTTTTCCTTGTTGCTTCTTCCTTAATACTGATGTTGGCAACTCTATTATTTTAACTCATTGTAAAGCTTGAGAACGAGCTTTTTCCAAGGAGAATATTGCAGATGAAGAAGAAATGGAATTTGTATAAGATTAGGATTCTAAAACATGTTTTAGTATTTCCAAATTTTGATATTTTTATGCAATTTCTGCAGGTTTATTTATAGGCTATTTTAGATAAATCAAAATAAGGATATTTAGGAGTATCTAGGTAATATTGAGTTTCTTTTTTCATATATGTTTGGTTTATGTAGTTTCCCAATAGTATTCTAAGTCTACAAACTGTCATAAATAGATGGTCTGTTGTAGGTTATGATTAACTATCATCATGACTAAATATTGTTTGTTGAATGTATATTGATTTGAGCACAGGGATGTAAGTTCTTTTCTTCCTTATTTCTCCCTAAATTTCTCCCTTCATCCATTGTCTCTAGCCAATCTCTATCACAAGGCCTGATGCTAATGGCCCCATTCGCAGGTAAACATTGTGAGCCACTGCTTTATGCATGTGAGTCACAGTTCACTTCTGCAAAATTGGGTTTCACAATTGCATTTTGAAACCTTACTTCCACGTTTGGGCAGATTTTAGACCATTCTTTTCCAGTTTTGGGCTAAAGCAAATTGCCTCACCAAATTGTCATCTACTTCTTCTTCTAAAGATTAGAATGCAATCAACAGCTTTTAAGCTAGAGTCCTATATACATGCATTACGGGCTAAGGTTGCTACATTTGAACCCCTCCCTCAAATATACACACATCCATGACCTGTTGCAGGGCCTATAGAATTAGATTGATTTCATCACTTCAAACACCTTGATGTGGGGCAGCTCTCAATGAGAGACAACATGAGAATCCAAATAAGTTCTCCGATTTCACTTTCACTAGATCCAAGAATATTTCATAAAACCTACAGACGTTGTTAATGTCCACACTTGGATATACACAGGCATATGACATAGTAATTGTACCCTGATGCTTCTCTAGTATCTCTTTCATTAAATGGTATTGCTTTTTTCCTAATCAAAGCACAGAGGTTCACTTAGACCCTTATCTATTATTTCGCAGATCATGGGTGAACCCAAGCAGCCTTTCTTCAGATTGAGATCCTAAAAGATTATAATCAAGCATTGGCAACAGGTCTCCGAGTAGTCTCAGGCAAAGCAAAGTATATTAACTACACAATTGTCTCATAAACCACGAGCAGTAATATTCTTAAGAAAAAAGGTTGTAATTGACATCTGAAAACAGTTAGCATACGAAGAGAATAAAGCACACATACACATACTCCTGAGGGTCAAAAGTTTTATAAAGCATCTGACAAACTTACTGTGATCTTGAGGGACCAAGAGACATGACTGTTCGGAAAATGCCCTCTGATGTTCCATCTACAACACTAACAGCCATTATTGCTGGATGATCATCCCACTGTTTGATATTAAAGATCAGTGAGCTGACACTAGGTTGAAACAAGGAAAGGGAATTTCTACAAAGCTACTCACCTTGCCATGAAATTCCCTGTCTTTAGCTTCTTTGAAAAGCCGTAATCCTGTAAAATATAAATAAAAAGAATTCCTAAGACCAAAACCTAAACCAGAAATTTACCTTCTACTAAGAAGAAAAAAGACAAAACAGAATAGAAGCAATTTGAAGGAAAGCACCAAGGCTTACCATTCTGACAACCAAATATTGTCCATGATGATGGTGCAATAACATCAGATGTTGTTGGGTCAATTCGAGAAGATGAACCCATTGCCCAATCTGTGGAGTTAGAATGGTGTATCCTGCCAGAACTGTTCAATCGGGTCCAGAAGTTATTATTTTTTTTTTGGGCATGGATAAACTTACGCACGAACACAACCTAGGGAGAATCGAACTTTGTTCACTCTTGTGGAAACTAAACATCCTACTACCAGTACCAGGCTTAACCCAATGGGGCAGTCCAGAAGTCATCACTTATTAGATTTATATAGGATTTAACTTGCAGATGTAACATACACAATCCCATTTGGAACCTGCAATTTATTTTCCTCTTCCTGAATATGATGTATTAGTGACTAAAATCATCACACCAGTTATTTGACCTAGATAAAAAGGACCAAACATATACCAAAGGAAGTCGCTTCACTACTGTCTAAGAAAAATGCTAGATGATGAACAAACTCACCTGAAAGATTGCCACATATTCTTGGGACAATCCAAGCTATTAATCCCAGCAACAGGACAAATCTAAAAATGTGCAAAAGAATAGTTTCTGTTATGAACACCAAACTGGTGATTGATACTGGCACAGTGAACAACATCAAACAATTCAAACCTTTAATGCTGCTTCCTTAAATGAATGTATCCATCTGGCTGCTTCTTCAGAACTACTTGCCCCTAACTGTATATACATTTTCCTAAGACACTGGAAGTTCTAGAATACTCATGATAAATCCAGCAGAAAGTGAATGGCCAAACCTTTAGTCGATCATTGTGATTGCCAGTATTATATAGCGTGAAAATATAGAATACCTACAAGCCAGATTAGACAAATGAAAAAAAAAGGAGGAAGAAGAAGAAGAAGAAGAGAACGTGAAGGATTAAAAAAAATGAAATTCTATACACAAGAAACTATCTCAATTTCCCGCAGGAAAAGGGTCTCATTGAAGGATTGAATTGCAACAGTTCGTACTTTTCTGTGTATACTCTCCCTGCCTTCATCAGTCACACGGATGCAGGAGTCTATTACGGTGCTTTTGATAGGACTCTGAAACAAACAAGGAAACAGGCACAGACGTTGGAAGAAATTAGCTCATACAGCCAGGGGGGAAAGGGTTGGTGATTGTAGTATATTTGCAAATGACATTCACAAGCCTAGCTTTGAAAAGGTAAATTGGAGGACAACCACAAGCATCAGCATCTGAGATACGCAAATTCACTATTGCAAGATACCAGCAATGTAAGACAGAAAAACTAACTATTTCAGGTAGCAGCGCGAAACCAATATGGCTACGAGTTGCTTATGCTCAACACATCCAACGTAATGACCATCAGGAAGATGGAACGTCAATCATCAAAAGAGCAACACCACACACATTTTAACAGCACATATCTGCTGGTTTCACATTATCACTATTGAGACCTCGAAGCATCACAACGAATATGGTATACATGCAACAGACTTACCAGCAAGTCCCAGGAGACTGCGCCAATGCCCACGAATTATCATTTATCAACAATTGTTACTTAGCTATAGGTTATTGCAAGGAGCAAATTTAGCGACAGAAACAAGCAAAGAACAGGAATCACTACGAAACTCCAGCCCACTCCTAATCAAATCATTGTTATCAACAATGGGTTCAATTTCCTTCCAGTCTAACCGTGTAAAAATGTCTGCCAGACAAGAGTAACTCCATCAAGAGCAGGATTAGGAGTCGAGGCATAGGCAATCCAGTATCCAACATACTGGAAGCTATCAACACCAACAAAAGAATAAACTGCCAGAGGCTATTAAAACGTCAGACTCAGCACTATCCAGTTAAATGAAGTACTAACAATTACACTTAAAATAAACAAGAAAACAAATTGAGGAAACATTGGAATTTCATTTCCAACTTAAAACAAGACTCAAAGATAATGAAATAAAGGAAAGGGGAAATTATACTTAAAACAAGATTTGAAGATAATGAAATTTGGGGGGGGGGGGGCGGGAGAGCATACTGCAGAGATAACCTCATCCTTGGAATCAGGGATTGATTTGTAGATTTTCAAGTGATGATCCTCAAGAACAAAGTAGCGCATACGCGAGTTCTGCAAACCGAACCGATTGGACCTGATTATGCACAACCAACCTTCCATTTTTCCATCAGTTTGGGACAAGCCTATTTGATTAACGCCCATGCCCATTTCTCAAAAGCTTTTGAAACTTCCAAATTTCTGGATTTGAGTTTCTAGGTTTCCAGCTTTGGTCAGCAGCTCATTAGCAATTGCATGTAATCGATGTTCTATCACTTCTATGGCGATGAAAACTAAAAATCAAGGCAAAAGAAGCAGGTGACTCTTGTTGAGCCAATTTCGAAAAGGAATCACAGAATCGAATCAGTGTCTATGTCCATGTTCTCTAGGATGAACGCGTTTCTTTGGAGTCTTTGTTGGCTCAAACAGAGTCTGTCTCTTCCTCTCTTCCTTGTTTGCTCTGTCAAGTCGACTGATTGGCTGCCTGCGTCAGACAAAAGATTGACAGGCTAACAGCCCCAACACAGCAGTCAGACCTACCTACCAATAATGCCTGCAAGTCTACTTTATTCCGTCTCCCAAGTCTCCAAACACATTGTTCAAAAAAAAAAAAGTTCTCCGAACACAGACACAGAGATGTGTAGATATATATATATATATATATATATATATATATATATATATATATATATATATATATGTATATATATATATATATATATATATATATATATATATATATATATATATATATGTACATATATATACATATGTAAATATATATATATATATATATATGTATATGTATATATACATTTATATATGTATATATACACATATATGCACATACACATATATATATATATATATATGTATATATGCACGTATATATGTATATTTATGTGTGTATATACATACGTATACATATATATATATACGTATACATAGGGCTGGCAAAAATTCGGGTCCGGGTCAATTCGGGTCTGGACAAATCGGACATTCGGATAAAAACTTCATACCTGGACCCTGTTCGGATTATAAATCGGACACTTTGACCAGACCCGAACCCGAATCCGAATGTTCGATGTCCGGACCCGCTTGTCCGAATGTCCGAATTTGTGATATGATTTTAGGACATTCTGAACAAAATTTTATGTGACTGAACCCGAACCCGATTTTTTAATGTCTGGACCCGGTTGTCCGAATTTTTTTAAAAAAATTTTCTAAAGAATTTGGACTAAAATTACATATAAACGTAGTTGTCCGATGTCCGAACCCGGTTGTCCGATTGTCCGAATTTGTCCGAACCCGAATTGGTTCAAAAATCCGGACAATCCGAACCCGAATGTCCAAACCCGAACCCGACCCGGATTTAAATTCGGACATGTCCAGTTGTCCGAATTTAAAATTCGGATATAAATTTGATGAGCGTACCCGGTTTTTTCCGGGTCGGACAAATTCGAGTAATCGGGTCGGACAGATTTTTGCCAACCCTACATATATATATATATATATATATATATATATATATATATAATATATCAAAATAATATATATATTATATATATATATATATACACACACATGCACACACATATATATATTATTATATATAATTTATGTGTGTGTGTGATATATAATATATATACCCACACACATATATATATATATATATATATATATATATGTATATGTGTATGTGTGTGTGTATATATATATATATATATATATATATATATATATATATATATATATATATATATATATGTGTGTAATATATATATATATATATATATATATATATATATATATATATATATATATATATATATATATATATATATATATATATATATATATATATATACACATGCACATATATATATATATATATATATGTGTGTGTGTATGTATATATATGTGTGTGTGTATTAGAGGTGTAACGAAACCGAGTCGACTCATCGAGTTGAGTACTCGGACTCGATCAAAGCTTGACTTGAGCTCGATTTGACCGAGCTTGAGCCAAGCCCGAGCCATCTCAGTAGTACAAACGAGCCAAGCTTGAGCTTACGGAGGTGAGGTGAGGCTTGTATGGCTCAGATGTATACTGGTATCGGCTAGGCTTGACTCGGCTCGGTGACGACTCGCCTTGGCTCAGTTTAGAAGGCTCCGATGCATATACGTGTGTGTATCATATGTTTGTTTTCTACATACGACCAATGTGCCCTTTGTGTTCCACTTGTAATTAGGGTTGTCAAAAGTTAACCCAACACGATTGCCAATCTCAAACGAACACGAAATTAAGTGGGTTTGGATAAAGATTTTCAACCCGTTTAATTAAATGGGTTGATACGTTTAACCTGTTTAATTAATTGGGTCATATTCAGGTTGAGAATTTTGAAACGAAAAAATATCTATTTAACTTGTTTAATTAAATAAGTTAAATAGGTTGACCTATTTACTCAATTATCATGCAATTTTTTGGGGGAATTGTGAAAATGTGGGGTTTAATCAAGTCGAACTTTGCTTTATGATTATGGTTCTTCTGGCTCATGGAGAATGGTTGCATTAAAATGATATATTAAACTTAAGAAATTGATTTATAGTGCTAGAATATTTTAGTCAAAATGTTGAGCGGGTAAATGGGTAACTATACAACCTGAACTTGACTCGTTTATGCTAAATTGGTTAGTGGATGAATTTCAGGCCACCCCGTTTAAAAAATAAACGAGTACAAGTCAAGGTTTTCAACCCCGTTTAATAAACGAGTTATGTTCAGACCGAGAATTTGTCAATCCATTTAAGTTCGATAGGAGCACGAACTCAACCCGATCTGATCTATTTGACAGCCCTATTTATAATCACCATATACCATACCAATATATGTTCGGTGAAAAATTTTGTCAGTAAAAGACAAAAAAGGTGCCATGTATTTGAGGACTTTGGCTAACAAGTTAATTAATGATCAAATTTCAGCAGAAAGCCAATTGCATCAGTTGGTATTAGTTGTCTAAACTGATGAAGTTTTTAAAAGTAGTTATGAAAGACCTAGATTTAAATGCCACTTACGTAAACGTCTGCATCTTATTTATCTGCCAAAAAAATAAAAAAGAGAAAAGCATATTGAATGAACTCATTATTTTTTTTGTACTTTTCATTTTAGTTTCTTATTTGTATTTTTTTTCCCAAACATTTTTCAGAGGGTTGGTTGTATAATGAAGTACTATTATTGATAATAGGTTCATATTGGTGTTGACATCACTCATATTTATTTTCTTTTATATTTTGTAATATGTTGATTACCGTACTCAACCAATAAAGTAAAGAAATAGAATAAACAATATCTATTGTAGCATTTTATTCCAAAAATAATATTAATTTTTTTTGATAAGGTTTGCTTGACAGTAGACTTGTGGCAGTTTAAGCCTTAAAAGATTGAGTATATGGTTATCACTTTGTTAATTCTAATTGGAAGGTACTGAAGCTGGCCTTAAACTTTCAGTTGCCAGCTCCTAGTGCAACCCTGATTTAGCAAGTGCGATTTTTAAGTGTTTGCAAGAATGGAGCACTGAGAACAAGGTAACTAAATATGAGTTCACATTAGAAATTGGTTCCTTCTTGTATTTATAATTTATAATTTTCATGATTGTCATACTTAGTTATCTATAGACTTCAAACAGTATGAAATCTAGGTACACCTTCCTTAACCCATTTTTTTATGATATCTTAACGTTTGTTTTAGGTTTTTACAATGTCGATGGAGAATGCAACTCTCAATGACACTTGTATAAGGAGCTTAAAGGATATCTTCTCAAGGACCAATAGGTAGGCGTGTGACGGGAAGCTTTTTCATATTTGATGTTGTGCACATATTCTAAATATTATGGTCTAATTCGGCATTCAGGTAATCAAGCCTATCATCGAAAAAGTACGTGATAGTGTGGATTATATTCGTTCTAGTGAATCAAGACTTAAACTGTTTGTCGAGATAGTGAAACAAATGCAGTTGCCAGTTAGGAAATTGATATAAGACTCTAAAACAAGATGGAATTCAACTTATGATGTATTGGTCACTGCTTACAATTTAAAAGATGTTTTTCGTAGTTATAGTCCCTAAGATTCGCATTTTGCCTGTTGCGCTACTAATGATGATTGGAAGAGGGAGTGGAAAGTGTGAGGAGTCTTGAAAGTGTTTAAAAGTGTCATGAACTCGGTCTTAGGTTCTGGTAATCCAACATCCAACTTGTTCTTTACCAAGGTGTATAGGATTAAGATGGTGTTGGATAAGAATTATGAGCTTGAGGAGGATTGGTTAAAGGAGATGATTTCAAATATGAAACAAGAGTTTGATAAATATTGGGATGAATGTAACTTGTTGATGGCTATTGGTGCAAAATAGGAGGTGTTGAGTTCATTTATCATAAAATATTCCCTTCTAACAAGGCTAGTGATCATGTTTTGCAAGTTAAGAATTCTGTAAAAGAACTATTTAATGAGTATGTCCCTGAATATTGTACTGCTATGGATGAACATGCAAATAGAGAAACGCCTAGTGGTAGTGGTATTAGAAATTCTTATTTAAATGATGAATTTGGCTACCAAGAGGTTTTCAAATCATGTGACGTCAACTTCAACAGTTCAATCCCAAAAATCTAAGTTAGATATTTACTTGGAAGAGGGATGCTATATTTGTGATGGGGATGCAAATAGCTTTGATGCTTTGAAATGTTGGAGTGCTAATAACCTAAAATTTTGGGTCTTATCTACCATGGCTATTGATATCCCTGTTACTACAGTGGCTTCAGAGGCTACTTTTAGTGCCAGGGGCGGGGGGATTAATTGATTCGTGTCGTGCTTCTTTAAGTTCAGAGACTGTAAAAGTCCTTCTATGCAGGGTAGACTGGTGTCGTATTCTTCATGGAGTTAAGAAGAAGAGAGAGGTAATCCTTTTGAATTATAGTTGTTTGAATTTCTTTAAGTTTGGTGTAGCTATAGCTCTGATTTAATTTTTTTTTTTTTTTGGCAAGTACAAGTAATACTTCTTTTTTCTTTCTAAATGGAGGTTAACAAGGGGGAAAGAATCGAAGAGGTTATATTGCCAATTCCTCGATATCGAGTTGAAGTTGGAAGGCTAATGAGCAGGTGTCCATTTATTTTTTGCTGGAGATTTGAGTCTATTTTGAATTTTTAGACCTTATTCTATTGCAATTAGCATTGTAATTAAACTAACTTGCTACTGGATTCTGTTTTACGAACACGTCTAGTGTGGGGGCATGGGTGGGTGGGTGTGTTGGTGTGTGTATATGTGTGTGTGTGTGTGTGCGTGTGCGTGTTTACATACTGTAAATCCCCGAAAATTCATATTTATAGTCCTCGAAGAACGATTGGGCCGATCTTAGTCGCTTGAGCTCATAGGTAGTATTTTAGCATGGATCTTCATATAGTTAGAGTTTCGAACCAAGCCCATTTCCTATTTCTGACCCAAATCTAAGCTTTTAATATTTCAAATTTAGATTATTCTTATCGATGGATTATTAAAAAAAAGAAATTCTAATTTATTTTGTACTACTGATATTTGGTAAAAATTCATAGTTCGCGATTAAAATTTTCCCTCTTCGAATTTCAAATTTTTAAAATTCAAATTGGATAGTATTTTGGAGAACGGATGTTAAAATGCTTGAATCTTCCTTTATCTCTCTCCCTCTTATGGCAGTCATGGAGAAAAAATTCTGTAGTTTTTATTTTACATGAAGAGCTACCTAACAACACACTCTCACCTTTCTCTTCCTTTCACGTCTCTAGCGATAGCCTCTCCCTCTCTCACTTCTCCTTCCTCTGCCACAACCTCAGCCACCACCACCAGCACCATGTTGTGACATTGGCCATTATACCGCCTTAGCCACCACCGTGCCACCTTCCTCTTCTTTTTTGAGTTTTTGGGTTAGAACTTTAAGGTTTTGTTCATGTTGGTTTTTAAAAAACTTTTATGCATATATAGATGCATTTTTACAGGAAGTTGATTCATCTTTTAGTCTCTAGTTAATCCCTTTTCATGTTTACAATCAAAATTCTCAAACTTCGGAGTCGTTTGAAAGTGCTCTTACAAGCATCTCACCTTTCACTCTCATCTTCAAGGTAAAACTGAAATTTTCTCTAACAAAATCTCCCTTGAAAGGGCTTGGATAGGGTTTTAATAGTTTAAGGCTTAATGTTGATGGTTAGGAATGATTTTATATTGACCTTGGTGAGTTTACTTAAAGGGGTATCGTGATTTCATGCATGAATTACAAGTCTAACCAAGACCAAAAACACTACCTGCAATGACCCAACTTTACGGAATAAACTGCACATACGTACTAGGTCAAAAATCATGGAAACATTCATGCACGTAGTCTATGAGTCTTTTGTTCCAGAGATTTTGAATCACTAATTTTTGGTTCAAAATGTGTGCGAAATAAATTTTCTCCCAAGGTTCTGCAATCTACCTGAAACTGGCTGGTTGGGAAGATGTGTATTTTTTAGGTACTTGATGTGGTTTATTTTGAATTCTCTTAAAACAAAAAATATAGTACGAAACATTAATCTTTCCAGATTGTGCTTAAACACCTCAATATGAGTTTTTTAGGTGAAGTTATGGTCTCTGTAAGTTAGGTCAGGAAACTGACCTGATATTGTTTCCAAACCCTAATGGTTTAAATTTCAATAATTGATTTATTTGAGGAAATGAGTTTTTATAAATTGCTTGCATTCTTAAAAATTAGTATCTATTGGTTATTAGTCAAATTCATGTGAAGTGGTTTGTTTGACTTTAGGGTCGGAAAATTAGTTTTGGGTGTAAGAAGACGCTTAAGTTAGTCCATGTTGTAACTTTTAGTTTTATCGCTTAGGCTTAATATTCTAGTTCGAGTTCAAGTTAAGTACTTTACTCTTCTTCGAGGTAATGCCTATGCCTAACTCCCCTTGGTTGCTCTTCTGAAATGTCTTTGGATGTTTATAAATTGATTATATGATCTTGTATGCTAAGGAGACCTTATTTGTAAAACCTAAACTGTAACACGTGATTTTATGAATTTTTGAACCTGTGATATGCTATTGTGGTTGAATGTTCTTACTCAAGCAGTCCATGTTTCAAAGTAGTTTTACTAAGTCAATAGAAGTTTTGGTTGAGATGGGTTGGGCTTATTGGGAGCCAAATGAACATACTCATAAATATTAAATCCTAAAGTGAAAGATTAAGGTGAGTTTGCGGGAAGGTGCCTGCTGAGATTTAATATAGAGATAAGTTGGTCTCCTCGGGTTATTGCATACAATTTTTAAATAGGTGCCATCGTAAATGGACATATGACAAGATGGATTCTAGTAACCCATGAAATTGTCCAATGGAAGATCATGAGACCCTTTGGTGGGGTCGTCACCGATGAAATTGACTTTTTTTGGTTTTGAATAGTGGTTAATGTTTGATTTGTAAAGATGTTTAAATGGCTAGAAGTCCTTTTTAAACTATTTGAATATTTTCCTCTCATCACTAAATGTTTGAAATGAATTTAGGCAGGTGTCTTACCGTAAGTTATAGACATCATTGAGTTCCATCTCATTGTTCAAAATGTTTTGATTTTAAGTACTAATGTGTTGCATTGGAATGGAATGTGAGCGAGGCCGCTTAGAAGATTTCTTTTAGTTAAACATTTCTTAGTTTAATAAATGTTGGACTTGTAGCTAATTATTTGACTGTTGATGTTAAATTGCTGACTTTGAATTTTATCTTAACCTATTTCAATTAGTCCCTTTTTGCCTTGTATTTCTTAATGAAATACGACACTGACACCCATTAGAGTATTATCTGCTACATTAAATAGGTTAATAGTTAGTAATAAAATGAATTACAATTTTCAGGGTGTCACAGAGTGGTATCAGAGCCTAGGTTTGACCTAGTGGCTCCCTTAGGGTACTATATCTTGAGGCAGAGTCTTAAAAATATATAGACATAAGAAATTACTAGAGCATGAGCAAGGGTGAGATGCAGAGTTGGGAAAAGCTGACTCGACATGATTATCGACCCAAAATCGACATGAAGTTAAGTGGATTTGGGTATAAATTTTCGACCCGTTTGATTAAATGGGACGACACGTTTAACCCGTTTAATTAAATGGGTTAGGTTCAGGTCGAGATTCTCAATACGAAAAAGTACCTATTTAACTCGTTTAATTAAATGAGTTAAATAAGTCAACTCATTTTTCCATTTTTTATTTATCCATTTACTTGTTATTAGATAATTAAGAATATAAAAATTTTTAAAAATTGTGAATTATGACGAATCTAGGGAATTTCAAAGAGTAATTATTTAATGTGATATGTAAACTTAATTTTTAATACTATAATTGCGTATTAGTTAAAAAAATTGAATACGTAAATAGTCAATTAAGCGACTGAACTTAACCTGTTTATCTTAAACAGGTTAAGCGGATTAATCCGTTTAAAAATTAAATGAGTACAGGTCAAAATTTTCCAACCCGTTCATTAAACGGGTTACGTTCAGGTTGAGAAATTCTCAATCCGTTTAAGTTCGACACGAATACGAATTCGACCCGATATGACCTATTACCCAGCTCTAGTTAGATGGTTGGGATGCATGTATTCTTAGGTTGCATTAGGCACTTATAAATTCTTTGTGTACTTTATAGGAAAATGAATGGCCTACGACACTGTCACTCTCACGGCGCACATTGCTTTCATTGGAGGTTGATCAAGCTTCCAGAACACGCCATTCTTGTGCAAGCTATTCGCGTTTAGAAGGTTATAAACCTCCATCTAGATGATTTCCCAAATAGTTGTTTAGTTGAGGAGGTAAACCAGGCAACTTGCTTCCTCTTGATGCTATGGGAGGATCGCGTATGGCGCTATGGGTATGATGAGCTGCTTCCCTATGAGCTCCTTCTTAATAACTAGGGTAGATGCTGTTGGTGTGATTGTCAATGACTTCTCATGGACATAAATGAGCTAATTGATCACCTAGCACATTGAGGCGCTAATGATGAATTATTAGAGTCACTAGAGTCATCGAACCAGGACCTACCATCTCCAATCGGTGAGGATGAAGTTGAGGACACCACTTCTAAGGAGGAAGATAATGTAAAGGAAGAAAAAGAGTCACCATGCCATGAGGATGCTACTGGTGATCTTAGAGCAACCCCATTGAGGTTAACTCTAAGGGTAACCCCATTGAGAACAACTAGGGAGTAAGGAATGGGGTTTGGTATGGTTATGCAAGTGAGCCTGGAGAGGACGACCTTGATCCTCTCAATGAGTCTGATGAAGAACCGAATAAGGAAGCAGAGGAGGAGCCAAAAAGAGACTCTGACTTTGAAGAGGAAAACGCCTCGAAAGAGTCAAAACCAAGAGGAACCCACCAAGGAGTTTGACCTTGAAGACAAACAAAAAGAGCCTGAAGAATAGAAAACTACAAGGGAACTAGCTTTGGAATCACTTGCACCCACTTTACCTTCAATGATAGGAGGAAGTGTAGTAGGACTTGTTAGAGCATTTAGGATAGGGATTGATTAGTAGACTAAGCTTGAATTGTTTGCTGATTTTATTTGAAATATTTTATTAACAACCTCAGTGTAGGGGAGAACTTTGGTGATGAACTTTATTATTATTATAAGTGTTAGTTGAGATTCTATTTGCCTTTCCTTTTTATAAACTTAGATGAATATTAAATACAATTTGGACATATGGATAGATGGATGACAATGAGTTACTTGATTGTGTATATGATTTAGTCTCATGATTTAATTTGTGCTACATTTCTGATTTTGTTCCCAATATGTATGTGGGCTTGTAAGCCCCAGACCAAGTATTATAGCTTGTTGCAAATAAGGGCAACTAGGCGCATGTAAAAATGCTAAGCATGTTGGAAGTTTTCTTATACAATAGTAGAGAAACTATTAGGGTGAAACCAAAGAAAAAAAATCATATAGTTAAAGCTTAAGCCTAAAATTGTTTCCTTAAGATGTCTGACAACAATGGAGAATCACATTACCAAGAGAATATGCCCTTGATGGCTGATCTGAGGAAGCATTTGGAGGCTTTTCATCCTGAAAATGGAGGCTTCTCGACTAGCGCTATGGGGGAGAATCCTACACATACTAGGGCCAACCTTACCAACCCCCTAGTCATCCGACAGCTAGAGAAGTAGGGTGAGAAACTACATAAGCTGAGTGAGAGGAAGGAAAACAAGGATGAGGATGACAACTCTAATCTATTTAAGAAACTAGCTAACCTTCATCCACCGACCTATAATGGGACAGTTGACCCTCAAGCTTTTGAGGAGTGGATCCGAGATATGGAGAAAATGTTTGATGCTCTCCTTTTCCTTGACAAGTGGAGAGTGAGATTCACCGTTCTACCTCAAAGGGGAAGCTGATTTATGGTGGACCACTATAAAGGAAAAACAGAATGAGCCTAGATTTATATGAACGCAATTCGAGGAGCTCATAAAGAATCGTTTCTATCCCATATCCCCCCAGAAGACAAAGGAGAAATAGTTCCTCGAGTTACAGTAAGGAAAGATGAGCATTTTATAATATACTTTTAAGTTCATGGAACTATCTCGCTTTGCCTCTGCCTATGTAGCTAATGAGAACCTCAAGATGAATGCGTTCAAGTCTGGATTGAAACATAAGCTAGAGGTTGCTATGTCAGTATGTACATATAGCTCCTATCAAGAGATGTATGACACCGCCATTAATGTGAAGCGGGCTCATAGTTAACAGGAGGCCTTTTTTAACAAGCAAGGGGAGAAGAGGAAGGGAAGATTACAAGACTACTGGGTCCAACAACCCCAACACAAGATGCCAAGATAGGATGATCCACAAGTTAGCCAGACAAGATGGTAACACTAAGGAGTAATATGTCGGACTTGCGAAAAGTTTGGTTACTATGCCCGCCACTTTAGGACCACTCAAAGAAGGGGTGTTTGCTTTAGACGTGGGAGTCAACAACACCAATTGAGGGATTACCCACTACCACTACTGGCAACCGATTAGAGATGGACTGACAACTGAGGTGGGGCCCAACCTCCCAACCAGGGCCAAGAGAGGCCTCAAGGACACCAGTTCAACCTAGCTCGACCTCCCTCACAGAGTCAGTATCGACCATCAAACCAACTGCCTTGTAGCATTGGAGGCAGATTTTATGTCATGAAGAAGGATGAAGCGAAGGACACTCCTAATGTGATTATGGGTACCTTTTTTATCCGCTCTTACCCAGTAACTGTGTTGTTTGATTTTGGAGCTAGCCACTCTTTTGTTGTATATGGTATTCTTGAAAAGTTAAAGTTAGTTCCTTCTCTGAAATCACCTTCTATAGATAATACTATACCTATAAGAGATATGGGGAGGTGTGGAAAGTTGTTTAGAGGGTGTCCTATCCTAATAGTTGGCCAAGAGTTCATACCTAACCTATATCGCTTTGACTTGATTGATTATGATGTGATCTTTGGTATGAAGTGGCTATCAAAACATCATGCCAAATAGACTGCCTTAAGCAAAAAGTGACCTTAAGAGGTCCTAATGGGGATAGGGTACTACACAAAGGGACCAACTTGAAACTAGGGGTTAGGTTGATCTCTACACTGAAGGCACATAAACTCCTAAAACGAGGATATGAGGGCTACCTATGTAATGTGGTTGACTCAATAGCAACTGAGCCATCAATAGAGAGTATACTAGTAGTGTGTGCGGATCCTACTATTTTTTCAGAAGAAATCCAGGGCACACCCCGTGTCAGGAAGTGGGTTTCTATTTAACTTAACCCTAGGAGCTGCTCCTATTTCTAAAGTCCCATATAGAATGGCCTCAGTAGAGCTTAAAGAATTGAAGACTCAGCTTGATGAACTTCTGGAAAAGGGATATATTAGGTCGACTAGTACCTCACCTTGGGGAGCACCAGTGCTATTTGCAAAAAAGAAGAATGGTAGCTTATGGTTGTGCATAGACTATAGGGAATTGAACAAAATCACCATCAAAAATCAGTATCCTCTACCTCGAACTAATGATCTCTTGGATCCACTATAGGGAGCTATAAATTTCTTGAAGATAGAACTTAGATCCAGCTATCACCAACCACGCATCCAAGAGGAGGACGTACCAAAAACTGATTTGCGAACCCGATATGGGCATTTTCAATTTGTTATGATGCCCTTTAGACTCACTAATGACCCAGTAGCCTTCAAGGATCTAATGAAGTGAGTCTTTAAACTATACATGGATTAGTTTATGGTGATGTTCATTGATGACATACTGTTGTATTCAAAAACTCCAAAGGAGCATGCTCAGCATATAAAGAGTGCCCTCGAGGTACTAAGAAAAAATAAACTCTATAATAAGTTGAAGAAGTGCGAGTTCTTACTAGAGAAAGTAGCTTTCTTAAGTCATATGGTGTCTAAGGAAGGAGTTCAGTGGATCCACAAAAGATTAAGGCAATTAACAAGTGGCCTGCACCAAAAAATGGCACAGACGTGCAAAGTATCTTAGGCCTAGCTGGGTATTATTAGAGGTTCGTCCAAGATTTTTCAAAAATAGCAATGCCCCACACTAATTTGATTACGAAGACAGTGAAGTATGATGAACAGAAAGATGTGAGCAAGCGTTCTAACAACTTAAAAAGAGACTCACTTCTGCACTCACATTGGCATTGTCATGAGGAACAGAAGGGTTTATGGTATACAACGATGCATCTCACCATGGTTTGAGATGTGTATTGATGTAAAATGGACGAGTTATAGCTTATATATCCTGAAAGCTGAAGAATTACCTAACCCATGACCTAGAATTGACAACCGAGGTATTTGCCCTTAAAATTTCAAGGCATTAATTGTAAGGGGTGCACTGCAAAATCTTCACCGACTACCAGAGTCTCAAAACCGTATTCTCTCAAAAGGACTATAACTTGGGGCAGACAAGGTTGCTAGAATTTCTCAAGGACTATGATGTACACTTCCAATATCACCCTAGAAAGGCAAACCTAGTTACCAATGCTTTTAAGTCGTAGACCATACCCTACCCTCAACCACTTGCTCTCCATACCAACAGAGTTGTGTGAGGAGTTTAAGAGGTTGGATATCAATGTTGCAGTAGTAAAAGGGAAATCATTGCTTTTTGCGATGGAAGTGCGACCCACACTCACCGAGGAGATTCGAGCTATCTAAGAAATTGACCCAAAATTGGTGAGGTTAAAGATGGAGGTGCTAGAAGGCAAAGCACCATGATTCGTGATCCATGAGCATGGTACTCTAAGGTTCCATAGCCACGTATTTGTCCCTATAGTGGACGCGCTTAAGAGGAAGATTCTAGATGAAGGTCATAATACTCCACATTCAGCACATCCTGGTGGGAATAAACTGCACAAGGACCTTAAAGCAAACTTTCCGCTGGAGCAATATGAAGCAAGAAATAGCGAATTACATGTCTAAGTGCGTGACTTGCTAATGGGTGAAAGTGAAACATCAATAACCTACATGACTTTTGCAACCATTGGAGGTGCCTGAGTGGAAATAGGACTCAGTTTCCATGGACTTTATGATGAGAATATCGAAAACAAGGAGAAAGAATAATGCCATTTAGGTCACTGTCAATAGATTGACTAAGTCCGCCCATTTCATAGTCATGACAAACACCTGTACTTTGGATCAACTTGCTCGTACTTTTCTAAATGAGATTGTTCGCTTAAATGGGTGCCTAGCTCTATAGTTACTGACCAAGACACGAGGTTCCAAGTAGGATTTTGGCAGAAACTGCAGGAAGCATTTGAAACCAAGCTGAACTTTAGCACGATATTTCACCCTACTACGGATGGTCAAACCAAGCATACTATCCAGACACTAGAAGATAAGCTACTCTAGATGCCTAAAAATGACGTCTTATTTTTAATAAGCTCGATGACAAAAATAAATAGCTTAACTTGACGCTTAAGGACCTAGAAGAATGATAGGCTGAAAAAAAAAAAAAAAGAGGCATGCGAAGATCGCAGGAAGAACTAACTCAATGGACCAGTCTCTATGTGAACCTGATCAGGTTTACCACAGCGAGAACCCTGCTGGGTTCCCCTTTCTCTCTTTTGCCAAGACCTGCTCCTATTATGCTAAGTCAGGTAGACCCTCACTAAGACTGAACTTCTGTGCCTAACTAAATTAATTTCGGTTAATTATTTAGAGTTCTAGTCTCCCAAGACAGTCTGCTTTAGAGAAAGCTTAACAGAAATAGGATTATGTCTTCCTTTCCTAGGCTGATTCCCGTAGCCCTTTGAATAGTCATAAAAAGGAAGCTGAATCCTTGGTTAAGGAACAGTAGGAAAAATCATTGAGAGCGCCACAAAACTAGAGAAAAGAAGACAAATTTCACCACAAAACTAGAGAAAAGAAGACAAATTTAGAATCCCTTTTTTTAAAAGAGAGAGACAGTGTTAAGAGAGAGAAATCATATCAGTTCTATAAGTGTCTTCTGCTCGATTCCTAAAAGGTTTAGATAGGGTTATCCTGAGGGCGCGTTTTATAGCATTCTTTCCCTTCTTTTTACTCCCTTTATTGAATTTGATAGATTCTGGTTTAGCAAAGATGTAATCTTTAAATAGTTTCATCCCTGCCTGCTGTAACAATTTGAACAATTTTGCTGTTTGGAAACTGTGGATGACATTGTGCCTTGATTATATGCATGATTCTAATTTATTGCATAAATGTATGTTAGTATGATTAGGTTTTAATTTCCTGCAATGATCAGTAGAGTCCGTCAATGATGACTGGCGATGATGAGATGCATCCCATCACATCTTGATACCATCCCCCCCAAATCTAGGGCCTCAGTTCTAGACCAAGGAGTCAAGATGATCCCTACACTAGGGATCACTCAGGAGCCTTTCTAAAACCCTTTTGAAGCAGCATCAATTTGTCCCTTGGATGTCCCTTTGGTGTCCCTATCGATCAGATATGCTTCAAAAGGTTTCATGGTTTGCAAGTTTTCCTGAAATTCACTAGCGATTCTATTAGTTAAAAGTTAAATGCTTCTTTTTTTAATTCATTCTTTCATCTGGTATCTGCATTACTGAATTTGAGAAACAAATTTGGATTTTGGTAGTGTAATCTATCTGAATCAGAATCAAGGTTCAGGTCTATCCCAAAAACCCGCCTGGGTTCCTAGATTAGATTTGCATTCAAATTTTGGGCCAGGCTAAGGAAGCTGTCAGGGCCCAAACTAAGGAGACCAAACCTAGCCTTGCTCATGGAACCCAGTTGGGTTCCTTGGCCAGGCCCACTTCCTGTGACTCCGTGAGTCCAATTCTTCCATTTTCTGTTAAAAAAAAAGTTTTCTAGAAAATACGAAATACCTAGCACACGAGTCCGACCATTCGTGGAGGATTGCACCCTTGGGGAGGTGGATTCTTACAGCTACGAGCTTGCATTTTGGACTTTAAGAAGGCATTAGATAAGCAACTAACATTGATTGAGTTCTCTTATAACAACAACTTCCTCTCTAGAGTAGAAATGTCTCCATTTGAAACTCCATATGGTAGGAGGTATAGAACCCCCTTATGTTGCAAGAAATCGATGAGCACTCACCATTGGACCTGAACTGATTCGACTACAACAAAGAAGGTACAAGTGATCCAAGAGATGATGAAGGCAGCCCAAAACTGCCATAAGAGCTATGCGGACAAGCAGTGAAAACCCTTGAAGTTTGAGGTTGGAGACCAAGTCTTCCTATGAGTCTCACCCACCAAGGGTGTCATGCGATTTTGACAATCAAGCAAGCTCACCCCAAGGTATATCAGTCCTCTATCACTGAGCCTCCGCTATAACTGCTAGAGGAGCTCTCTAAAGTCCATAATGTATTTCACGTATCCCAGCTACATAAATACATTCCTAACTCGAATCATGTGATCAAGCTAGAACCTCTCTATTTTTGGGAAGACAGAACCTATGAGGAGCAACCAATTGAGATATTAGGCTGCTGAGAAAAGTAGTTTCACAACAAAGGTGCCTCACTTGTGAAAGTTCTTTGGTCTAACCACACCACAGCTGAGGCAATATAGGAACCGGAAGAAGGAATGCGATCTAAATACCTTCGTCTATTTGCTGTACCAGGTATGAATAAGTTTTAGGGATGAAAATTCTTTCAAGAGGGGTGAGATGCAAAACCCAAGAAATTTGGATGTTTATGACTAAGTCATTTGTGAAGTTTCGAGGACGAAACTTCTTTTAAGGGGGTAGAATGTAAGACCTTGAAAATTCATATTTATAATCCTCGAAGAATGGTTAAGTTGATCTTCAATTGCTTAAGCTCGTAGGTAGTATTTTAATATGAGCCTTCATGTAATTAGAATTTCGGACCAAGCCCAAATCATTTTCCTATTTTTGACCCGAATCTAAAATTTTAATATTTCAAATTTAGATTATTCTTATTGATGGATTATTAAAAGAAGAAATTTAGATATATTTTATACACGTGATATTTAGTAAAAATTTAAGTTTTATTATTGAAATTTCCCTCTTCAAATTTCAAATTTTTAAAATTCTGTCCAAAGATTCAAGGATGTTAATGCCCCAACTTTATTCTTGACAAATAAGTTTCACCAAAAAAAAAAAAGATAGGGATCTTAGCTTAGCGTCAAATATTTTGATGACTAAAGTCAGACAGTTGATCAACATTGATTACAACCTCCCTTAAGTTTGGACAACAAACGCAAAGCATGCACCATTTGAGAAAGTCGTGACCCTATAGCCATGAGGCAACCTATAATTAACTGACTGACAATGATTTTTCACATGTCTTACTAATTAACCAGGGAATCACATAACATCTCGAAGCATCTCCATTGCTCTGCAAGTCAAGGCTCAAGATACATTCCACGGTATGTTTTTTCTGATTAGTGAAACACAAACACAATCTAGTGGAGCATGGAAGAAGGAATTACACCATTAGTCTAATGCTGTATAATGTAAGAAAGAAAACAAACCTGAAGACATTGAATGCTTAGCTAATGTTCTCATATTGTACAGTTTTAGGCCTAAAATTGGATAGAGCACATGAGATAGATAACCAAATATCGCTAGATCAACTTTAGGTCTTGGTCTATGTTTATTATGTTGGACAAAATTGTTAATTTAAGTAATAAAATGGAGCGACAACAATAATAGACGTACTGTATTCAAATTGATTATTTCGTGTTCAAGCCATTACACAATGATTTTGAAGTGCCCCATATGAACATACAAAAGCGCAAAATGATCTAACACATTGTTTAAATTTCTCACATAACTGACCTAAGTATAAAGTAATCTATCGCCAACCATATCAGCTTACTAGTACATGATTGGCTTTGACATCTAACCAATGAGAACATGAATCACCACAATCAGCACTGAGCTTATCACTTTAGGAATAAAACCTTTACAAACTTCTAAAGGATGAAAGCAACGAAGACAAAGAAAGAGGACCATATAAACAGCACATTCAAATTGACTGACTCACTTCATATTTAAGATTTTGGTTTCCGTCTAATTAATGTAAGGGCTTTTTGCTAACCGTATTGCTGTCCCAGTGCCCATTTCCCTTGTTCCTATCACTCGGTCATAAGCACTGTTAAGTCCATTGTCACTTCTCTTTTTTCCCTGCCAATAAGATAGAAAGACAGATACTATAGCTCCAAACATCAAGTAATTTGATGAGCCAAGAAAGTTTATAGCACATAGGTCCATGGAATTTTATTATACAATCAAAATATTAGTCATTGTGAAATTCTAACAGTTCAATTCACTATTCTTATTGCACAAATAGCTACAACATGCTGACTTTTCTAAAAAAACACAAAGCCCAGCCCTGATACTGTATCATAGAGGGGGATCAAGTACTCAAGACAAGTTCAAGACTTAACAAAATATTTAGGACACTGAAAACTATCAAGAGGAAACAAAGAACAATAATCATGGTAGTAGACCACCTAATAACTTTCAGGGGTCAGTATGCAGCCGCCCAAAATTCAAAATACAGAGAAAATTGGTTTGACGGAAACAAGAAGATTACAAGTTTTTCAAAAAGATAATTGTAAGATTCAAATCTCTACTTCCATTCATTTTTTTTTTCAGGCTACCATCAAGCTAGAGAAAAATTCAATAGATATAACTCATGTCAAGCCAAGGAGGAAAAATCACAGCTATGGTCATAGATGTTAACAGGAAAACAATTGATATCTAGAAAAGCCTATATTTTTTCAACATCTAACAACTGAATGGGAAAAGAAAACATGCAAATCGCACATGACAAAACAATCTAATTTGTTCAATATCAAAAGGTCAAATTTGTGTAGCTAGTCAGTGATAGCAACACCAGGAAACCCATCCTAACAAGAATACTTTTACTGTGGTTAGTGTACCTTTACAATCTATTTAACAATAAGAATTGTAATCTTTGTTATTTCTTTCTATCAGAATCTGTACAAATATAGTGGTTAGGAGCTACTTCAAGTCCACTTAAAATACAATCAAATTTGTTAACAGATAATAGATTTTGAGTACAGCAGGGAAAATGTGCTACACCCTGATCACATTATCTGGAAGCACACCTGAAAATAAGATAAGCTATTTCGACCTTACTCATACCAAACTGCCAGAGAAGAGAGCCCTCAACTGAACTATTCCAAAAACCTATTCTGGCCCTGATCTAAAATTAACCCAACTGTAGTGACTCGTTTGCCAGGTCTAAAATAATTGCATAACTATAAATTGTCATCAAGACTGAATCAAATGTCGTTACACCACCTTAATATGTAAGTTTTGAATTTGCTTAGTTCTCTTTTATCTATCATTTTGATGTTTCATTGGGTTTATTTGCTGGATACATCTCACACAGCCAGTTTTCTCTTCCTACAATCCTATCCTTTTCGAGCGATGTTTCAAAATAACCAGCACATCTCTAATGCAATCACAAACATTCACTTTCTGTGTTTTACTTTTTTTTTTGTTTAAATGAAGAAAAATAGGTGCAAATACAACACTACTCAAGAAAGATTCCTATCTTAAGAGCCAATGGAATTTGTAGATTCTTATTTGCTCATCTCAAATGGAATTTGGAACCTGATTTGAATGGTCAAAATCTAAACTTAGGATTACATTTTGACCATATTTTCTTTCTTTGTCTAATAAAAATTATGGAATTAGATATTAACAAACATGCAGTATGCTATTCTTCTTGTTTCTCATAATGCCTAACAAAGACATTAGTTAGTATCATTTTCAATCTATGGTGTACCAGAATTCCTATGAACTCCACAAATTCCTTTCCAACCTGGATAGAATCTTACAATGCTGAAAAAATGAGTGTTCAAAAGTTTTCATTAATCCACACTGCAGAAAAAATAGGATGAGATTGATTACCGTGTTGTAGCCAAGAGGAGCTCTAAGAGTCAATCACTCAAACATGGGGTACTCCACACCAGCCTTCTCAATGCGAGTCATAGTAGTCTCAATGAGTCTCAAAGAGAAAATCTTAAGAGGACGAACCTCATACACCCCCACGTGATTGGTTACGGTGCCATCCATCACTGCAATCTTCAACTCCTTGTCACATTTATAACCTACCAAATTAATAACAACCCATTAACTAAAATCACCCATTAAAACTTATCTAATCAAAATGATAGCATCAAATTAGATTAAAAAAAGAAGGTATGTTGCCTTTATGGACTTGATGGCTAATGAAACCTCGAAAAACCAACTACAATTTTAGAGGAATTAAGATTGTAGATGCAATTTTCATATGAAACTAAATAAGAGGTATCACGAATGAAATCAAATTAAGACTAACTTCAGCACATTACGAAACCCAAGGAACCTGCTAAACAGTACATTTGTTCGAGTGAGGACATCTGACTCCTTTCCAACAACATAAGAGGACTAACTTTATCACCAATTGAAAAAAAACTCAACGTAGAGGTCAAAATCTGGGCACATTACACAGTTAACACGAATCTTCCTCAAATATCTGTGTTGCAATAAAGTGAGAAGTAAAGGAGGAAAGGAAAAATAAGGCAATATTCATAAGCATAGACATGGCCAAATTTGAGAAAATTAAATTGCTATGACCAATCTCATTTAGTTATCGAGAACATTTCAAATGCATTAAACAGAATATTATTAGATTGGCTGAAATTAAACATAACATACAACCAGAAATGAATTTGATTTACTACAACAAAAGTTCATCTAAGTAACTAAAATCAGATAAAATGAAAATGATATTCAAATTTGACTTGTATTAAAGTGATTGTATCAACAAGATAAAATCTCAATTGCTTAAATTGGAGGTGATACAGAAAGAAGCAACGACGAGGGGGAAATTACCTGGAAAATTGATTGTCATAAAGAAGCATATAGTAAGGCTTCATGCCCACTACGTATCACATTGAAGTATCAACAAAGAGGAGAAAAACCTCAGGGATTTACTTAGTTAAAATGCTCGAATATGGAATTTGTTAATTCTAGTATTAAGTTAATGCTAGCCATGGCTAATCAGAAATGACAAATCGCAATTCCAAACTTCAGTTGAAGAGATTAATTGTAGCTATAATCACACAGTATAGGCATATAAGAGTATCTTAATTTCAAAAGAAAAGTTGATAGGAAGGATGCCAAAATTACATTACAGTATCCCAACTCTTTGCAAGATATCAAATGATATAATGTTTTTTTGTAGTAAACTTTGATTCTTTTTTATTGTTCAATGATTTTGTCACAATTTTGAGATTTTCAAATTTTCTAGCACGTGACAAAGCCACATAGAGCTGACCATGTGAAAATACTGTCTCACATAGATATATGCCAACTAGGTCTAGAGTTTGGCCTTGAGCTTTGTTTATGGTCATAGTAAAACTAAGTTTTATTGGAAACTATTTTCATTGAAAAAGAAATGGATATTTATCTATAGAAGAAGGTTTTAGAGGTATACATGGAAGGAAAACACGATTGCCTTTGTAATGCCCTGTAGCTATTTCTGCATCAATCACATTATGCAACAAATGTTTACATATTAAACGAGTACCATTACATAGACCTGATGAGGGATTTAAGTTATGTAAAAGGATGATAGGACAATTGATTTTTAACATCGATTTATATGGTGGTATTCCTGATGGAGTCAATGTATTTAAAAATTCGATAGGATAATTCTCTCTTGTGTCACTAATTGCTTCATCAAAAGTTTTATAAACATGTAGTGTGCCTAGAAATTTAGATATTTGCAACTCATTTATGATATCAACATCATTATTTTTAGGTGCCAAAATTGCACGTTTTGTAAATATGTCAGAGTCAAAATCTAGGGTGATCATCTCAGGAAATGTATGCTCTATTAATTTCGTAATAGATGTCTCTTCTAATTCATAATTGATCATCAGGTAGCCTGGAAGTTTGACAAAATTATTTGGTAATCGCTGAAGCTTTCCATCACCAAGTTTTAATAGAAAATTTGAAAAATATGGATCTTCTATTGATCACATATTTTCTGTCAAGTGAAAATTTTCAAACAATGGCAGTGAGATGTAACCAAACTACTTTGTATTACTTCTTCTTGTGTTCTTCTAGGTAGAACCCGCAAAACTTATCGAAAATCACCACCAAATACAATGATTTTTCCTCCAAATAGTTCATTGCTAGAGCACAAGTCTTGAAGCAAAATAACTACAGCTTCCACATTTTCTTTTTTAGCTATTGAGGCTTCATCCCAAATAAACAAGGAAGTTTCATGAAGCAGTTTAGCTAATCCAGATTGTTTAGGCACACGACAAAAACCTGATTCCTCATTATCTAAAGGAAGTTTAAATCTAGAATGTGCTGTTTGGCTAAAAGGAAGATTAGATGCCATAATGCCAGAAGCTGTAGTTGGAATAGCAATTAGACCACTTGTTCTAACCTTTGTTAACAATGTATTATAAAGAAATGTTTTTCCTGTACCACCTATACCATCAATGAAGAAAGATCATGGTTGTTTCTTTTCGACTCTCTCTAATATGCAATCGTATGCTTTCTTCTGATTTTCGTTCAATAGATATTCAGCTCCAACATATTCAAGAGCTATAGGAGCATTTCGAGTGTTAATGATTTATTTCATTTTTCTATCTCTTGATTTTGAAAGCTCATACAAATCATGAAGACCAAAGTCTTCAAAAGATTTTCCCATAATTTCTAAGAAATGTTGTATATGTTGGGTAGTAAGATATAAAAATTTAGAATTATCATTTGCATATAGTCTATCGTAATCTTCTAAAAGCTAATGATAATATTTCTGCCAAAGATATTATGGATTTTTAGTATTACAAAAAGTCAACAGTGTTGCAAACATACGTCTTAAAGAAAAAGGCATTTGAAATTGTATTCAAACAATTCTCAATTAACTAATAATCCATGCTTCTCAGCAGCTTCACGGAATGAAGCACACATATGATTTCTTATAAGTAATATATCTTGACAGGACTTTGGAGATCTTACATGAGTTCAGAGCATTCGAAGATAATAGCGTTCACCTTCTATTGGGTTTGCACTCACTAATCTACATATACTTCCTTTATGTTGTCTTTTTTTCCATATTTTGTTTGACTTATCCCAGATATAATGTTCCAGCATTTCAAAATATAATAAGCCAACATCACTATTGCTTACATATTGCTTGTTTACTTCAAAAAACTCAGTTAACATGGTTCGTGTCCTTGGATTGTCATTGATTACACGCGCTATATTTTCATGAGATTGAAAACTTATAGATTGCATATTCAGCAAGTGTATTTGAAGTTGAAGAACTGAAGGATGCATTTCATATAGTTTAAAAGCGTAAATTCTTCATGCAGCTTCTGGAAGAGATACCTATCTTGCATGTTGAAAAGAACTTATTTCATTAACATATGTTTGATTAGGAAATTTGATATTCAATGCAATACGATCATGGCTTTTATAAATATACTTGTAGAGATATTTCACATCTTTAATTGTTGAAAAAATTTCAACATGCATGTGACAATCAAATTTTGCTAATAGATATGAATTATAAGGAATAACCCATCTATTATCCAACCAAAATCCTCTTACTTTAACTTTCGCTTTTGTATCGCTACGTTTATATATTAGATAAGAGTTTTTCCTAATGGTTGTACATTCAAAAAATGCTTTAGGGAAATGATTTTTACATTCTTTTTTCAAACCTTTCTTAGTCATACAGGAGTTATCTGGATTGTTATTACCACATGGACCATACATCATATGCTGCAGAACAGTTTCTCGTAAACGCTGATTATCTTCATTTGAAATTTCAGCGCAAACATGTTTATTGAAATCTTCTGTGGACTTTATTTTGCAATTAGATTTTATAATAATCAAAAAATATGCATGCGGTAAACCTCTCTTTTGAAATTCAATTACATATACATATGTAGCTACATCACCAAGCATTTTAGTATCTACAATCTCATGTTTCAATTCCATTAACTTAGCATGAAATATTCGAGCTGCCAAATCAGGTGTATCCTGGGCTTTTACTCCTACTAATAATTCTTATAGTATTTCTAGCCAAGCAGGGTTGTAAGTCATTGTAAGTAAATTGTCTGGTTTCCCATGCTTTTGAACTAATGTCGTAGCATCTAAATATCTACGATGCATATCTCGAGGACCTCCAATAAAAGAAGGAGGTAGAATTATAGGATGTCCAATGTTAGATCCCTGGTCTTCACCTACACGCAAACTATCAAGTATCCCTTTATATAAATTAGCTTGAATAACATCTTGATTTTTTCTTAAAAAATCTAAACGTGTGCTTTCAATTTTCACATACATTTCAACAGTGAATTGTTGTAATATACGTCCAGCTCTGAGCAACACATTACTTACCTTTTCTCGTATTTGCAATAAGTAGCAATAATATTCCCTGCAAGACACTTCCTTCCCTTGCTTCCTTTCCATGTTCCTTGTTGCAACTGCAAAACATTCCAAGTTTCAACAAAATTAATCTATGATAAGTAAATATATTATAGTTATGGAATTGTAGGTTTTTTCATTTTCTTTAAAACTAACCAATATCTTCTTCATTGATTAAATCCTTGTCTATCTGTACTAAAACATCATTGATTGAAAATGTCAGATTATTAGTCTCATGATGTCTTTTAGAGCGTCTTTTAATGCCTTTGTGCCATCCACTTTCTCCACAAGGAAATAACAATGGACATTGTAATGGATCATAACATCCATAATAATTTCGTATTTGATGACTTTTTCCACATTTCCCAAAGACAACTATATGTCTGCTTCTTGATCCACTTTCATCTAACCAAATTGCAACCACTTGAGATGTAATTGGAGTGTTAAAAACTCGTTGATCAAGACCAGCGTCACATTTCAATATAATTTGGCTTTCCTCATTGATATCAAGTTCACATAGTGAACGGAAGAAATTTGCATATGGATTAGATGCTACAATATTAATTAAAATAGACATTATATTAGAATGTAAACTTAAGAAAAATCTTGCTCTATTTTCAATTTCATGCTCAGTATCATAGAAATGTAACTGTAAATATTTTGGCCCTTCATCTCCTGGAAGTAAGTCATCTATGAAATGATAGATTTGGCCTTACACTCTAAAAGTATAAACCCCATTGGTGTTTTTAGCCAATGATTTATCATTGTGTATGCCAATTGAACTAAATGCAAATGTGTTATTATAAAGACGAGCATATGTTTTGAATTGGATAGACAATGGATCATTAGACGTAAATAGGCTAAGTAATTCTAGAGGGGATTCATTAATAACTAATTTTACTTCACCATTTGCACAACAGAATCCATTTAGTTCATTTTCAAACTTTTTTGCATAACATTTATCACACAGAGTTGCTGGAGGAAGTATAAATGCTCTGTGTGGAATATGCCTATAACTACCTGCAATGATATACGGAGTAATTCATAATATTAGTATTTCCTAGCTTAGTCATAATCTATATAACTATATATAAAATTGAGTGAGTTCACATATTTTTGCCAAGTGTCATAATTTTATTGGTTAGTATATTAATTATTACTTTAGTTTATTTTGTGTTTTTTACATGCATGCAAGTCTTTTTTAATTTTTCTTTATATACTTCACAAGATCTTTCACCTTCTCTTTAATTAGTTTTTTAGAAATGTGATTAATAAACGTTTACTTGCATATACAAAAATAACACATCTGTAAGCGTAAAAAGTTCAATAGATACAAAGATTTTTCAACTAATAAAATAAATCTAAATGATGAAAATAATATTCTTCATGAATTATTTATAATTTTAGACATTTACATATGATCTAACTCGACCCTTGCATCGCAAGGGGAATAGTTCTAGTTAGTTAGAGAAATCAAGTTTAAAGGGTAGGAAAACATAGCTTGAGCTACTAGAGAATGCCTAGCTCCCATTATAGAGCTTTCACCTTTTTCAGCTCGCTTTCTCCTGTGGCTTTGTTGTTTCCGTTGACGCGATTGTACCCTTTGATACTCAACCAATCCTAATTGATCTATTTAAGATTATTTAACAACTAATATCAAGTAAATTGCTACTTGGGAAAAGAAATATTGGCATTTGACCAGCAATAAGAAAGAATTTAAACTTGTCACATTGTCATGACAACTATGCCAAATATGTTGCTGAAATCTCCAATGTGACATGTCCCTATTTATAAATAATCCTCAGTCAACATAAATCAAAATGGAATACATAACATTAGTGAAACGCAAACAAAATCAAGCGAAGCATGGAAAACTAAAGACATTCAATGCTTAGCAAATATTTTCATAGGGTACAATTTTAGGCCTAAAATTAGACAGAGTGTATGATGTAGATAGCTAAATATCGCTAGATCAACTTCGGGTCTAGGTCCACGTTTGTTACGTTAGACAAAATTGTTAATTAAGGAATAATAAAATGAGGCACCAATAATATAGACATACTGAACTCATTTGCCACACTCTATCACCCTATATGGGAAACTGTGCCACACTCCATCAACCTATCTAAAAGAAAACCCGAAAATAAGATACGTTATTCCAACCATAATCAAACAAATTACCAGAGAAGAGAGTCGGAGAGCCCTCAACTCAACTATTCCACCAACTTATCATGGCCCTGATTTGAAATCAACCCAACTGTAATGATCCATTTGCCAGGTCCAAAATAATTGATATGGGCTGGTTTTTGGATCATGCAATTATTAGTACTCGAGAACCAAAATAGTGGTACCATGCAAGACTATCTTTTAAGCATGTATGAGTTACCATCATTATCATTGTAGTTTAGGATACTGTCAAATAGAAACAGATTCAGAGGCCAATAAGCTAATACTTAGACTGAAGCATAAGATTGCTTTCTCATAGGCGATGGAAGACAACCAAAAAAATCAACATGCAGTAAATCAAACTGTGTCAAACTCACATAATTTAACAAAAATTAAACCATTGTCAACAGTCCCGTTGACTCATTTAAGACATTAAATTAAACAAAATTCCATCAGAATGACTGAAATCAAATTTGACATGCAACCACAAGTACACTTAACTCATAGGTGAAGTTCACCTAAATCCCTGAAATCATATAAAATCAAAATCAGGAACCAAATTCAAAGAGCCAAGCAAGACTGACAACAAGTAGGAACAATATAGTTACAACTTTTCATCAACCTGATATAAGCCTAGCAATACTAAGACACGATGGTTTGGGTGGATGAAAATCCCGGGGGAGCTATAATATATAACAGTCAGAAGGCATTAGCAAAGTATTGTTAGCAATAACATTAATCAAAGAGGAGGTGTAATTAACTTGGATGAGGTACAAACCAGCAATACAGTGTTCGGTCATAAACAAACTTATAATAGCAGAAACAAATTAACAACAAATTACAAGATTCTAACCTAAATCTTAAATTTCCATTAGTGGTTAGCACTTTCAATTTGACTTGCTACATCAAACCATCATACATGTAATTCGATTCTAGGCAGGAAATGATATGAAAAAGTGATGTGAGGCCAAGATGAGGAAAATCAAACTCACCTCATTGTGAAAGCCATCGAAATTAACTGGTCCCACTAAGAATTGAATCCAAGCCGAGAGTTCATGCAAGTACGAATGAATTTTGAAACTTGGACACTATCAAAATTAAACAACCAACAATAGAAACTGTCCGAAAAGGAAAGTTCTCCATCTCAATCAACCAAATAATGTATAATTGAAAACTTAAACACCTTAGTTTGGCCAAGTCAACACTAAATTTAACATGCAACAAGAACATTAAAAACCCTAATGAAATGGATGTGTAAGAACCCTAAACCGCAATGCTTGACACCAAATTTGACATGCAAGAATGAAATTGACAGCCTAAACCCTTTTATCAGAGTACTTACATCAACAAATCCCAACTTTTACAAATACGATATCAAACTCATCTTATTCTTCTATGAAACCAAACCCGTCAATCAAAAGGCACAAAACATATTTCGTACTTGAGATGTCCTGCGTCAAGCTTTAGCTTGGAGGGATGAATCTGTTTGCTTGCACAGAGGGAGCAGAGATGCATATCAAGAGACAGAAATGCCAAGGGAAAATTACCAGCAGTTGTTGAAAGATTTTATAATTACGTAGAGGTGTTATTGTAACTTGGCAATGCTTCTTTTGGGGGACAGGTTACAGTCACTGCTTTTGAGGGGGCAACTAATTGTCTAGGGCAAATTACGTTGCTGCCCTTACTGAAAAGAGAGCTTATGAAGACGCTGAAGAAAGAAATAGAAGGAATTTTTGGTGCCTCATCTTCATTCTTTCTGAGAAGCAGTAGTTGGGGTGACTACACCCAAGCAAGACGGATGGGGAAAGCATGGCAGAACAGGGCATGAATGAAGCCAGGAGAAGCTAAGGATGTCTGAGCATCGACAGTCAGGTAAGTATGGTGTGGATCTAAGTTGATGATTTTGTTTGGTAGTATCTATTGTACAAGACAGAAGCAGTTGTTGATTTAGAGAAGTGGAAATTTAATTTGGTTGTAGGTGGGTGTGAATGTGGTAGGTGTAACCCCTATTGTGTTCATAATGGGGGTCAGAGGAAGTTAATTTTGCAGAAAGTAAAGGTATAAGATGAGGGGGTTAAAGTGATTTGTGGGTTGTGTTAATCTTTATAATTAGGTGTTACAGGAGATGATTTGAGGAAATAGATACTTGAATTTTCCATGGTAGGTGTAGTGGTATTAGTTATGCAACTGGTAAAACCTCCACCATAGTGGTGGACGATGTAATCGTATGACGTACAAGACATAATAACATGGGTAATATAGTTAACCCTAAACACAGGGGGAGATATCCTAGGATACATATGACTGTAATGTGGGCTGGCTGTGGGGAGTTTGGTTTGGGGTAGCCAAATAGTGAGGGAGTTATGTATAGGACAACTTTCGACATCTAAATGGGGATGGTAGGTGCCAGTGGGTAATATGGAATGTGGTAACTGACGTGTGCGGTGTTTGTGTTGCAGGTGTAAAGTGATGGCCGTTGTATTTGAGAGTAGGTGACGGCTGACGTCGATGATGGAGGGTAGAGCAGTTGGTAATGGAGGGTTTGCTGGGAAGGAAATTGCAGTGTATGTAACTTGGGGAGGGCTATTGCATGATGGGGTGAATGACGTGATGACTTACGTGGGTGGGAATACTAGATGTGCGTGGTTGTCTGAAGGTATGCGAGTTGGCGACGTGTGGAAGGTGTTGGAGGCAGCTGTAGGGGCGGGGTTTAACGGAGGGGACAGTTTGGTATAACTTGAAGTATGATCGGACGCTGATGTTACCATTTGCAAATGATGGTGATGTTGTCAACCTATTGCATGGCAACGATGGTCATGCATACATGTACATTACCGGGACGGAGGGACCTCGAGCTCGTCATGCATTTGTTAGTGACTAACAACCATGGGGTAATTATGACGCTGGTGTGCGCACTGGGGTTCCGAAGGGGAGGGCAGCCAGTGTGAGGAAGGAGTTGACCCGAAATGGGGAAGGAGAAGTGCGTTCAGCAAAAATGTTAAGGTAATGTGCAATATATATGCATTTGGTGGTTGTTGTTAAATTGTAATGTGTTATGGTAAGTGCAGAGGACTTGTTTGTTGGGAACCTCTCAGGTGGACCCCCATAGCAACAGCGCATGCGAGGGTAGTGGTAATATGTTTTGGTACGTATCATATGGCTGTTACGGACGGCAGCAACTTCTACGAATGTGTGTGATGTATATGTGGGTGGAAAGTGATCCAAATCAAACTCAAATCAAACTTAAGCAAAATGAAAAGAGAGAAAGATGCGAAAGATGAAGAATATCACCAAACAGGATAGAGATGGATAGTGCAAGACTTTGAGTATGAGATAATCCTTCCGGAGCCACTCACACCTTGGTCTTGGGCTAATTCCCTTCACTCTTCTGAGGAATCACTCCAAAGAAAAGAAGGAGAACCTAGAACACCACTTGAATTAGCCAAATTCAAGATATAGAACTAGGAATTTTTGGGACACAAATGAGAATCACTCTCAAAGGTGCTTGAATTACTCTTGAAAATGCCTTAGAAATCTGATCTACAATGCTCACACGCCCCCCCTTTATATAGGCTCAGCAAAAGACAACAAAAGGACTCAAATAACTCCTAACAATTAAAACTAGTAAAATGAAAAGACTAAGATAAATGGAAAGACACATCATAAAAGGGGTGGGGGAGGTTACAAGGAATATTCTAGGATTTCTTAGCTGATTACACCAATCTAGAAGGCTCCAAAACGTGCACAATGTCAGCCACACAATCACATGTAACCGAAGACTCTTCATATTCCCAGAATTAATCCTTGCAGCTGCCTCAACTTCAACAGAGCATAACTTCCAGAATACTCGGCCAAATCACGCGTTCTTGGGCTTGATAGAAAGCCCTGGAAGTCTAGTTTCCAGAATGGGCTCATTTGCTCAATTTGGATAAGCGGTTTAAAAGTTATGGCCCAAACAATGCACCTATCTCAGACTGGACTGGATCAGCATAACGTATCTTTGAGTGATATTTTGCCCAATCAAATGATGTCCAAATTAAACAAACTTGGGCTTATTTGAAAGATGAAATCTTAAGCTTCAAAAGCACATGGGCCCTCAAGTTGTGGGTCCACTTGAGCTTGTCCAAAAGTGGTCACAAAAATCGGGTTCCGCAGGGATGAATTCGGCACCAAATTTCTAGCAAAGCTTAACCTCTTTTTGACCTCTCCATAGTGTCGCGAGTCTTTGAACTCACTTAAGAAGACCAAATAGGCACATTTCCATGCATGATCTTCTTTGACCCTTTTCTTCTTTGAAATTGGACTTGAATAAAAATGATGCATATGGAAATATGCATCATACTCCCCGGGTTGTTTTGAGTTTGTCCTCAAACTCAAAGGGTTGGCAAGCCTCTCAAGAAAGGGGTCGCGCTTACAATATGGGAGCTTTTGGGGAAGGAGGTCACAGGGCATCACCTCTAGAGAGATATAGAAGAGGGTGAGGGGAGGATGATAAAACGGGTCATACCTGGTGAGGAGAAGAGGCGGAAGTGGGAAATCTTCTTTGGGGGCAAGGGTTTGGGAAGGATGAATGAGGGTTAAGGCTTGTCGGTCCTTTTGTGGCTTGGGGCTTTGGCACGATGGAATAGGGGCAAGGTGATTTTCTTCTCATCCTTAATAAAGGAGTAGGTGTTGAGGCGCCCATGATGAATTACATGGCGATCAAACATCCATGGTCTACCCAACAATATATGGCTTGCATCCATAGGAAGAATGTCACACAATATCTCATCCTTATAGTGGTCTTCAATAGAAAGAGAAATGAGGCACTGATGAGAAATGTTTATACCTTTGCCTTGATTTAGCCATTGGATGCTATAAGGCGTAGGATGGGGTGTAGTCTCAAGTTTGAGCTTGTCCACCATGGTTTTGGATGCAACATTTGTACAACTACCTCCATCGATGATGAGGGTACAAACTTTCCCTTGAATAGTGCACCTTGTGTGGAAAATCGCCTCTCTTTGCTCCAAGCCTTCTTGAGTAGCAAATCCGCTCAATGCTCGCCTAATGACAAGCAACTCACCTTCATCGGGGCCTATGATAACCTCTTCTTCTTTTTCCTCCAAACTTTCCTCTTCTTCATGGTCATGCTCCTCAAAAGAAGCTTGGTACTCAGCCAGGGAAACAATCTTCTTGTTAGGACACTCAGATGCAAAATGTCCCATACCTTGACAACGGAAACAACGAACCTGGTCTTTTGGCCGTGAGGGCACTTTTGTGGGAGGTGGAGGGGTGATGGGAGGGACACTTTTGGCGGGTGAGGGGGTTTGAATTTGTGGGGGAAAGTAAGGTGATTCTTGAGAAAAAGGACGGGAAGGAGTCTTGGAAAAGATGCTCTTTTCCTTAGATTTCTTTTGTTGCTCTACCTTATAGGCTAGAGAACTCAAGTCATCTAGGGATGAGTAAGGTTGCAACTCAATTACATGAGCAATGGACTCATCAAGACCGGTTAAGTATCTTACCAAGGTTTGTGAGTCGTCTTCTCTCAAATCGCATTTGAGTAGGAGTTGTTCAAACTCCCGAGTGTATTCTTCCACACTCTTGGATCCTTGCTTGAGTCGATGGAGCTTGAGATAATTGTCTTGCACATAGTGAGAGGGAAGAAACTTGGCCTTGAGTTTTTCTTTCATTTTGGCCCACGTTCTAATTTTCCCTTTCCCATTTCTTGCTCTTTTCGCTCCAAGGTTAGCCCACCAGATTGAAGTATATTTGCGGAGTTTAAGGGCTACGAGTTTTACCTTCTTGTCCTCCGGGATGTCCTCATATTCAAAAATCCTCTCAATGGTGTGCAACCAATCGAGAAATAAGTCCGGGTCAAGTTGGCCTTCAAATTCGGGGATGTCAATTCGGACACCACCAATATTGCCTCCTTGCCTTCGTCTCCTTGGGGCTTCTTCGTCACTAGAATTGGCTCGGGATTGAAGGACTTCTTCTTCCGATTCGACCACCGGTTCATGAGGATGAGAGGGAGTGGGGCTATGAACCCACCTTCGTTTTTCCTCCAAAAGTTGCCCAAGTTGAGTTCGAAGATAAGTGACTTGAGCTTCTAACTCTTCCACACGTGCTTGGTCGCTTCTTGTGGACTTTGTAGACATGTTGGAGATGCTTTGAAGGAAGAATATGCAGTAGGGAAAGTGGTGCGGTCGTGCAAGGGGGCACGGTCAGGCCGTGCTATACTTCGGCTGAAGAAAATGCAGAAAAGTAGAGTGGCACGGTCGTGCTTGGCGGCACGGGGGCACCGTGCTAAATTTCTGGACTTCGGGAATGGTTTTGCCGCTTTGTGCTTCTTTTTTGTTTTTGTGTTTTGGCTTTTTGGGATGTATTTGGGTGTGAAGTGGGTCACTTAAGAACCTGGCTCTGATACCAATTGATGTATATGTGGGTGGAAAGTGATCCAAATCAAACTCAAATCAAACTTAAGCAAAATGAAAAGAGAGAAAGATGCGAAAGATGAAGAATATCACCAAACAGGATAGAGATGGATAGTGCAGGACTGTGAGTATGAGATGATCCTTCTGGAGCCACTCACACCTTGGTCTTGGGCTAATTCCCTTCACTCTTCTGAGGAATCACTCCAAAGAAAAGAAGGAGAACCTAGAACACCACTTGAATTAGCCAAATTCAAGATATAGAATTAGGAATTTTTGGGACACAAATGAGAATCACTCTCAAAGGTGCTTGAATTACTCTTGAAAATGCCTTAGAAATCTGATCTACAATGCTCACATGCCCCCCCTTTATATAGGCTCAGCAAAAGACAACAAAAGGACTCAAATAACTCCTAACAATTAAAACTAGTAAAATGAAAAGACTAAGATAAATGGAAAGACACATCATAAAAGGGGTGGGGGAGGTTACAAGGAATATTCTAGGATTTCTTAGCTGATTACACCAATCTAGAAGGCTCCAAAACGTGCACAATGTCAGCCACACAATCACATGTAACCGAAGACTCTTCATATTCCCAGAATTAATCCTTGCAGCTGCCTCAACTTCAACAGAGCATAACTTCCAGAATACTCGGCCAAATCATGCGTTCTTAGGCTTGATAGAAAGCCCTGGAAGTCTAGTTTCCAGAATGGGATCATTTGCTCAATTTGGATAAGCGGTTTAAAAGTTATGGCTTAAACAATGCACCTATCTCAGACTGGACTGGATCAGCACAACGTATCTTTGAGTGATATTTTGCCCAATCAAATGATGTCCAAATTAAACAAACTTGGGCTTATTTGAAAGATGAAATCTTAAGCTTCAAAAGCACATGGGCCTTCAAGTTGTGGGTCCACTTGAGCTTGTCCAAAAGTGGTCACAAAAATCGGGTTCCGCAGGGATGAATTCGGCACCAAATTTCTAGCAAAGCTTAACCTCTTTTTGACCTCTCCATAGTGTCGCGCGCCTTTGAACTCACTTAAGAAGACCAAATAGGCACATTTCCATGCATGATCTTCTTTGACCCTTTTCTTCTTTGAAATTGGACTTGAATAAAAATGATGCATATGGAAATATGCATCAGTATATATATATATATATGTGTGTTTATATATATATAAATATATATGTATATATATGTATGTGTGTATATATATATATATGTATATATATATATATATATATATATGTATATATGTATATTTGGCACAAAGAATAGGCTCTATTGAACTAAAAAACTCATCTGTATGCACTCCCTCACTGCACCTCCTGTCCTACAGTATAGCTAGCTATCTTTGCAGTAAAAATTCTATGCAAGCTCTATATTTTTCCCTATTCTGGTGAAGTTGCAGAACTCTGTGTGTGATCTGCCTTCTGATTTCCTTAAAAACCTCCTGTGTTGAGTACACCACATTCTTATAAATCTTCCTGTTTCTGGCCAGCCATATCTGATATATGTCTGCCGTAACCAAGGCCTGTATTATGCTTCTCATTCTCCTTTGTTTCCTCATATTACACAGGGATGTGATAAAAGCCTCCGTCCCTTCCAGTTGTAGCAAAACGCCCCATTCTGAGTAACACTGATTCCATATGTCTCTGGCGAAAGGTCGATCAAAGAACAGATGCTCATGTGTTTTAGGGCTTTGTCTGCACATAGGGCAGTTAGTTGATGGTATAGCAGTGAGCTTGCTTATTCTCTGTAACACTGGCAGTCTATTTTGTATAAATAGCCACATTGTAAAGGCGTGCCTTGGTATACATGTTCTAGCCGAGACTAATTTAACCCACTTGGTGTTCTCAGTCCCCTGCAGCAGCCACATGTAACCCTCTATAACTCTATAGGCATCTTTAGGGTACTCCCTAAATCTGGTTTTAACATATTACAGTTTCTTACAATACCAGCTGGTATCACTTTTGGGGGTGTACTCCCACCAATTTATCCCCTTGAGGTATCTCCTATGGACCCATTGAACCCACAGTGTGTCCTTTTTCTAGGCTATGGCCCAGACCAATTTTGCTATGCATGCCATGTTCCCTTTTTGCAGGTTTTTAATGTCAAGCCCCCTTAGCTTTTTAGGGGTACATAGCTTTTCCCAAGCAACATAGGGGATCTTTTGGTAGTTTTCAGTCCCCCCCCATAAAAAATTTCTGCACAGCTTCATTATATGGTTCACTATATCTTGTGGTAGGATGAAAACTTGTACCCAAAAGCTAAACATTTCAAACAAAACTGTATTGATCAAAACCACTCTCCCTGCATATGAGATATGTCTACAGCTCCATACTTGGATTTTTGCTGTAATTTTCTCGGCCAGCATGCTGCATTCTTCTTTTATAAGCCTACTAGCAGTTATTGGCAACCCTAGATATCTGAAGGGGAGTTGGTCTTCAGTAAAGCCAGTTATGTTCAAGCATTCCTGTTGCTATTGTAAGCATTCCCCCCCAAAGACAATGTTAGATTTATCCAAGTTTGCTGCAAGCCCAGAGCTTTTTGTAAATTCCTTAAAAGCATCAATAAGGAACTTCAGAGCTAATGGTTTTGCCTTACAGAATATTATCAAATCATCAGCAAACATAAGATGGGTCAAGCCCAATTTTTTGCAATGTTGGTGGAATTCAAAGTTAGGATGTTTGCTTGCCTACCTAAATAGCCTTGAGAGGTACTCCATGGTTAGCACAAACAACATAGGGGAGAGCGGATCTCCTTACTTGAGGCCTCTCCTCCCCTTAAAACATTCCCCTTGCTGTCCATTGATGGTTATGATAAAATGCACAGGAGTAATGCATCTCATTATCCATTGTATAAAGAGGGGGGAATTTGAGTGCTTTCAGGATCTCTATAAGAAACTCCCAATGTATAGAATCAAAAGTCTTATGCAAATCAACTTTCATTATGCAGCTTGGTGGGATGTGCTTTCTTTGATAACCTCTTGCCAGGTCTTGGTATAGCAGCACATTAAAGAGTAGCTCCCTCCCTTGGACAAAGGCACCTTACCCTGCATCTATAAGGTGAGGCAGGACTTCCTTCAGTCTGGCACATATCAGCTTTGAATGCATTTGTAAATGACATTACAATAGGAGATTGGTCTGAAATCCTTTGCCCTTTCAAGGTTGGATGTTTTGGGGAGAAGTACTAACTTTGTTTGTCCATAAAAATTAGGGAGGTGCCCCCTAGAAAAGAACTCCTTCATTGCAGAACAAACTAGAGGGCCAATGTCTTCCCAACAAGCCTTGTAGAACCCACTATTATATCCATCTGCACCTGGTGATTTATGGGTTGGAATGAAAAAAACACCTTTTTTATATCTACATCAGTGAAAGGCTTACATAGTTGCATCTGCTATTCCAGATTAAGGCATTCTCCCATATTAATCACTTGGATGTTAATCTGTGTCATATGGTGATCATTTTCCCCCAAGAGCTTCTTGTAATGATTTGTCATGACTTTTCAAATTGCCTCAAATCCCTCCACCCTCTGGTCATGCTGGTCTTTGATGTGATAGATGCTTGTACATGCTCTTCTTTGCTTAATTTTTACCATAAACACCCTTGTACATTCATCTCCATAACTGATCCATTCAGCTTTGTATTGTTGTTTAATCAGCAACATGGCTGAATGGTTAATAGAGATATACAAATCTCTGCAACTAACCTCTTTAAACATGAGCTCCTGGTTAGTGGGGTCCTATTGCAGTTGAGCCCGTGCCTTCAAAAGGTCATTTCTAGCCGTTACTTGCTGCTTATAAATGTCCGCAAATTTATTCTTATTCAGCTGCCTAAAGGGGTGTCTTAAGTCAATGAGAAAGTGCTACAATGTCGTCAGACTAGACCCCTCTATCTGCTGTGTTAGGGTGTGTTTAACAATATCTCTGAAGCCCTTGTCTTTGGTCCACATTTCACAGAATTGGAATGAAGCCTTAGGTTTTGGACATTGAGGAAAACTCAGAATGATGGGACTGTGGTCTAACAGCCCTTGTGACCTGTACTGGACATGCGTGTATGCAATGCAGTCATACCAGAATCCATTATGAAAAGCTCTATCAATCCGAGACTGTATGGTCTTGTTTGTCCAGGTAAAAAAAGCCCTCGCATATTGAAACTCTTGCAATCCACTTTAGGGGATACATGCTGCAAAATCCCTTATTTCCCCTACTGTGACATCTACTCCTCCTTTCACTCATTCTAAGCACAAAGTTGAAATCCCCTAATACACACCAAGGGCCTTCAAATGAAAGAGCAACTGACCGCAGAGCCTCCCACAAAGGTAGTCTTTGATCCTCCAAATTCCTTCCTTAAAGGCAGTAAGCATGCATAGAAATATATATGTACAGATATATATATATATATATAT
>JAKOGI010000645.1:0-215000 GCA_029747015.1 Carnegiea gigantea
TGTAGCATTATAATTTAGACATGCTTGATCTTAAATTAAAAATAAGATTAATGAAATCAATGTTTGTATTTAATTTTACAGGGAGACCAAGCGTCCATCGTAGGAGGGGCCATAAACTATGTGATGGAGCTAGAGCAGCTCTTGCACTCCCTAGGGGCTCGCAAGAGAATCAAACATCAACACCACCACCGTGACAACCACCAAGAACAACCCGAAAAGCAGCCACAGCCACCTGAGGGCGGTGGCGGTGGTGGTGGCAATAGTAACATTGTCAGCATCAACGACTTACGGGGGTTGTTGAGCTTCCCTAGTAACATTCAACACTCGAACGAGTCGACCCAGCAAGGAAGCGGGTGCAACTCAGTGAGCAGCATGAACTCGGGTGGTGAATGTGGTGATGAGGTACAAGTGACGATGGTGGAAAGCCATGCAAACGTGAAGATAATGGCGAAAAAGAAGCCAAAGCAGCTGCTGCGATTGGTTGCGGGTTTTCAGGGTCTCAGACTCAGCGTCCTTCATCTCAACGTGACTACCATTCACCCCTCCTTCCTTCTTTACTCCTTCAGCCTCAAGGTCTGTTGTTTTTTTCTCTCTCACTCCAATCCCTCCTTCTTTTTATTTCTTTATTTATTTATTTATTAATAATATATAGAATAGCTTGATGCTTTAATTTGCCAGGGTTGGATAAATACAGTTCTGGCTGACTCACCTACCTTAATTATTTTTTTTACCCAAAAAAAAAAATGCATGTGATTCATGCAATTCACTACCTAAAAGAAATGACTACTTCAAAAAATAACTTTATATATTAATGACTTGTAAAGACGATTAGATAATATTTACTTTGTAAAGCTTTTTACACTAGAGTGATTAGATCAAGACTAATTGCAAAACCTCTTCAATTCAGACTAAGGGGTGAGAAGTTTGTTCATGAAAAATGGGTTGAGATCATGAAGAAGAATCATCAACATGTCTGTTAGAGTATAAAATCTATTTCTGAATGTTTGATCATCAGTTTAAGCTTTTAATTTAGTTGATAATTCCTTAATATCGTATCAAAGTCTTTCTAATCACGATGTTTTAGGCTTGAATCTCAGTAATTCCATACATTACCACAGTTATCTCCATGGCTAGTTTTAATTAACTACAATCTGTTGTGTTCTTCACAAATCTCTAAGGCGTTTAATTTCATGGTGATTATGTTGATTACGTTGATGCGTGGAAATCAGGTCGAAGAGGGATGCCAGGCGAACTCAGTGGATGATATTACGGCTGCTGCAAATCATATCCTTGCTCAAATTCAAGACGAAGCTTCTGGTTTACTTTAATAGATCGATTTAAGGGAGCATGGATTAAGAAATTAGATTTCCGATCTGTAATTTTGTTTCCCTTTTTTCCAATTTATCAATATATTATCCACTATCGATCTAATATTTTCTTCCCTTTTTGCCTTCTGTTCTTCTTTTTGGGAGCAACCTATATATCCATCAAAGTGCCACTGCTGAATTACCTAATCGACCTCTTTACTTTGTTTTCCATTTTTCATACAAGTGAATCATGAATTCAGTCACGATTAAATTAGAATTAGTTTGAAGACACAATATGTGACTGATGCCCTCCTTTACCTAATTTATTTGTCACCAAACGCCTACTCTCTCTCTCTCCTACGTGATCTAAAGATAGACCCCAAATCTACTGTATAAATATTAATTAGGATCCACATCAGCCCTTCGGAACTCTTAACGTTTATTTTATGGACCCAAGAGTCAAGAGTATACACTCTAAGGCATATCATGTGACAATAAGGAGGTTTGGGCACTTAAAAAGATATTGGATAATAATACTCCAAACTTTAAACTTAAATGTCTGTGTATTGTACTGTAGAATTATTTACTGTTTATATAGGAAGGCCGATTTCAAAAGTGTTTTTGGTCGGCAATGGAAAATGCAATTGTATACACTTAAAAATTCTTACATTTTAAATACTAGCAAAACACCTTTAGACACGACCTTGGCATGTAAATAATAAATAGGTCAATAGTAAGATGCCTAAATGTCTCAATTCAGTATTAAGAGTATTATTACTTAATATATCTTAAAATGTGCTCTATTATCATCCAAAATTTGTTGAACAAAAAAAAAGGGAGGCGCTGTTTTCGTGAGCGCCGCGCGTATCGCTGTAGATCATGATAATAATCTGCGCCTGAAGGAATCATTCTGGGTATTCTGTGAGGATGGAATTCGGTTTCTAACATCAGTAGTTCAATAATTGTTTGATTCCAATGGACCTACCAACCCTACCTGGTAGGCCACCTGTGGCACGATCTACAAGAATTTGAAACTTATGCTATTTAAGAATCATGATTCCACGATAATGCGTGCTAATGTTGCGATTGTTTAGCACTGGAAAAAGAATGAACAGAAGTTATGGGCCTTGGAAGCGAGGAGGTCGATGTCAATAATAATTGAAATGACTATTACCCAAATTAGCTATTTGGGGGAGAAAGGGGGGGGGGGGTGTTACATGGAACCATGAAAAGATTTTATAGTAGAGCTTGGTTCTTCTTTAGCCCGACAATGTCGCTGGTTGTAACATGCATAAACAAGTAATTTTATTCCTCCTTTCCTACTTTTCTAGCTTCATAAACACAAACTACGGCATCCTATATATAGGCTCTATTTGATAAATTGTTATTACTTGTTAACTGTTAACTGTTTGAATTAACTATTTATAAAAGAAATATTTGGTAAAATTAACTGTTTTAAAAAAATATTTAGTAAAATTTTATTTATGCCCTTATCTCTAAATTACTTTTTAATTAAAAATTATTTTTTTCATTTACTAGTTATCTTATTTTCTTTCCAAAAAGCAATAAATTGATGTCATATGTACAAATTAACTTTATTGATAAAGTCTTAATTTGTTACAAGTTGTACATAATTTGTATTTTTATTAATCTTATTTTCTTTTCAACTTGTGTGTATCTACATGATAATTATCTTAAATTGTTATTTGCTACATATTTTATTGTTATGAATTGAAATTTATATATTCGAATGATTTCATCCTTAATAGATTAAATTTAGATAAGAAACAACACCAAATATCACTACAAAAAGCTAACGGCATACGGTGTAATTTTTTCAAACTCTTGGGTAGTTATGTCATTTTCACAAAAAGTTATTCTCAAAAAGCTAATGGAAATAGTCTTTTGAGAAAGAGCTGTTTTAATCCAAACAGCTCTTTCAAACCGCTCTTCAACTAAACACTAATTTAGCTGTTTTGACTAGTGAAAATAGTTAAACCCCCCCCAAAAGCTCTTTTTCTCCAAAAAGTTCTTGCAATCAAATACCCCTATAATTATATATCATAGGTGCGTACACGCTATTGGCAAGGAGGTTTCCTTTCAGCAGATACCAAATTTATGAATAAATCTTCTATACTTATCTCTGAAGCTATTGCTATGTGAGTTGGGATTAAAGCAGCCTTAGATGTAGGATTCACCCACACAATGGGGTGACAATGGATATTAGAAATGATTCAGATCCATTAAATCCGCTCCATTTAGATGAGTGTAGACCCATTATTTTTAGATTCAATAAATCTTAAAAAGAATATGGATCTGAAAAGGATCTAAGTATGGATCTATTTCTTAAACCGAATCCCACCTATTGGACTCATTGGACCTATCACTCTTGTAACTTATAATTCCAACAATACAATTGGTCTGTACTTCCCTTCCTTCTATTTGTCTCATAGCTGATATACTAGTCTCCATTTCTAAGGATTAACTTGTGTACACAGTGAACGAATACTTGCTCTTTAATTAATTCCCACTCAAATTGAATGGATAATACCTAATAACAATGGGTGGTGGGTATAGTGAATATGTTTACCCATAATTACTATAGGTATTCATTAAATAGAAGATATTCATATACTCATTAGTAGTATCAAAGGACGATAATACCCTCGTATAACAAATACAATTACAATGGACCACTTTTCAATATATTCCTTAACGATGAGTTCATCCGAAATTGAACAGCAAAATCTAACTTCGACAATCCGGATCGAAACTTGACTGTCAAATGGAAAATATTAAAAGAAGTTCCAATCTAAATTTTAAACTCAAAGTGTATTTATTTGGTTAGCAATGATCTCTACTGCGATAATTGAGTTGACATTTATCTCCATTCCAACAATCATTGCAACGGAGATGAATGCTAACCAAATGATTGAGACTTCGTTATATGGAACTCATTTTGGAGTTTTGGTTGGTGGAATATGGTTTTCAAAAGACTTTTGTGTATGAGGTTGTATTATAGTTGTTACTTTCTAGTGGACAAACTAGAGTTTTTATTATCTTATATTTCTTTTTTTTTTTTTTAACTATTTTCTTTGTTAAAAATTATATATGTTAATATGTTTATTGAATAGCTACTGTATATTCTAAACTCCTAATATACTTTTATAAGATTCTGTATATATCCAGTTAGGATCTATTTAAGATCCACGATCCAATGAGTCTCGGAATGGATCTCCGTTTTCAATATTCAATAGGGTCTACACTATGTCTATGCCCAGACTGAAAAAATAAGAATAGATCGAGATCTAAGTGGATCTAATTCTGATCCGGCTCATTGTCGTCCCTAGCCCACATCCAAGTGGAGGGAGATGACCAATTAGTTATTCAGGCAGCTCAAGGAACCATAACAACCCATGGAATATCCAACTGTTAGTTCATGATATATGAGCTATGCTTTTATTGCTTTCTGGTTCTATTTCTCATGTTTTTAGATAGGATAATATGACAGCTAATTAATGGATTGCTAAATTAGGATGTGTCACATAATCTAGAGTTACTTTAATTTTACATCCCTTGCTGCATCATCCTATAGTGATGCTAGTGATATAGGCATGATCAAATTAGGTTACATCGATTTTTTTTTTCCCGGGGGGGGGGGAGTTATTTGATGTTTTCGTTGAGCTACAGGTGTCGCTACAGCCAGAATAAATACAAATTGATAACAAAAATAACATTGGCTCAGATACCACACGAAAAATCTATACAGAAGCCATGGTCAAAACATTATTGATCACCAAAATTATAGCTGGAAATTAGCAGATACAAGCAATCAATCACCTGTGAAAATGATGATGATGTAGCATTTGATATTTTTTTGATCATGATCAGTCATTGATCATCACCTATATATTCAAAGTTGGTGTGATTATCCTCTTGGGATATATGATCAAATTAAGATAATGATATAAGCTAGCTGATTAAGTAGTTACAAAATAGGAAGGGACCCCATTACATTTTTGCTGTATTATTGGTTGTTGCTTCAAGAAATAACATTATTGCATGGGCAAACTGTACGTTGATTAGAAATTGGAGGTGAATAATGATGCTGTGACATGGTAGTGAGTACACTTTTGAATCCTTTTTGTAAACTTTTTGTTTTTAATTCTTCTTCTAGAAATTTTATTCGACAATAGGGGGCGAAGAAATATTGGTTAATTCCAGTGTAGGGTTGGGTTCTGGCCCTCTAAATTTGCAGTCTTGGTGCAATCTATTAGCAAGCAACTCATCACTGATCACAGCGTCGGTGCTCTAATGAGGGAGATGGTCTCAATTAGAGTTGATAAAGTAAAAGACATAACATAAAAAAAGATGGCATTATTATTTCAATATAAAATTATTTCGAAAACCACAAATCGATTATTATTGTCGTAGATTTGAAACATAATTTCTCTTTTGAAAAAAAAATTACCTATTTTAAGGCTTATTTATGAACAATATAATTGTCAGATGATCGAATCTGCTCAAATATAGTTAAACACCACAATTACTTGGTGGTTGAACCGACTCAGATGGAGTTGTACACTAGGTTTAGACCTAGCAAATATCAAGGTTACAATATGATCGCTTCATGATTCCAATCATATATAGATGTGTGTGTGCATTCACATTAGTATAGTTTTAATATTCTAATGGCGTGTGAGTGTATGTAATTAGTTGACAAATAAGTTACAACAAAACCATTTAAATTGTCCACGATGAAATCTAGTCATAGTTGAGAGTTTGACTTCCTTCTTGATGAGTACGAACCCTCAAGCTCCCAAGATAACACCAAAAGCATCACAATACTAAAGGATGCTCCTCTTTGGATTCAGTATCTAACAATCTATAAGATTGTGAGATTTGTGCTCCCCTCCCTCAAAAAAAAAAAAAAAAAAAAGAAAAAGAGAGAGAGATCCTAATTATAGGCAGAAACTTTCCCCCAAATCCCTCTCTTAAAGGCTTAGAACAGCCAAAGAAAATTTATAAAGTAAAGGTTCTAAATCACAAATCTTAATTAAGAGATAAAGATGAAGGGATTCTAGAGATAAGTTGGTCTTTTGCTTTTCATTTCATCATCAACTCAAAGCTCAGTATATATGGACGAAAATGGTTCTATAAATACCCAAACTTGAGGGGATTAGTTGATACATTAGTCAGGCAAGTGGATCAATCATAAGAGTCCTACAAAATATCCTAAAAAATAAATCAAAATTTTAAGACAATGATAGCTATAATGAGCTGTATTTTTTTTAGGATTCCTTCCTCAGCTTATAGGAAGCTTCTATAAGGTTATGTTCCAACAATGGGAGTGCCATCATTTGGAGCCTCTTCCTTGGTAAGTGTAGACTCATCCTGTGTTGAGTAATCCAAGGAATCCGACTACAACCACCTCAAATAAGGCCAAAAACCCCTATTGTTCCAAAATTGAATTTTTGTGCACACTTCTCATATTTTGGCCATTTCTCACAAATTTGAAATCCAACGCCAAATTGTGGCACATGATGCTAAAATAGACATCTTAGGCAATTAGTAAAACTTGGACTTACATCAATTGGGCATCATTAGGTAGGATCCAAACTCAACCCAAGTTCAGCAATTTTACCGGTTAATACCTACACTGTAGAAGTTGCAGTTTTTATTATTTTAGGGAAAGAAAATGCAACCTAATTCTGAAATCTGTTGTATTCTCCTAAAGTAGACTCTCTAGAATCTCTAACAAAGTATGAAACACCCTAATTTGATGTCGTTCGGGTGGCGAGAAGCCAAGTCAAATCCAAGAATAGTGCTGGAACGGTGGGCTTCTTGATAAAAGGAGGGTGGTTTTGACTTTGGCATGGATAAGATAGTAATCAAGAGTTGGCCTCAGGCTTGCTATGCATCAATTCCATTCCCATGAATGAGAGTAGTATGCTTGCTCACAGCCCTTGTGGAGCCCATGTAGATTTCATTTGTTGGGCTAAGCCCAAAAAGGAATAAATAGCAGTGAATGAACATAGAAGTGATTTCTGAGATTGATGGTGATAGCTAACACCCACGGTCTCACCGTGGGCAGGATCAGTACATCATTCACCTCAGGGCCCAAACCGAACTCTCAACGTGGGGCTCTTTCATTTGTTCTCATCTAACTTGGGGCTACGAAGGCCCATGGCCGAAAAAATTCACGATGTCTCATGCGTTTCTTATTTCTTGTTTTTTTTTTGGAAGGGGTTTTTTTTTGGGGGGGGGGGGTGTCATGTTGCTGTTATACCTTAGATTCTGCTATTGACTTTTCTAAATTATCATATCTTCTTATCATCTATTGCAATATCTTAATTTCATTGGTGTTAGGTTGTATATGCCTCTTTTTTTTCTTGGTAGAATGAACATTTTTTGTTTTTGAAATAGTGAGTGGACCCTCTTTTAAATTCAATATGCCCAACTCATGTGAAGGCAATATGCGCCTGTGAAAATTCGCATACTAGACCACTTCTAAGGCTTACGAGTTGGAACTAGCTCGTCCGCCTCATTTTTATGGTCTTTCTCTATCTTTTCTTGCTCCCCCCCCCCCAATTTGGTTTTTTTGATATGTTAAAAAACTTGTATATTGTAAAGTTGATCCATAATAAATATTTTATTTAATAATTCAAAATAATAATCCTTGAATTAAATCGGAGAGAAATGAGAGTCAAAAGTTTGGAGATGTGGAGGGGTTAAGTGTATTCAACTATTTAGATCAGCCAATACAAATACTCTAAAGTCTAATAATAACACCTTAATTTTGAGCTTGATGATTATGAATTATGCACTCAATTATTAGACTTACAAGTTACTATCTTAAAACACAGAAAATAAGGACACTAATTCTTTAAGGTGCCTAATAAAACGAGTCGATTATATATATGAGATGATTCGTGAATTTTAAAAAATAATACCTTTAATCATGTTCACATTTTTTGGGCCAGTTTTGGTAGTTAAAAAGACAATAGCAAACGTATAAGCTGTAAGCCTATAACGATATTCACATAGATATATACAAGACAACATGTGGTTGACCGCTAAGAATCAAAGATGATAATGCAAGGCAAGAACAAGTTGAGCTCTCCACGTTTACAATGCAAATGAAACTTTTTTTTCTATTTTTTTTTAAAAAAATTGGAAAAGGGATAAACGTTTGCAAATGAAGTGGCAGTTGGGGTTGGTGAAGACTTTTGCTCTCTTGAGATTATTTAAAAAATTGCTCAGAAAATGGCTGCTCCCTCGGTTCTTCGCATCTACCACTTTCAGAGCAGCGTAATTTTCCACAATGTTGAAAACTTACTCTTCTGCAGTTACACCACCCAATTAATTATTATACTCTTATCATCCAAGTTTAAACAACTTCTTCTTATTTTTATCCAAAAACAAGCTTCTTCTGATCTACTTTATTAAATGTATATAAGAGACACAGGAAAAATCATAGAAGGGGAAAAAAAAAAGATAATGAGATATATTCAGAAACATGCATGTATTGCATGGTCCATGAGTTAACTTATAGGTTATGTATATGAAAAATATATATTAAAAATACCCTATTAGAATGTCTCCAAATAGTGAAGGCGCAGTTTAAGTTGTGAAAATCTTATTACTATGTTAAAAAAAAGTGTAGCTGTGTATATCCTATTATATTATATTACCCTTTTTGATGTATTTAATTTTAAACTCAAAAAAAAATGTACATGCATATATACTTGTTAAGTTATTATGCACATATATTTGGCGCAATATATACTATAAATAAGGTGAAATGGAAACATACCATCTTCATTGAAACAAACATTGAGGGGCATGGTCAATCTGTCAATTTTTAGCTTGATGAATTACTTGAGACTTAGGCCTGTTCTTTTCGTGGGTAAATTGGGATTGGTAAAAGGGTGAAATAGGTTGAAGTAGGTTGAAGTGGGTTAACGTATGTTGAAGTGAATTGATTTTTTTATGTGATAAATGGAACTTGGTTAAAATAATAAAAGTGGGTTGAAATGGATTGAGGTTAGTATTTTAGAATTTACTCACGAAAAAAAACAAGCCCTTAGGTATGAAACTTCCTTTTTTTCAACTTTACCACTATCTTTGAACCCTGGAACCCCAGCCAAAAAGAAAAAAGAAAAATCATGAACTAATTAAGATACTGGAAATCCCAAACACCAGCATTGGGAGGAGCATATGTCTAATCTCATGGGTCAGCCTGTCTATACAATTGTGCACAATTTTCCCTTTTTGAAGGACTACCCTATATATCAGGAAGATCTAAGAACAAGTTGATTGAAACTAGTCACTAAACAAACCTCTGACAAGAAATTCAAGCTAGGACGAATTCTCAGGATCCAAATTCCGCTTCTGAAATCGGGCAGACCCGAAAACCCTTTCACTCCATGAATATGACCTCTTCACTCGACTACTGCTCAATGCTCTCCAAGAAGAAGAAGAAGAAGAAGAAGAACTACCCATTATTCGAAACGAGCTCCACTTCGGGTTCTTTTGAATATTTGGATCACCCAAATTCCGACCCGGCAAAAAATCCATAGAAGACGACCTCGTCACTTGTAATTCCAACCCTTCCTCTGTTTCTCCCCTGTTTTCCTCCACCCCACCAGCATCCCCTGTTAGGCTACTACCCGACTCCACATCATTTGACTCCGAATCTGCCAGATGGGTCACCTGGGTCCGCCTCGAGTGCCCGAAACTTGGGTCATTCGGACCCAACGGCGGGCCACTCGGACTCGGGTTCACCACAATGCCTGCCCGGCATAACGGGCAGTTGGTGTGTGACCTTAGCCAAGTGTCAATACAATCAATATGAAATGCATGGTTGCATTTAGGCAAAAGCCTAAGACTTTCTTCCTCCTGAAACTCATTCAAACAAACAGAACAATCACTCCCTTCGAACAAACCCTCCCTTTTTTTGTACTTAATCACCGTGATCGAATCAATGACTGATTGCTGTAGACCAATGGTTGAGATGAGCCAAATGGGGTGATCAACCAGGTGATCTCCACTGCCCAACTCACGGGTCAGTTCTTCATCGGTTTCCGGGTGATCCGAGTTTCCCGGGTCTAGGTTGCGCCGGAATAACCGGGTCCATTTGGTGAAAACAGCACAGTAGGAGACCAGAAGGAAAATACTAGCTAACACGACGATCATAATGATCGCAACGGCGGGTATGTGGAAAACCCGATGATCTGTAGGAGGAGGAGGAGGCGGTGGCGACGGGTCAGGTGGGTTCGGGTTGAAAGCCGGGTCAGGAAGCAAATAACAGGCCTGGAAATTACTGCACGAGGGGTCACAGAAATCAGGGTCAGGACAGGGGGATGATAAATTTGGAGAGGAGGTTAGGAAAGGAAAAAGCTTTCTGTGAAATATTGCCATTGCTTAGTTTAGGAGAGCATGAGAACAAGGTAGAGAATTTTTTTTTTTTTTTTGGGGGGGGGGGGTGTAAGAGACTAAGAGGAGATTTAGGGCTGAGTCTAAGCCTACTTTTAAACGGTCTCTTACCAGCATACAAATATATTTATAGAGGTAAGGTTACCACATCTGAACATTTCTAGACTTCACTTTCACGGAACTCACACTAAAAGAAGAAGTTGCTCTAAGCCTCCTATTGAGGGACTGGGGAGATTTGATCTACACGTCTGAGTAGCTCCTTGATACTCTAGAAATTAGTGGATGAACTTTTGGATCATTTCTCTTTCCACGTTTTTCAGTTGTGGCTCTAAACTACACTTTGACGTGCTTGTTTTTATATAATAAATATGCCCGTATTTTACTTTGTGGTTTTTGTATGTGTGCTTTGTTATCTATTTCGTTTTCTATCATAGTCTCGAGACTATGGGTCAACAATACATGACTGAGCATCTTGGTGTGTATGTATAATTTTTAAGATCAATGTCAAAACTAGAGTATGTATAATTTGAATACATTATGACATGCTTGTTTCAACAATCAAAACTAACAATTGGCAGCAAGGAGCGGTTAGGAATAGCTGAGAGCATTAATTAGGAGTGCGTAGCATTAACGATTAGTAGCTAGAAGTGGTCTCGAATAATTAACAGTAGTATGGAGCAGTTTGATATTAAAATTATATATACAAAAATAATAATTAAGAGTGGTTATGAACACTAAGAAGCGGTACAGTTTAAAAATGTTGAAATAGACAAACCATCAATATTGATCTTTGCCCACTCACGTTGTTTAAGATAAAAAAGCCACAATGTGCTTATATATACTTTATTTTTGCATTCTAAACATGTCAACCATGCACATTTAGCATATTAAACAACTTATAGAAAATCTTGTGGGTGGGGGGAGTAGGAGCCCCAAATTGCCCTGAAAAGTCATGAATTAAGGGAATTGATCTTATTTCATCTCCCACATGACAGTCATATCTAAAGTAGTAAATTGCAAAGAAGCATTTCCTTTTTTAAGTTATCCCAATTTAATGAATGTACAATATTGTGATAGGAATTATCATAAGAAAATGAATTAAAAGGAGGTGGCCAGCTTAATCATACTCCATTCTTGCCACTCTAATCCTATATAAACAACTTATATAAGTTAAAAGTGTTGGGAACAATTACAAAATATTTTGAAGAAAGTATGACTCTATTTAGGGTGGTTAAAAGAGTTATCCGTTGAAAAGAAATATTTGGATTGGCATGTGATCAACACAGTTTATAAATGTCTTCCTAGTTCCTGCATACCATGTCGATAATGTAGAGAATGGATGGAAGCCCATAGTCAAGTAGTGATTAAACGGGCCTTCCCTCCAGGGACTCTGGTAGAGCGGAAAACTAAGTGTCTCCCTCATATTCTGCAGATTCAATTCTCCAGCGGTATGCCGGTGGCTTGACCATTAGTGCAAGTCATTCAAGTAAAGGGTTTCATCGTATCCCACATGTTAATTCGCAAATTTCATAGTTGTACAATGGTAGGGGCGATTAAGGAGAATAATTGATTAAGTTTGAGGGTCTATTCATTACAACATTTAATACTAATGTTTAATACTTTGCAGTGGTTAGAAGTGCACTTGGAGCGGTCAATAGCATTTAGGTTTAGCAGTTGGCGTTTGGAGCTGTTACGAGCGTTTGTGATCACCAACGATAGATTAGCGGTTAGGAGCGTTTTGGAGCAGCCAGGAGCGTTTAAAAGCACTTGAGAGCATTTAGAAATAGCAGCTAGCATTTTGGACGGTTGAGTAGAAGCATTCACCATTGTAAAAAGGCTTCAAAACTATCTAACGGCCTATGTCATTTTGTGATTAAGCGTTTAAGGCCATACGACAATCCAATGTGAAGCCAAGTTAAGAGGGAAGGTCGGACAAGATAATTGGATGTAGAAGGCCTTCAAGGAACAATAGGGCCATATTTCACTGAAGCCTCATTGATGAACAGGGACCAAATGGACCTAACTAGCCTAATGGCCCATCAAAAAGATTTTCCGCCCCCTTTTTGTTTTTTGGGCGATCTACATGACTTTTGTTACTACCGCCATCAATGTCATGTTAGCCCTCGTTCATTAATAGGAATGTATCATATCATTTAAAAAATTCAGATTTTGAAGAAACTCATGATTAGTCACCTAAATTAATAGACAGATGCTTTACGATTTTTTTTTAAACAAGGGGTAAATAATAAAATAAATTTTAAGTGTCTTTTTTTATAAGAGTATATACATCTACAACATTAATTATCCTTTTGTTATATGATGAATAAAATAATTTAAATTTAAAAAGATAAAGCACATGCAAATTACTAATAAGGGCTTTTTTTTCATTGGAAAATATAGGTTGGTAAATAGGTGATGTTGGTTGAGATTGATAAAAGTGAGTTGAAGTGGGTGTTTTTTTTTTTTTTTTAAAGGTTGAAGTGGGCTAAAATTGATTGATGTGGGTTAAAGTAAGTTGAAGTTGGTTGGGATGGGTTGAATTTTTTTTTGTATGATAGGTAGAAATTGGTTAAAATAGTGAGAAGTGGGTTAAAGTTGGTTAAAGTTAGTATTTTTTTATTGAAATTCTTAAAATCAGTTAAGTGGATTGCAGCTGGTTGGGATTAGTAAGAAGACCTACTTAGTAAAGTTTTTAAGCAGATATCCATTTCTATTTGTCCCCAAAATTGTGAATTCTTAAGAATATAAAGAGTGCACTTCACAAATCACTAACAGATTAGGGTCGAATTGCAGTCCACAGAATAATGGATGAAGCAAAATATCACAAGAAAGCAACGGGCGGTGGGCGGATTCAATGCGGTAGTTCCCATCGGAGATTCACTCAAGCGCTTACAGTCTTGACACGTGGCACTAGGTCATCATCATCTGATTCGTTCTCATCTTGTACATCCCGTTTTAAAACCCCGAAGTGTTCTAACGGCTAAATCTCTCCCTTTTCAAAATCCAGCACCATACCCCCCCTTTGTCTTCTTCACTCTCTCTCTCTCTCTCTCTCTCTGGTGCACCCCTTCTTGTCAGTCAATACAGCGAGCAATTCATTTTCCCTCCAATTTTAGGGTTTTTTTCGTGATCTTCAATCACGCAAATTCTAGGTTTTCGGTGGATCAAGAATGGCGCTTCCTCAAGAACTCGACGATTTCATCAAACATTCAATCGACCACACCGTGGGTCTCCCAGTCTCCAATCAATCTCTCCAATTGAAGCTCCAATCTCTCGAAACAGCAAACCATCGTCTTCGCGCTCAGTATCTTACCTTACAATCCAGACTCAAGGAAAAAGAAGATGCCCTTCAACTCGCTAGGGTTTGTTTATACGCAACTTTTCGACTAATGTCGCTCCCTTTTGAATCTTATATTTCTGTATGTATAATTTGTGATTAATGTTCTGGTGTTTTCTTTTGGATTAGGCTGAGGCGTGCATGAATGCGCAAGCAATCAAGAAGTTTGTGGAAGAGAATCAGAAATTGGCGAGTGAGTGTGCGAGTTTGGTGAGTCAGTGTTCGAGGTGGGAGAGAGAGTGTTCGCTATATGACCATGATCGTGAGGCTTTGATGGAGTTTGGGAACGAGGCTGATGAGAGGGCTAAGGAAGCAGAGATCCGGATTAGTGAATTGGAAGAGGAGTTGAAGCGAGTCACTGAACAAGTTCAGTTCTACAAGCGCCGATGCGAGATGCTTCCGGTGAGCCAACTATTCTTCTTTGTCAGTGTTGATTTGGGTCTTGTATGTGTAATCTCTTGCTTTCTGGTATTTGAGGAGGGTAATGCTGGGTTTTCTTAGTGTCCAATTGACTGTGTTGATTGCACATCTTCTTGCTTAATATCTGGTGGGTACCAAAGGTTCTGGATCCAATTCTATACATTTTTATGAAACCAAACTAATTTGAGCAAACTTGGGATTTGTTTAGTTGAGCTGTGTTTGGTGAAGTGTATATAAATATGGAGTTTCTTGAACTTCCCAATGTGCATATGCAGATTTTCATTGTAGTTTGAAATGTCAAGTGTCCTAGCCTTGTCCGTGTGTCAAGGGTCCGACATGGGTATGATAGGGTAAGATGAAGAGTCGGAGTAACATAACACTCAACATGAGTCATTCCTCGTGTAGTGTATTTTATAATCTGTCTACATATCAAATTATATTTGATAGAGGGGTGTAGTCATGTGGGTGACTTGATTAACCATCTACTACAAGGTTGTGCAATGTGTAATCTTGAGAGTGCCTGGATTCTGGTGACATGAGTCATTCAGGCATTTTGCATACTGTGTTAGTTGTTCCCTATCAGTGAAACAATGTAGGCTTGTTGAAGTAATCACTAATCGCAAATAGTTCATCCTTGAAGTGGATCATCTTGATGAAGATGAAAATAAACTGTCATGTTTACTGCATTGGTCTTACATTTCTTTGTGTTTGGAATATTAATTCTTTGGATGATGATAGACATTATAACCGTATACATTTGTGTGATGTATATTTTTTTCCCCATATTCTACCATGTCGTAATCTAATACCATACACGCTGTAACCTTGTGTTGAATGTGCAAATTTGTGAGTTTAGATGCTTCTTCTATCATCCTAGAGGATTTTATTGGTGTGGCAGCTAGAATGTTTCCCTTCACCCTGGCTGCTGCAGATTTCGTATCTTGTTGGAGGGTTTGGCCTTCATAGCTTCTGCCCTTTTGTGTGTGTCTCCAAATGTACTTTGGTGAAGCTGAAAATGCCCTTGGATATTTGATTATTGACAATAAGACTACTAAGGTCATAAGAAATGATGCTGAAGCATGTTGTAAATGTGTTCATATCTCTAGTTTAGGCAATTTTCTCTGCTGCTTATCATATTAAAGAATCAACTTTCATGTTCATCAAGTTCCCATGGAATAGATGAATATAATGACAACCTTATACTTTGGTCCATTCTGATAGTAAGGTGACTTAAGATCAGTGGGAGTTCCTCACATTTTATTTAAAAAGGCTTCTCTCTTTATGATTGGCCTTGACCGAACTCCTCAATGGATGACTCATGCATTTGATGATTAGCATTCCTTATATCAACCTAACATCTACTTTTCTGAAGGCTGATTCATCTTTGGAGAGCCAATCATTGGAGCAAAACTTACTCAATAGACTACTTGCAAGTTTAGTCAACAAAAATGAAGTTGCTAAAACAGCATCAGCTTTTCTGGAGGCTAATAGTGGAGTTGAAGCATGTCGTGAGTTGTTTAAAATGTGGAACAGGTGAGTTTATTTCTTTACAGCGTTTTCTGAATGGCTAGAAGGTCAGAGCTTCATTTGCTTATTTTTCACTGTTCCTTTGTCTTCCTTACTGTCTGAATGTTACTTATCTGTGGCAGCTTGAGACCGGAAACACAAAAGGTACTCTCACTGGCCGCCCATGTATGGACTTTGCAGAAGGACAAAGAGCATCTAAGGATCAATCTTCACAGAGCTGAAGAAGAGGTGAGGAGATGATAATATCCCGATTTCTTTACTGGGGTCCAGTTGAACCTTGATCTTGATATTACGATATTGTCGTTTGTTTGTGTTTAGGTGAGGGTTTTGTTTGAGGAGAACAATGTGTTGGATGAAGAAAACAAGAGGCTGCTCAAGCTCTGTAATTCAGAAAGGACACATGCTGGTTCTGGAGGAAAGCATTGCAGCAGTGCTAGAACAAAGGTAAGACGAAGAAGCCTCCCATCCCCCTTCTTTTTTAGGTAATGATTTTAGCCTTTTATTGCAAGCATGATTAAATACCCTTGCACTAGCCTCAGTTACCAACACACCCCCCCCCCCCCCGCGCGGCCCCAAAAAAAAAAAAAAAAATCTGGGCCCATACCCTAACTGTGCCTCCACCAATACTCTCAAATTCTAGCTAGAAAAAAATGATCTGATGATGTGAATTATTTGTCTGTATTGCAGAGCAATAAAAGGAAAACCAGTCCCGGGATCTGTAGTCCAGTGGAGAAGAAGCTTGATTTTTGTGACTCAGACTCACCTCGACGACCGCTCTCGCCTCTTAAAGAGAACTCCCCTAGGTCCAAATCGCACAAGAAGTGCCCCTCAACAGCAATTGTAGATTGCCGATTAGTTTAGGTTCACAAAGCCTCAGTCCTTGACAATTCGGATACTCAACGTGCTTCTAACGCCAGAGGGTAAACAGAGGTTAAAAGTTAAAACCTCCTCTCGTGTTGATGAAATCTTTATATATCTGTTGTTTTGTAGAAATTGTTGCCATCTATTCTAGGGAGAACTGCTTTACTCAATCAAAGGTCCTCTGGACACATGTTTATTGTTTGTTGAAAAATGAGGAATATCAGGTATATGCAAATGCTTTGATTAGCTAGCTGTAACGTTCTCTCGACATTTTTGAGGAGATTATGTTCTAAGTCAATACCGGTGGCCCTTCTTGTACATTTGTGTATAGCAGAATGGTAAATGTCTTGCTACGAGACAAAACAGGACCAAAAAAACTTCCATGGAAAAGGATGGTTGCAGGCGGTTCATCGACAAGAAGATCTTTGCTGAGTTGTGATCGCATTTAGGATCACGAATTAGAATAGAGGATTTCAATCCCCACCCCCCACATTGGGGCCCCTTTGCAACGCACGCACAAACCCCAAATCTAACTCATGCTGACCAAATGTTTTTGACATAGTTGATGGCTCCATTTGCCAAAAGATTACATGATACGTTGGATTATCTGTTTTGTACCGGTATATTTTTAACTAATCACGGAGATGAATTAAAGATTTTAAACAATTTTTTCATGTCTAAAAAAGAGAGAAATTCTATGCACGACATTGAGAAGGCTACTTAAGTCTTAACTAATTTTTTCTTTAAAATCACCAATGACTTTAGAGAAGCAGTAAAAAAATATAGTAAATGGTAAAATGACAACTTTATACTAATTTCATATGTCCAAGTCCTATGACAAAAATGATTTGTCAACTAATTTTAGTTATAATTGCCTCCGGGGAAAAAATCAAAGTAAATAAGTATTAGTGAAGTTATTATACATTCAAATATCTCGTATTTTTAAATTCATCTGTCTCATATTTTAATTTTGCGATACAAAATGAAGACATTTGCTTTAGTGCAAATCAAAGTAAGCATGTAAAATTAAATACTGAAGACAAAAGAACTAGAATAATATACTCTTCCAAACTAGTAATTATTTAGTAAATTACATGTGCTGATGTGCACCTTTTTTTCAAAGAAAAAAAATTGATTTTATTAATCGAGAGACTGATTAAAGTAAGAAGCGCACCCACAACAATAAAAACATCTTGCCTCCTTATAAAATCCAATAAAAATCTTTGTTCCCACTCATGTAATGATGTTCCACTGGAGCTCTTTGGTCAGCTTGCCATTGACTTTTCTATTTTTGTCTACTGTGCTACTAAATGTACACTTTGATCTACTATGCCACTAACAAATATTTTAATGTGTCAAATATCACTGTTGGGCCCGCACAACTGGCTACTACAGGTAAAGGATTAATTTTAATTTTGTTTATGAAAGTGAAACCAAAAGTATGTGTTTAAAAAAAAAGCAAAAAGAAGAAACTGAGTTAAAAAAACATAAAATGAAAAAAGTGAGTTAAACCATCCATTTACCATAAGTGAAAGACCCATGCTCAAAGACCACCATATATGGTGGTTCACAAGGGGCACAAGCACATACCCCGAAAAAGAGCGAGAGAGAGAGAGAGAGAACGTGGCGAAGAAACAGGGGGTTCATGGCTGTTTAAACTCAACCCAAGTTCTCACATATCTCCATTAATAAAGGTAGCCCATGAATCAGGACCAAAGCTCAAAAGACAATATGCTACTCAGGGAACGGGGCGAAAACAGGGGATTCACATTCTGACCCAAACAACATTTTATAACACTAAATGGGAAAATAGAGAGCAAACAAATAAGAACAGGGGCGATGGTAGTCGAATATCAAGCGAAATCCAATCCAAAAATTCGTGAAATTTCAAGCCCAAAATCAGATAATCAACTCCAAAATACCAAAATGAAAGCCAATTCCATGAAATTCGTAAGTTACGAAATTAAATCTAAACACGCAAAACAGGGAAAATAGATATTCAAAAATTATATTTGAAAACCTAAAATTCTGATTTAGAATTACTCTATTCTAAGCTAAGCAAACCGGTTCTCAAATTGCCACTTCTTGCTTCAATTTATAGGCCTTGAAGTGTCCTCTGCTCATTTAGTTGCCATTGATTTAATACGGATCCAACGATGCTAATTCAAGCTCTGATGGTGAAGGGTGATGATACCTGGTGCTGATCATGATGGTGTGTTAGTGAAGTCGAACAAAGGGGAGTAATGGTGTACCGGTTGCGTTTGCGGAGAAAAAGCAAAAACTTGGGGGAAGGCAAAGCCTACGCCATATACTCGAATGTATGTACTCTCATATGACACGTAAGTAATTATATATTAATGTATAAAGTATATGACAAATACATCCGAAAAATATATATAAAATAGATGTAGGAGTACGTATTCCCAGGGGTGCATAATAATTTGCCGGGGGGAGGGCCATACGGCAGCTAGAATCGTGGAGGGCGTAGGTACGGAGGGAAGATTAAGCATCACGATTTTTAATTTTAAATAATTTTCTTTTTTGTAATTTTGGTTTCACTTGTAATAGCCGATTATGCGGAGTCTATTAGTGGTATTTGAGATGCTAAAATATTTATTAGTGACATATTAGATCAAAATATAAATCTAGTGATGTATTTATCAGACAAAAATAAAAATAGTGGCATGCTGACCAACTAACTCGTTTCCACTCTTTCGTGCTTCGGTGCTTCCCCTCTATTTCTGTTCATCGTCAACCCTCGCTGTTGTGAGTACACTCTCCGAATGGAAGCAGTTCGGAGGAAGAGATCTTCTTTATTAGATTGCCCATACAGTGGACATCGACGCCTGTTGTGTTTGATATTCTACGCATGAGATCGTGGTTCATGATTCATTTTGATCAGGTCTGCTTTCAATTTTCCATCTCTTAAAATTCTATTCAATTCAGTTCCAATTTCAATTGGTCCTCATTTCTCCATCGCACAAAGAAAACCTTGTTTACTGGGCTAATTGTATTCTTAAGGTAACTAATTTCGCTTGTATTTACCGGAAAACTTGAACTGTTCAAGTCTCCAAGGGATATATAGGAAGAATATTGTAGTATCATACTTTGTGATAAGCATTTGATGAATTGTGTCCGGGTGGCTAAGTTTGCGCTTTGGCACCGAAGTTAGTGTTGGTTGCACTAGTAGTGCAGTGTTTAGGTGTCGCTATTAGAGATGGTATCTTGGATATTTGATTGTTTGTACGTATTTATATTATGTTATGGGGATGGTAAGAACAAGTTTTCATGAATCTTCATTCTGAAGCAGACACATAATGCTGAATAAATTTTTAGACAATACATGAGTTGCGACTCGAGGGTAATATTTTTTGTAATTCAATTCTAAGTCCAATGCGGTCGATATTAGGTTTTGTTATGGGTACTCAATACTTTAGCCGAACTTGAAGCTGGTTGACTAGTGCACATTGCCCTTTTCCTGCATTGCTTGTTCATCGCAGGATTGCATTAAGTGATAGCAGTATCCTAGCATGTCTTAATTCGTCATTATTTGCAGGAGTATGAGGGTTGAACTCTAAAATTGAATTACGTTACTTAAGCCAAAAAATAAGCCGCCTTCTCCGTGGCAACTTGCACCAGCTATGCCGAACAATGTGTTTGTGGCAAATTTGTCACTCGAGGAAAGATATAAAGATCTGAAGGGATTCTTTCAATCAAGTGGTGATAATGTTGTTTCTGTTAAGGTCTTATTTCATGACAATCCTAGAAACCTTCTGGATAGGGATTTGTTTCCTTCAAGATGAAAAAAGAGGCTAATTCTGCACTTTTAGGGAAATTTTGCCTCTCAGCCTTATCTTTTGAGCTTGTCTTAGTTTTTTCTTTCTTGATGTTGTCCTTTTGGTTTCTTCCCTTGTCCTTTCTAGTGGTTTTGCTTTCTTTCGGATTCTACTCTTTGTTATAGAAAAAATTGCCTGAAACCATTGTCTTGCAGGAGCTGATGGGAAAAAAGGGCATCGTGGTGATCTATGATGCACTCTAGAATGTGTGGGATGGCTCTAAAGTACCATAAGATATTTTGATGAGTTAGTAAGAGAATGTAATCACCGTTTGAAAATTTTCAGATCTTGTTACGGGGAAAAAAATGCACACACCCCATGTATACAATTTTAATGTGTGTACAGTGGCTTTATTGGCTTCAGCTTGTAAACTTTGGGGTGTCATTACTGAATACAGACTGGCCAAGAATGGTATCATGGCGGCATATTGCGTGAAACAGTTAAAATTATCTCAAGCACCCTAAAAGAGCATATAGTCACATTTGACGATGAGCAGCTTTTGCAATATGTTGAAAACCGTGCACAATAGCCTTCAGTTGAGGTTTCAAGATAATCTAATTACTGTACCTTCTGACTGGCCTCGGACATTATAAATATCAACCCAGACATGTTCGATGATAGTAACGGTTTCATTGTCAAATATAAACCCAGACATGTTCGATGATAGTTATGGCTTCATTGTCACCGTGTTGAAGATTTTGAACCGTGAATCTAGGCATTGTGGTTGTATGAAATGCACTCTCCCTCGTTTAGAACGATTCTAATGTACCTTAAACAAGTGTTAGAGGTCTTCAGTGTAATAGTCTTGATTTGAGAACTCAGACATATCTCCAAAAATCCTGCCGGACATGTATAATCTACTTTTGGGGGTTCTCGAGTGGGTTGACCTTCCTACTATCTAAGCCTGTTAGATGTTCTATCTAATCCTCTGGGCAATTTTAATAATCTTAGTGGCCCCATTGGCGTCATCTTCTAGATTACGAAGCATGATTTTAGATTACAGCAAAAATGGCTAATGCGGTGGCATACAGTACCCTTGAACTATCCATAATTACGTAACGTGTCGCACAGCCCTTTTAGAGGTCAGTATTAGTGTGTAGTCACCAGTTAGCCCTCAAATCATTTGCATGAAATCTCCTCAAATTAAACCCAAATTGCAGGTTCCAAATAATTTTATGCCTAATTCTTGAATTGCACATGGGAAAGCCAGTCGGTGAATTTTAAGTCTTGACCCATCTTGAGAACATGATTTCATTCGTAGAATCGCTTCTAATTATTTTTTTTAGTTTTCCAATTTTCTGGGAAAACAGAGTCATCGTCATTTTACAAGAAAAAATGAAGAATTTTATAAGTATAAACTATCAATTGTTGAGCATTTAAGCAAAAATATGGGTGTCATATCCTCCATTGGCCTTAGTTAACCTGGCACCTCTAAAAGACCCTGTTTGCCAGTTTGCCTGTGGTATGGCTGTCGGTGATGTCTGAGGATGTGTGATCACTATAACTTATTCAAAGTGATATAGTATCCAACTTTGAAGATATGTGATGATTGTGATCTGCCCGATCGATTGAGTTTGAATTTGTTCACAATTCTTTATGTTTTGCATTAGGACAAACGGTAAAACCTGTTATTCACACATGTAATGAGTGCAACTTCGCTAAAATTAGTGTTGTGCTGAGGACCAGAGGCCATCGCCGCAATCTTTATGTGCTTTGTTTTTTTCTTGTTTTATGAACGAAAATGAAAGATGCCATCTAATGCAGTGCTCATCACAGTGGGAATATGACCAAAGCAGCCTCCAAGTTGAATTTGCCTATGTCAATACTGGGTGCATACAAGGTTTGAAAGTTCATTGGATATCTTGCATTAATTGCTCATGTTACTCTGCTTCGACAACTGTCTCTCCAGGTCGGATACCAAATCATTATTCTCTCTAATGTTTTACATTGCAGCCTAATTCTTGATTTCATCCTCAGTAAAAAGTCAATGAAAATCTGCGTAATATGTGAATCAGTATTGTTTCTGTAAAGTTTCACTGCATTCTCAGAAGCATTTACTCCGGCTTGTTGATGGATATGCACTTAACAACTGTGATTAAAGAGCACATAAATTGGCGGTCTGCCAATAGAAGATGTGGATCTGTGGTCTTGTCACACCATTTGCCTCAGTAGAACACCACTCTGCTAGAGTGCTTTGGGCATACAAAAAGACTTCTGAATCTTGGTGGAATTTCTGCTGTAGGAACTTATGATGACCCTTGGGAATCATGGTATAGCTTGCTTCAAACTCTCTCACCGCAAGTGTAAGGTGCCTAATAGCTGTGTCTTACAGCCTGTAATTCAGCATATTGGTGGTTTCGTGGGCCAAAGCTGTACAGAATGGGGTCCCTAGCTTGTGAGCAGTGACCCACGGGATCATTGTTCCTTTGTGTATTCAAGATTTTGATTGTCTACATTTATCAGGTTTAAGTACTTCGCAACTACAAAGCTAGATTTTCATTTCAAAGTACTTGGTTGGTGGTGATAAGACTGCCCCCGTGGGGCCAAATGCGAACCTAGCAACAGAAGTTTGTCGCCAAACCAAACCCACCACCTAAATGTTAGTGAAGTTTGATGTGATGTTCTCCTGGACTGAGGAGGCATGCGGTGGGCCTCCATTGGACTTGATTTGGGCCAAGCACTTGTCCATAATCATGTAAAATTTGACCTCTTAAACCTCATGTGGGTTTTTTCATGTTATACCTTCCATTTAAAGTATTTTAGTTCTATAGGTGTCGGAAGATTAGTATGTAACGACAAGTCGTTATATGAAGAGTATAGGTCATCATGACTAGTTATTCCCACAACAATTTAATTGTCCGTGCAAAATTACTCTGCGCTGTCAGCGCAGGTACGTTATAACAAAATCGAGCCGGCTACCTGAGCCCTTGGCTTGATTCGGTCAAAGCTCTGTTGGGCTCGAGTCCAACCATGCGCGAGTCCAGTTTGGCTTAGTTTAACTCCATTAATTCCTTGTTCTTAGTTGCCTATGTGGACTATTTGAATTTACTTTTAGGGGCTACAAAAAAATTTATTCTGACCATTGTTTCTTGAATCTAACGCAAAATCCTAGAATCTAACTTTGATTTAGCCTTGAATTCGAAAATTTTTAAGCAAAAGGATACGGAGTCAAAGCGCAAACTGAGTTCCAAGTCGTGCATTGGACGTCCAAGCCACGCCTGAGCTAAAGCTTTACAGGCTCGGCAAACTTCAAGCCAAGCCCAAGCCTGGCCAGCTTGGGCTCAACTTAGTTACACCCCTATCTGTAGGTGAGGAATGTCTTGAATAATTTGTCACCGCCCTCTCTCTGGCTTCTGCCTTCTAGACTCGTAACGGACATTGATGTTGTTTGACTTCCGTAATTTAATGTTATTTGCTATTGTATTAATGGCATTGTTGCCGTCACTAGTTCTTACAAAAGGTCTGATTTGTTTCTTCTTTAAAAAAATTGTTATGCAAAAGGAAAAAAAAACCTCGGGTCGCTTGGCATTTAATCTCTCTGCTTATATAAGAAAACGGTTGCTTACATTCGAGATCTTATGATGGAACCCACACTGAGTTCATTGCGATTGTTGTTGGCCCCATCAGTATCAATGAAACATACAGTCTTATCTTCAATCAAATGCCCCGTCCCACCCTTCTGTCGAATTCCTATGACTTTGTTCATCGCCCTGAGGACTAGGTTGCTAATGATGCATATATAAGCAAATGTTTGATTGGTTGATGGATTGACTGTGATGCAACAACTGAAATCATTTCCTTATTCGCAATAAGTGAATTTGTTCTTCAAAAATGTAGAAGCCAATTTTTAAAGGAATCAAGGGCTAAAATTAGCGATCACTGCTGAATACTTCCCAGACCCCACAAAAGTACTACGAGGAGTTGATGCTATTGTATTTATGTTTAATTATTTATTAATACCATGGAGTGGGTTTCACAATTCAGATATGATGCTTCCTCCAATTTTCTTGTACGGAACTCTTCTATCATTGTTATGTCATATATATCTTCACCAACTTTCTTCTCGTTCTCCCCACAGTGATTACACCCTTGAATTATTTGCCTACAGTGAGTTCTACGATTTGAAGAATCACGTCCGATGTTTGATACCATTGCCCAAATATATAAGGAGAAGTACTGTGTCCCAAGTCAATCACTTGATAGTTATTACCATTCACCATTTTTCTTTAATCAGGTTAGTTAACTCTGGTTATCTGGCTCTAATCATCGTAATTGCATTCATTGGGTCTGCATTTAACCTGTACCTCTATATAAAGCCTGAAGGCTTAGACCATCTTCTTACTCTTATAATTAAGCTTTAGCCCTCTTTCCATCTCTCTTAACACTGTGTAGCCCGAAACCATCTTCTTATGCTAATGATTAAGCTCTAGCCTCCCTCCAACACTGCGTATTTAGCTAAATAGGCGCGATGATGAGGAGAAAATGTGACTGTGTGACTGTTGGGCTTTTCGTGGTCTGGCTAGCTGTCCCATGCTTGGCCACTGTCTATACAGTGGGTGACTCTGCCGGCTGGACACTGGGTGTTGATTATGACACTTGGTCTAGTTCCAAGACGTTTGTTGTTGGTGATAGCCTTGGTGAGTCATTCACTTTCACATCCCCTTAAATCTGCAGTTCCCTCCCAATTAAGATGTATCCTAGAAAACGTGAACAGACATTCTTTGGCATGCGCTCCCTCCCCCCTTAACTACATGAATGGGTTAAACTTCCCTACCACTTGAGTCCCAAAGGCAACCTTAATCTTTTGAACACAATCTTTCGCTAAGGTTGCCTCTTTCTTTCCCCTTAGCCCCTTCACCAGTGCCCCCCCCCCCCCCCCAAAAAAAACCCCCCTCCAACAAAAAGGGGAAAAAAAGTTGGAATTGAACATTGGAGTTGAGGTTTAACTTTTGTAACTCTAGGTTAGTGAAAAACATTGGTCCTTCACAATAGTATGATTATGAGAATCAATTATCAAAAATATATGTATGTTATGCACATAGATGATTATGAGGTCGTAGTGTGCTCTGGATGGCATCACTGCTGAAATGTAACACTTCCCACCCCAGTACGAGTACCATGAGGTTCTGGTTGTCTGTTGAGATTTGGGGTGGCAACAAGCTCCACGAGTCCCAAACCCCTTCGGGCCACTTGTCGGCCCCCTCTCCCCCAACACGCTCACACACACACACACACACACACGTCTATTGTCTGTAGGAATCAGTCTCTCTCCTAGTAGGAATATTTGAAGGGGTAAAGCTGCCTAAATCAGGGTTTCCCTAGCCCTGCTGAAGCAGGGCTGCACTGGACGGTTGTGATGATGATGATGGTGATGGGAGGGGTGTGTATCTAGATGATTTTGAGATTCAGCCATGCTCCTTTGGCGAAGACTCCAGTTATACAAAAATAATGAGGTTAAATCTGTCTGCGTCTAGTTGTGCAATAAATACAAGAACAGATAGCAATACAGTTCATATGTACACTGTAAATATTTGTAGTGTTATTTCATTTTAACTAATTGATAACTGGGGCAACGGCATGCAGTGTTTAACTATGGAAGTGGACACACCGTGGATGAAGTCAGTCAAGGTGACTACAGCACATGCACAGACATCAACCCAATAAGCACAGACAACAAAGGCAGCAGCACCATCCTCCTCCAAACTCCCGGCCCTCGTTACTTCATCTGTGGGATCATTGGCCATTGTTCAAGTGGCATGAAGCTCTCTGTCAATGTCAAAGCTTCGGGTGGGTCTTCTTCTTCATCTTCCCCTAACTCCACTGCTGGTGGTATTCCAGCAACCACCGCCCCAGGATGTGGTACACCCGCTACCCCTACCACCCCTGGTGTCCCCACCATGTTCCCTTACTCCGCCTCATCCCCGAGAAGTCTCTCTCCTCTACATGGTCCACTGATTGTTGTTGCTGCAGCATTGGCTTTCAAGCTACCTCTGTTCTTGTAGCCACGGTCGAGGAAGTGCTTGTTTCTTTTCTTTTTCTTTTTTTTTCCTCTTTAAAAAGCATATACTTTACAACTTCATATACTACTAATAGTACTATCCCTTTGTAATAATAATGCCAGTATCCCTTTCCCCTTTTGTATAACGATCTTTTTCGAATGTGATGTATAACCAACTATATAAACGCTTTTGCACGGACATAAGAAAGTGAACTGAAGGAAAAAAAAAAAAAAAAAAAGGTGGGCATCCTAAAAATGGTGCGTGAATGCTATCACAATCCACCCCACAAAAGGCCGTACAATAATCCGTTCTCGAGTGGGGTCATTTCCTACACAATGAAAATTAAACATTTTTCCTTTGTGTTGCACAAGGGAAACTTGTGCTGTTTATGCGTTTCATTTAACCAAAAAGCATATTAGACACTGGCTAGTGCCCACTGCCCACCTCCCTTATCAAAGAAAGCTATAGCCAAATTAACATGGAATCATAATTTATGTTTCAATCCAATTTAAAAACTATGAAATGAGGTGGAATAACTAAGATTTATACATAATATTATACTTTTCTTTGTGTGGAATATATAATAAAATTATTTGGTCCACCTTAATTTGATATCATCTGTCATATTAGAACTTTGGTTATAAGTATTAAGTAAGACTGTTTCACCTAAATTTCATTATGAGACTAAAACTTAAATGAAGAGGTTGGCTGATAGGGTCCAAATTGAGCTTCATTCGTTTATCAAGTAGCAATGATACACGCTTAAGAGGGTACAACATTCTAAATCTCAGATGGGCCATTCTCTCACCAAACTCCAACACTAGCGGCCCAATTTGTTTTTTGGGGATCAAAACGGCCCAATTGGTTTGTCCATCGAGAGCTCATTTGTTCCATATGTGTAGAAACTCTGGTTACCAATTCCCCTTCAATATTCCTTTTGGCGTCAATTATGAGTTGTCTTGAAGTCTTTACTGTATTCTCTGACTCCCTGTTAGCTGTGGCCCCACATAAATTAGAGTATAGAACCAAGAAAGAAAAGAAAATAGAATAAGAACACATTTTGATTTTAAAAGTGAAAGCCTCTTCGAACTTCCATGTACAAGCCACCACGTAGAATCCCATGGCCCTAAGTCCACAACTCATTCATTATCCCCACTACAGCTATTTTTTAAATTATTTTTTATAATAAGAAAAGTAAGTAACATAATCCAAGCAATCATTCTTTGAAGGATTTTTTTTAGATTATCTTCGTAGAGAATAGAAAGAATATTCGTATGCAGGACCACATTCCACACAACTATGAAATGCAAGGAAAGTCTAAATTTTACCAACCAATCAGCTACGTAATTTCTTTGTCTGAAAATATGATGAATAAAAACCTTCTTATATAACTGAGTGTAAGTGAGTATGACCTGTACAAATACTTATATTTCACATGACACTTAAATATGATCTTGAACTATTTAAATGAGAGTTTTAGTGTCTGCTTTTATGTGAATATTAGTGAAACCTATTTGTACTGCGACTTTAATTTCATTTCACATAACTGTTATTTCTACTATCAACATTGATGATGCTTCCAAATTGGATGTTAATGCTTAAATAAACTTCCCTTCCTAGTTACGAATAATGAAACCTCCTGCTACACCTTGTGATCCTAGTAAATTACTATGTGGAACAAAACTACATTAGTCATTAAATAAACTTGGTCACTCATACAAACTCTACATTTTCTAATAATATGTAACCTTATTTACTACAACATAGTGGAACATTTCACACTTGGAAACTCTTATGCAACTAGCATTTTAGACAAGGTATAAACTGTCACCTAACTTAAAAAGGATAAAAGGACCCAAACAAGCAGTGAAATATTGTATTTTTCCAGCGTTCATTTTCAATTTTTCATAGCATCTCCACTCATGCAATACCCATTTCCAATTTCGATATTAGGAAAATAGACCACTCATTTAAGTTTAAGTAGAGTCTAATATGTATTATTATATATACCAACTAGTAGTCGAAAAATAAGTCTAATATGCCCAACGAAATCAAACATTTTATTCAATCACACAACAATAAAATAAGAATGCAAAATGAACCATTTGAATTTGGAGTATGGTCATGAATATTTAAAAATATATCGAAAATTAGCCTGACCTTCCCATTTTGGATATTTAAAAATATCAAGGTCCGTCCACCAGGCTATTCCAATACCAACAACTGGAATCTGGAAGTTGTGAGCTGTATCTTTTCTGTCCCAACAACAACAAACCCACCCATAATCATCATCATCATCTGACATTGTTTCTCGTATGCTTAATTTTGCACTTTCAGTAATCATGAATTAATTGCTCCGCTCAGTAAATGTAACCCACAAAAAATTGATTATAGCGACGAATTTAATCAAAACAATGGAAGAAGAAAAGCAAACGTAACAACAGTAAATAATAATTAATAATATTAATAACAATAACGAATAGAGTCTCAACAGTAAATCCGCGTCTCCCCCAGCCAATATTACAACCAATCAACACCGCCAACGTGCACCACCATCAATTGAAAAAAAAAAAAAAACAAACAAATATACTGAAACGGACCTACTCAGAATTTAAAAAAAAAAAAACAAAAAGAATTCCTAAGCAGTGAGGAAGAGAGAGAATCTCCAGATCTCGATCTAGAACATCAACACTGAAGCAAAAACCACAACAGCGGCGGATCCGGTGAGAGCCACTCTGTTCAAGGCTGGGGCGGCGGACGGAGCGGAGGTAGGGGCGCCGGTGGGGCTGAGTCCGCCGGAGGTGACTGGAGATGTGGCCGGAGCACCGGGGGCGGCGGTGGGAGTGGAGGTCGGAGGAGAAGGTGGTGAGGACACTGGAGCCGCTACGGGAGCGGCGGCGGTGGGCGGGGAAGTAGCCTTGGCGACCGGAGCAGGGGCCTTCGGAGCCGGAGTTGGAGTCGCCGACGGGGGAGTGCCGACGGCTGGCTTGGGGGAAGATGCGGTTGGTGCCTTGGCCGGGGCGGCGGTCGGCGATTGAGCCACGGCGGCCACCACCAGGAGGGCGAAGACGGATGCGACGAGTGCTCTTGCCATTGCTGCTAAATTTACGGAGAGAGAGAGAGAGAGAGAGAGAGAGAGAAACTGTGGATTAGAGAGAGAGAGAGAGCGAGAGAAGACTCAGAAGAGGCGTGAAGAGGCAAGGCAAGGGGAGGCGCCGCTTAAATAGAGAGGGAGTGAGGGTTTAAGAGGGTCTAAGAAAATTTGATTAAGGAACAAAGCATGATTAAGGGAGAATTAGTAATTGCCAAACTGGGTCGGCTACTAATAGGCGGACAACTCATCACTCCCAAACCTAGCCGTTGTCTTCAACCTTTTTCCAGCGCTGATCGCATCCGTCCATCTGTCTTCATTGACTTTGAGTTGACCCAATCGGACGGTTCCAACTGCGGTTGCAGGTTGTCTGCCGTGGACGTTAGTTTGGCGTTGAGAATTCCCTTTTAGCCGTTGGGAGTTCTAAAAAGATTAGGCTCAATAAAAGGGCCTATGGACCGTTATGATTAGCACGTTGTTTGGAGGCTTATTCATTGCTGTTTTTTGACGGAAGACTTAAGATTTGCTAGTAATTTATCAACCAAAAAAACAGAAAAAGATTTGGTTAACATCACAACATCTTTTTTTTATTAATTTTTTGGGGACCAAAGGCAGCCCTTTCATGTTGCTCTACTGATGAAAATTGCAATTTTATAATTTTACAATTAAGTGTCGGGTTTTCAAATTTTTTTGGAGCATCTAAAAATGTTAGTTTTACAGGTATTTTATGCGTAAATTTCATGTATGTACAAAACATTGGGATAATCGAGTTGAATTTCAATTTTTAATGTAATTATTAAGAATTGTCGTTTTCGTAACGTTGGTTGTCTTCTTCTGGAAAAACTAAGTAGAAATCTCAAAGTTAAAGCATTTACACTTCTCTCTATGCCTTCCAAAACTATACGGGAGCACCAGGACAACCATAGAATTCATGCTATTGAGTATTGAGTGATGTTTAAGCTTAAGAAAAAGAGGGCTGTGGTCCGACAGTTTAGCAATCCAATGCGATTCCCAAATAAATGTTTAATTACAAAAAAGGTTTTATTAATCAAGAGGCTTCTTTATGTCACGAATTTTTTTTTTTTTTGAGGGGGAATTGAAAATAAGTTAACCGATTATTAGTTTATAAAATAAAATTTTGCTAATTTTAATAAAATAGCGGATGAAAATGCCGCTACATAGCCAAAAGAGGAGACAAGCCCAGGCTATTGACAAAGTGGCAAAAAGACCAACACATGTGCAGATGTGGTTGCTCACATTACATGTTTCTTCAGTTTCATCAACTCATCCCATCTTGGCAGCTGATCCAATCTACTGCTATTCTTACAACGCAAAACCAACTCTACCACCCTATTTTTTTCGTTGGTAAATTCAAATTTACCAACCTCAACTAACTTCAACCCACTCAACTCACTTCACGAACTTTAATAAAAGAATTCTAATTTCAATTAATTTCAAACCACTTCTCACTATTTTAACCAACTTCTACCTATCATACACCCAAAAAAAAAAAAAATTCAACCCAATTTACCCAACTTCAATCCACTTCAACTTACTTCAACCAACTTTAGCCCATTTTAACAAAAAATATCCGCTTCAACTTACTTTAACCCACCCACATCTACCAATCTCAACTAATTTCACCCATTTATCAGCATATATTTTCCAACGAAAAGAACAGGCTCCAAGACAAACCAACCTTGCTTCATTTTTGGGGATAGATTATATTTTTCAAAAAATATATGTTTTGTATTTCTTCCCTTACCATGCAAAAAACAAAAAAAATAATTATAGAAGAAAAATTTATTAATGTTGACAACAATAGTTGGGGAGGGAAATTAACAATAGATGTATGTATTTCACTTGAAGCAGCTCATAATTTGTTAATAACCAACTGCATCGATTTGGAAAAGTATATACGCGTTTAGGTATAGAGGCGCGTGTGAAGGTGATGACTGATGACTGGAATTTTTGCAGTTCGCCTTTGAAATTCTTAATAACTTGGTTTGTTTGATGATTGTGTACTCTACGCGTTAAGACTTGTTTTGCACCGCAATCATAGGTTAGTCAAATTTTAATCCTTGTTTAGTGTTTTTCCAAATGACTCATATTTCCATCTTCCTCTTCTACTTTCTCCTCCTTTCGAAATTAGTCCAAAAATGTAGCCCTCCCCTTCCCAAACAAAAAGAACATTGGCTGCTTTACTGAGTTAGTGCAACGAGTACAAAACCAAAATTTGAGATGAATTTTGCATCCAAAGAAGATAAAAGCTGTATTGTTTTTGTCAAAGTTATCGATAACACAGGATAATACTTTTTATTCTTACGTGAGTTGTGTAATCATAGTCATATAATCATGACCACGTTTCATTCTACAGAAATCCAATGACACCTAATAAGCTTTCAAATTAAATTTCAAAGCAAGCAAGTAAAACTCAAGCTGCTTATTCACCTACTAAGTCGATGAAGTTTAAATATAAAGTGACATTATATGACAAAAAGGTTCTGATATGTCAAAAAAACTCAACCAAAAATAATTGATGACAGATTTTATTATGAGCTTCTATGACAGGCCCAATATACTATACAGATGTATATGTATTAACAATGGAAAAGTATAAAAGAATCAGACAGCTAAATTGGTGAATATAGACAGGAGAATGAATAATAGAATTACAGGCAGTTGGAAGGTACCAATATAAAAGAACTCTTGTTTGACACAAAAGAGGGAAAGGGTAACAAAGAGGGGTCCCTCTGCGTCAAAGCCTCTCTTTATAATGTTTTCCTACTTTTTTTACAATCTCACTTTTCCTCCTTTTTTTTTGTTGGGGAGGGGGGGGGGGGAATTTATTCAGGAAAAGGGGGCATCTATTCTCTACCGTGTGATTACACCTGTCATCGACCCACAAAAGAAAGTTCCATGCTCACATACCACTGAGACCACCATGGCAATGACAGCCATCAACTTATATGTTGGATCCGAGATTAAAGATCTGATAATATGGTTCGATTGGATCACGCGAACTTTATTTTTAGAAAGGAATCATGGAAATATGGGGTGGATTTAAGAAAAGTTTAAAAAACCATATATAAATAGTCTAAGTCTATACACCCGAAACAATCTAATAATTTAGAGTGCGAGATATCAGATGAAATGCTTATAAGTTGTAATATTTACAAGAAAAATAGTAAATAAATCTCCCCAAAAGTCTATTTGACATCTGATATCAGTTATTGTTCATTTGACATATATTCATCCGCCAACTTTTATGGCACTGTGCATTGACTGAAAAAGTGTATCATCACTGTGGTAGGATAAGTGCCTTCAAAACTTAACATAGTGTATAATCTCCAGCTACTGCAAAGAAATAGCTGTATAACTAGTACAACACGAAAACGTGACTTTGATTTTAGGAGCGTAATATTTAGTACCATGTCAGGTTCAGACGATAATCCAAGATGTATAGAAGATTATTAAAACTCCATAATGTTCAGATCAACCGCGCACACACAAATATAAGAACAAGAGAAATAACTAAACAATATCCGCATAAAGAATGGCATTTTTCATCAGAAGATCTACACATTGTTCATATATCTTTCAAAAAAAGGCAATTTTATTCTAAGCAAGAAAGTGACAGTTCATATCAATTTGAGATCCTGGTCTACTCTTTGTACACCTTTCTAAATACGAATCAGGTAAAACTCATCCGCTCAACTACGACTAGATTTTCTAATTGTAATGGGTTGGCTAGCTGAGCTGCCAAGTCTCTGAGGTATTACTAGAAAGCTAAACTAAAAAAAAATAAAAAAATAAAAATTGCCTACGTCAGTCTTCGTACCTTTACACACATAGGTGCACTTGGCTTGTGTAACAGCAAAACTCTGTTAAGAATATATGGAGGACTCCTGAAGATCAACACAGTCAAAAGATGTTGATTACGCTCCCAGTGAAAAGGCCCAGGAAAACCAATCCGAAACAATGAAGGGGAGCGGCAGTTGTCAATGCATCTCCACAGGGCCTCAGGAGTTAGGAAGCCTACTTAATCACCAACTGAGCGGATGCTGTTGAAGCCACTGCAATTAAGGAGATTGGTTGACGAGCTTGGAGAAAAGCACCTAACTCAAATGGTTCCAGCTTTTCTCCATCGAATAGGAGACTCACACCAGGCAGTATCACTTCTTTGCTGTCAGCATCGTCTGGTTCTGTTTTTGATGTGCTCGTTGGAACTGGTTCATCAAGGGATCTTGTGACAGTTTCATACATGGGAGTCAGGGCATATGATCTGGACCCAAAAATACAAAAGAAAAAGCCAAGCAAATTGTTACCGAAGTCAACAAAGCAAGTGATCAATCAGTCGCAAAGAAGCATGAAAAAACAGATGGCACTAAAATCACCAAGCAAGATGCAGAACCCACACAGGGAGGCATAAAAATATTCATGTGGCTGCATGTAAACAACAGCAAAACTCAACTGGAGTTCTGAGCGAAATAGGCAACATCCATCACAATGAGAAATGACCAAAAACTAACCTAAGGACATTTCCATCGAAACTAAGAACTTCCCTTCGTGAACGCTGTCTTACTGCAAGTTTTTTCCTCTGGTATTGCCCAGTGGCTACAGACCGAGGAGAAGATGGATCCAAAAGAGGGTTCCACTTTCCACTAGCGTAGGACATGAGCTGCCGAGATACATCCTTGGACTTCTCTGTGTGATACAGCACTTTAGCAGCAGGACCCGTAGCACTATATTCTGAACAGATGTCGCGTAATCTTCTTCTTAATCCATGCATTGCTTCATGATGCTCATCAAAAGACCTTGTTTGAAGCAACTGTGACACCACCACCCTTTTACACATACTCTTGCACAACTTTGGACTAAATAGAGGAACGCCAAACTCCAAACTTAATGGTACCCATTCATATTTATTGTCATCAGGAGGAAGGATATCAGAGTCTCTTTCTATAAAAAGCCTTAACAAGCGGATATATCCAATGGTCCAAAAATCTATCTTATCCACTATAACTCTTAGAAGTGACTCCAGCCTTGTGCTCTCCTCCGTAGCTATCCCCAACTCCTCCTCTACATGCACAAGCGAACCATCAGAATTCTTCAATGGCAGTGGGATGTCAATTGTAACAACTTTGCCAGATCCATCAAGGTCATTCTTGCTGAGAGGCTGCACAAGTACAGCAGAATGTTTTAGAAGTGAGTTAAGACAATGTAAAAGAATATTTCCCTTCACTACATTCCCTTCACGCTTGCCTCCCAGTCCACCAACCATGGAGCCATCCCATGACCATATAAGGGCTTTCTCACAGCCAGCCAATGGAGAAGGAAGCAACCGTAAAAATTGACCTTTCATTAGTACAACAGATAGAGGTCCAATACCCACAGAAGAATAGAGTACTAATTTCATCCACGGTGTCATGGATGAATAGGAGGGAGGACCAAAGTGAATGGGACCAGTTGACCCAGGTAAAACAGATGATGGAGGAAGAGGAATCATAGAGAGGACAAAATCATAGTCTCGGCGAAACAAGCGATCCAAAGTTGCAGGTGCAAGGTTTGCCAAACTTTCACAACGGAGAATATCCACACGATAGTTCCTGTTTCGTCTTGCATCATTGCTTCTAGGATCAGAATCTGCATCCAGCACTGGTTTCTCGCTGTTCTCCAAATCAGGCTCCGATTTTAAGCCCTTGCTAGACTCAAGGATACCACTCGATGAGACAAAAGCGGAGACATTGCTAATGTGGTTCTCATTAACAATCTTGGTGTTAGGAGAACTGTCCCCAGATGTTGCATTTATAGGGTCATTGCTTCCTGATGCACCTGTTTCTGTATCCATATCCAGAGATTGTAATGTGACAGCAGAGTGAACATTTGGAACACCACTGTTATCAGTCACACTAGTTTCCACTGCTAGTGTGGATGCATCGTTCTTTTGTGGTGAAGACAAATTGCCCATTTTGTGAAAATTGTCTACATCACCAACTCCAACAGAAACTCCTCTGTCGGATTTATGACAAATTTCTGCATCTCTTACACTAGCTGCAACTCCTCCCGAAAGCAGGCATTCTAGAACACAACGGAGGCTAGATGCATGATTCGCAAATTCCTGCAGCTCACCCTCAAACTTTGCTCCCTCCAATGTGCTCAGGTCTCGGCAAAGATCTGCAATACTAGTGTGACCTAGCTTACCGGCTTCATATAGCGTTACAGCGTGCGACTTTAAACCTGGAATGGATAATTCATGTGAGGTACATGATTTAAGTCAGAAAACATAGACATAGTTTTAAAATTACGTTCTCTTTCATTTTACTTCTTACCTAGCTGCACTTCATATCGTAAGTACATCTCACCCTAGTTTGACACCAGTAGTAGTAACCCTAGCATTCTCACCGTTGAAAACATCAAAAGAGGATATAGACAAGCTCAACAGAAAATCTAAATCTAAAACACTAGTAACTATTCCTATTATAATTCATCTTGAAGATCCATTGTCAAATGGCAGACCTCATATCCAAATTCCTAGAGCCATATATCGAACAGCTATAAAGCATTCAAGCTGGGGCTTCTTGAAGAGTAGTGATCAAAGGAAAGACAGTGAGGATAAAACAAAAACCCGAAGATAGAGGACATGGGCTCATACACACAGAAAAGTAGGGAGTGAGGAAAAAGAAAATGAACCTGGTGAAACAGATCCCATCATGAGGTATGAGGTTATGTTGGCATCAACAATAAAGGCAACACGAGCTTGATTTGAAGCTGCTCTACTTGCTGGACTTGAAGAATCCTGTTGAACACTGACTGCATCAGCTGTCATCTTTGCTGCGAATAGACTAGCCCGAGAAGCGTCTTCATCGTCGCTAAGAGTAAGAGATCCATGGCCAGTTGAATCCTGAAGAATAGATGCTGGATCAATTATTTTTAAAGCCCACCCCAGTCGACAAGCAAGAGATGCAGCAGCTTGCAGCTGCAAGAGGTCAGCCTGTAATGTTGCAGCAAGTTCTGCAACGGTTGCATTCTCACTTGAAACAACAAAAACAGCATAAAGTAACCTATAAATTGGGCAAGTGGCGCAAAACTTTCTGTTAGTCCAATATTCATACTAGAATGCAGAAGGAGATAATCCACATGGTGTGTTTAACTCACTTACTCCTCGATCGGATCTTCGTAAGACTGATCCTTGTTTGAAACAAAGCCCTCCAGCCTGGAAACTGAAAAACAGCATATCATGTAATCTGAACTAGTATTCAAAAATTAAACATTTAACTGAAAACGAATCTCAGAGGTGGTCTAATTCCTGCTGGTACTGCAGTTTCTTGGGGGAGGGGGGGGATCATTTAACCAAACGCTTAACAAACACTCGATGTTCAAGAATAGCACATAATCAAAGGTGAACAGAAAGCGATACTGATGAAGTTAGGAAAATGAAACATGGATTTGGAAAGTAGCAATAATAAAGCCTGGAAGGATACCAAAAACATTGCTTCAATCCCTCCCTGGAGAAAGATCTTGACTCTTGGAAAATCTGAAAGGCATATTTGGCAACACTAGCTCTTTGGATAGTTGACTGCTGTTTTAGAAGTGGATATATGTTATACTTTAGCCAGTAGCATATAGTTGTTTAGCAAAGAAATTGAAGAGTGCCTAGTAAATTTAACTATTGCATTAGCTGATAAATGCACATTGATATAAAAGGATATGGATAATTGCCAAATATACAAATTAATGGAGGAAGTTTTGAATTTAAAATTAAAAAAACATAAAATGCAATTTCTGAAATGCTAAAAGCTAATGTTATTAACTTAGAGATGCTAAAAGCTAATTTTATAAGAAATGAATATGCACCTAAGACTTCAAGGCAGCCTAAGAGAGAGCCTTCAACTTAGAGCAAGCTTTTGGCTTCCAAATCAAATCACAAAGGAAAAAAGGGGTACATGCCAAGTTAAAAGAGACAACTTTTAGTTTTATTGCAACATCCTATGGTGCAATACTAATCCGATCACAAAGACCAAAGGGATTTGTTATACCACAGGTTCGCAGGTTAAGAGGAGACCAAACATGAAATAAACTATATATGCATAATATCAATGCACAATTTGTCTCAAAGGCAGAAGAAAAAAACAATCTTTATGCCTGAATAATACAGCTTTATTCCAAGCCAATGTCCAATAATAACAAACAGAATATAACTTCACATAAATTCCACAACTAAGACACATCACCTTTGAAACGATCATCTGGATATATAATGACATCGAAGTAGACTAGACCTCGCTGATAAAGCCCCTTTATAATGTCAGGATCGAAAAGAACAAATGAATTGGCTTCCTCTTTGCAAACTTTATCTATTGTTGCTATTTCTTCTTCTGAAAGTTTCTGAAAAGGCGAAACACAAGGACTTAAATACGAAATTAGCACACTACTCTGTTTTTAAAAAAAAAAAAAATCCAATCACTAGGATGCTACTCAGTAGAAAACTTCCATGATGGAAATATTGACAATGTATGAAGGAAGCACAAAGTATTTAGGATTCGTGTGTAAATAGGAAGGACAAGAAGTGAAACTTTCACCTTAAATTCCTCAACAGTAAAGTTTACAAGACAAACTCCCCACCAAGGTTCGATTGGAAAATCCACCGGTCGTGAGGGCAGAAGTTCTTTTGCGATTGACTTGTTAAGTTTCCACCTTAGTTTCTGAAAAGCTCAACATCAAAGCGCCACAATAATTCAGAGACAATATACCAATAGCATCTAGAACAAAGAAAAAAAATAATTCCATAGTGTTCACTTTCCACAAAAGAAATCACCCTAAACAATTCTAGAGGCGCATACAAAAGCAATGGTTAAATCCAGAGAAAGGCCAACATGGCAGATGTCAAAATAAATTTAATTGTTTTTTCCTCACTATTTCATCTTGAAAGATATAACATATTCCAACAAGAGTCCCAGTTTTGCGGAGTTTAGGGAGATCAAGATGTAAGTAGCCTTATCCTGAGAGCAATCCTACTACCAAAAAGATCGATTTTGAGAGACCCACCAGAAAGTTTTTATAAAACTATTTTTGTTGAGTTGAAATTTTTTATGAGCACGTTGGGAACTAGCAATAATGATAACACTAAAGAAGTAAGTATATTCTTAACCATATACAATTAGATTATAAAAAGAAAGTTACAATAAATTAAGTTAATTAACTTAAAATCAGGTTATCAGAGAATAATTTTTTGCTTTGGATTAAACCGAACAAAAGAGGATAATCTGTCTGGTTGACTCAACCTTCAGAAAATGCTATGACTATAGTGAATAAAATGGTGGTATCAAGAGGCATTTTCAGCAGATATTGTCTTGCATATGCTACTACACTGAACATTTATTATTTCATCACTCTATCTTTTAGCTTATTCAGATACTGTTTTTTTCTATTTGGCACTACAGCATGTCTCTCCAGAAATATAGCAATTACGAGAAGTACTTGGCCGTCTGCATGACCTCTAGGCTATGGATCGCGAGCAGAGCACTGGAAGTGCAGAATGCCAATAGGGTCACAGAAACAGCATATGCTATATAGGCTAGGGAACTCTAACTCAAAGGAAACAGAGATAGAGCCTTGACTTCTGATCAATAGTGTTCATCGAAAGAAAAACATTGAACAAAATAGAATCAAAAGAAACATTTACCAAAATGTCACCAGAGCATTGACTGTGTAAATTTCTCATTCATATCATTGCCAATGATATCATAAAGACTTCTCGGCAGTACCACTAAGCATTTTAAAGAGGAAGTACCTTAGATTTACACTTGTTCATGATATCAATGAACTCATTCCTCCCTACTCCTGTGATCCGCAATGCATCTGCTGCACTAAAATTTGGAATGCTGTCATATGGTAGCTCTGCAAGATCATGATACCACAAGAACAAGGAAGTAATCATATCAAAGGAAGGTGACTGTGACATATCAAGCGCCAAATATATTTCCAATACTTTTCCAGACTAGAAAAGAATACTCAGCAGATCATGCAATAAAAGGGGTACCAGAATCATGCTAAGGGCACAGCGAATAACTAGCATCTATAAGATCCCTTTAATTTAAACGGATAGGATGTCGAGAGGTAATAACACCTCATTTACTGGATTTCACTAGCAGAACTTGGCACAAGAAAACACAAAGCAATTTAAGAAATGGGATGTAATTTAGTATATGATACAGAAATAGACCCGAATAGTTGTAAAATAACTATGTAGATACAACTGTAGAGAAAATTTAACAAAATGCCCCGGCAGCAGGGTCTGAGTAGGAAAAGGATAAAACCAATTACCATTTTTCATAACCTCAAATATCATGTCACAGTAATATCTGAAAGCTGAGACCCTCATCACTCGGCAAACATATTCTGCTAGATGGTAAGGGAACAGCTGCAATAATAAGTCAATAAGTTAGGAGCTGTACCTGAGAGAACAGATTAACATGGAGAATACCAGTAACGAATTCAAGTAGAACCAACTTCTCTCTGTCATCCCAATTGCAAATGGCCAAGCTTTTGCAACGACAAATGTGACGGAGAAAGAAAGAAGTTAGGCCATTAGACCCCAATCTTTTTACAAGCCTCATCTCCCTTCCAATAAGTCATTTCCTTTCCCCAAGTCATATTTGCCATTTGCTAAAGGATGCCCAACACCTGTGCCTGAATCTAACTTACATAAGTTCTATTTATTCCTGTACAATATAAGCCAAACATGAACAGACTTACGCATACTACATCTTTTTATTTTAGAATATACAAGGCATAGACTATTTGGAATCAATGTCAAAGTCAAATTTGTGCAAATTTCATCCATTTTCAACATACAAAGACTAATATTAAGCAATTTTGCCATCCAGTTACACTGGATTACATATGGCTCAATAGTTAGTTGTACTCCACTCTGTGTAGAAGTAATCCATTTTCTACTTTTCAATCAAAAGCTACAAAAATACTCTCCATGTTTTGTCTAACACAGCAGATATCTACCCCCCCCCCCCAAAAAAAAAAATCCACATGTAGATGGCAGTTTTGTGAGAGGAATATGAAAAGTAAATTAAGAATCACCATGCCATGTCACAATGAAGAACACAACTTCTAAGAAGTGTCCACACACTGAATCTCATTGCAGAGCATAATTGCTGAAAAGTAAGTGACAAGAGAAGCAATGAGCATACCTTTTCAAGGTGAGAAAACTTCCTATGCTATATATGGGAGATGATATGGAAAAGCATAGAACCATAATTTTGCAATACTTACTGCAAAATTTGTTCGTAGATAGCGCATCATCTCCTCGTAGTAGTCACTCTCTTTGATTACCCTACGAGCAAAGCATGTACTCCATTGGAGCCTTTTTTTAATGCAATGTTCAATTATCCTATGTATGGAAGAGACATTGAAATTAGTCATCAAGTAAATGAATTTGAATCCACTTCATGCTATATAAAACAATCAACATGTCGCTTCCCTTATTCTAATAGCTTTGCTTCCCTGCTCCCTGACACTATTCGCATCTTCCCCTTTCCTGTGAAACATAAAAAAGGTACTACTAGTAGGCATCTGATAACCCCTTAATCATTGCTTGTGAGATGTAAGATCAGACATACCTAACCTCCAAAAGCACCCCCTTGACGTGATCTCAGTGACATTTGTTGCTTTCATCAATTCACTTTCCCCCTTGGGGAAGCAACCCCCCCCCCCCTTCTTTCGAAATGATGGCAAAATCCAAAATCAATAACCAAGCCCCAATTAAGCCAATAACTCAAAATGAACTACTAAGATTTCAGAATAGTAGAATCTCAACATAATGTAAGTTGTTCTACTTAATCTAAACACTATGACAGTCTCCTCGTAGTTATAATCTCAAAACTAAGTTGTTCTACTTAATATAAACACTATGACAGTCTCCTCGTAGTTATAATCTCAAAACTACTGAAACAAATACATGACCTACAGCATGCAGTACCATAAGAGTAAAGTTGTGGGTATTGAGAAGGCTGACAAACCTTCTATGCCATTCTTCTTTGGACGAAAAGGTGGAATGGAGGCGTTTGGGTAGGGTTTCCCAGGAGCACTCATCTTTTAACGCTTTTAAAACCAATTGCTCCTCGACTGTTGTTGGCGTTCGTTGCATTTTCGCTCTGAATTGCAAATCATCATCCCCACATTAATCAAAATTACAATGATCCAATTTCTTTGGGATACGAATCAAGAAAATGTAAATGCAGCTAAGCATATGGACGCAATTGACGTACCGATAAGACGAGGGAAACACGAACGATTGTTCTCAGTGCATCAGGCTTCAGATCGAACGGAAATTAGGGTTCACATTTTCTGATGCATGAAAGACGAATTGGGGAGGAGAGAGAAAGAGAAGAAGCGCCGTATCGAAGAGGCGGATTACGACGGCATGGATTTGAATTTCGCTGGTCCTGACCGTTAAAATGGTTCCGCCAACTCGGCCAAGAGTCTCTGTCTGAATTTTGAAAGCCTTCAAAAATGACGGAGGTGAAAACGGAGCTGCTGGAGATGGAACGATAGGTTCGTTAATCGTTACTTCGTTGTCTCTTGGGATCTCTCTTTTTTGCCCGCGAAACTGGTTTTCACACGCGTAAGATAATGTGATTGATTAGCGTCACGTGAGAACAAGAATCAGCATGGTACCACGTGTTATCTTTAAAGACCTATAAAACAGGACGTGTTAAATATTAAAAATATATATTCATGTGTTTAATATTATTTAAAATTAATATATTTGTCCGTGAATATAAGTTAACTTAATTAGTAATTACAGTTAGCGTCAACTAGTAAAATTTTAAGGAGTTATTATCGAATATTTTAGTTCAAATCCTCACTTACATTAGCTTCTATGCCTCTCCAAAACTTAATTGGTAACAACAATTGGCTTCAACTAGTAAAATTTTAAGGAGTTATTATTGAATATTTTAGTTCAAATCCTCACTTACATCAGCTTTTGTGCCTCTCTAAATATCTTTAAAAAATTCAGTGCACTTACCAAAATATTGATATCATTGGCCATTTTATAATATGTTTTGATCCTTCTTTGCTTGACAATGAGGGATAATAGAAACACGATTGTATACGATGCACGTTGGCAAACTTCTGACCAACTTAAATTTACTTAACTTCTATCTAGCTTGCGAAACGTTACAAGGAACCAGCCGTCAGAGCGAATCAAGGATAAGCTTCCTTGGTACTTATACTAGCCAACCTACTAAGGCGATAAGCGTAGCAAGAAGTAATCAGTAGTTGGAATGAATGGCATGACACGTTGTAACGCCTCAAGTGTGCTTGTGAATGTACATAAGGGGACTTTGTTTGACGTCATTAATTTAAATGAATGATATCAAACTTGTAATGTCCAATGCCCATATGCTTATCAACCGTGTCTCGTGCTCTTGAACTTAACTGGTCATTAAGTTATGGATCCAATTGTTGAACCTTCCAACTTTGTGTTGTGTGATTGGGTGGATTTGCGACACGAGTCAAAAAGTAATGACGATGATGATGCATTGATGCCTTTGGTCATAAGTGAACATCGTTTATGTGCAATAATGCAGAGTGGTGAGTACATTTACAATGTGTGTGAAAATGGAGCCTAATTTTGGGCTTGGGTAAAGTTTTTATGGCCCAGAGTTAGTGGACTGGAATTAATTCCATGATAACCCTTTTAGGCTTGTGCTCACATGAAGCGCAAATTGGGTCATACTGCAGTATTCACGGTAGTATTGAATATTTCATATTTCTGGGGATATGTATTCGGTACTTCTATAAGTTACCTAAGCGCACACATATTAAAATCCATTCATATGATGCATGCATGCAAGTAAAATATGCTACATAGCCTATAGAAATACATACTCTTTCTAAGGATATAATATCACTTGCGAACTTTGGACGAGTTTGTTGGCTTTTCTTTATCGTCCTTTTCTTTTCTAATAAACTTGGTTACATGCTAAATTCTCATCACATAGACTTCATTCTCTCTTCCCCATACCCTCTGTTATATGCGAGTTTTGTATGAACATATATGAAACCTTGACCTGTGAGCTGAAAAAATTTAGATAATTTTTTGTAAAACACATAAAAAACACATAAAATATATATCTAGGAAATTTTAGTTTCCAATTACAAAATGGTTCGGGGTCAACAGGTAAACTACATTATATATTTGAATATTATCATAATGCATCAGAAGAGTACCATAAAAATGAGGAAATTAATAGGTCAATAATTTGATCTCATATATGAAAGGGTCACTAGTAATAGCAATGCACCATTATTGATTATTATAATCACACAGATATGACCTATAGTTGAAAATATATAATATCATGATTAGCAGTCAATCTGTGTAATTAAATAAGAAAGATTAGATGTTGAATTAAATACTTAGATGGACAATTAAAAATAGTTTGTCCTTTGAATAACAGATTGTACAGCTATAGAAAAACAAAGAAAATTATTTGGCATGAGATAACAACCTTAGTAACCAATTAATTTTTCTATCATATTCCCGAAAATAATTGCATGCAATGTCCTTTTGAAAATTAAGAAGTATCTCAAATGATACCGCATTATTTTGCAAATAAAAATATGTTAAATTATGACATTTTAACGGTTGCCATTCAAAATCAGATACGAGTCACAACAGTTCACAAATTCAAGCAAGTGAAAAATTATGCAATGTGTTATTGGTACAATATTAATAAGTTCAGATAAAAATAGAGACAATTAAATTTTAAAGTAACACCGAGTGTTGATTTGGTCAATTTTTTGGGGAAGGGCGGGGGAGGTAGAAGTAATGAAAAGTGTCGAAAATAGGCGGCAAATAAATTTGCATTAATAGCCGGAGGTTTATGAAGTTTAATTCCTATATTATATTTTTAGGAGTAAATACTTCCATGAATTACATAAACAGGTACATAGAAGTATCAGAGTCCATGCGGTTTACAAGAATATTTTTACACCGAGGAGTATAATGTAAGTTGACTATACAATTTGACAAAAGATCGAAAGTCTCAGAGTTATTAATACTAGTTCTTTAAATGTTGCCAAGTCTAGTTGATGTTTGGAAGTCTACTACGTGACTTGATATGAAAGTGTCAAGTGGATGAATTGTCATTAATTAATTAGTTAACTAATTAATTGATATGTACAATGTTTTATGGAAAGGGCCATAAGGAAAGGGGCAAAGGCCTTGGGGGTACAAAATGCAGTGCAGCCCCTAGTTAGAAGGGAAAGTAAAGTGCTTTACAATTCATCTCTAATAACTAAGAAATAGACGCAATTAAGGCAATTAGGTAACCAATTAACAAATAAGTACTCGTTGAAGTTAATGGTGAGGCCATTACAACTTAGAAGCATTTAGAGTCGAGTCGTTCTAATTGGGAGAAAATGACACATTCTCCCTTCTTTGCTTGTGATAGAGAAAATTGCTAAGATGCACATAATTTTAATGAGGGTTTTTAGAAAATAATAATCCAAACTTTGGGGTAGTAGAAGTCAATAATATGATTTTAAGAAATAACCAACAGCGATCCGAACTTTCGACATTTCTACTATCAATAATTCATACTTGAAAAAACTACCCAATAGTGAGTCGAAATGGGAGCACTGGGATATGATTTTTCCGCAGCACGAATTATTGACAGTAAAAATGCCGAAAGTCCAAAGGGCTGACAGCTATTTCTTAAATTCAAATTATTCACTTCCACTACTCCAAATTTCAGATTATTATTTTCGGAAAACCCTTTTGATAATAATTAAGAAGGTGTATCAACACAAGGCACCTAAGCATAAATAAACATAATGATGTCGCATCCACAGCCACAAGCACAAGAAACCCCACCCATTAGCGAATAATTAAGTGGAGCAATAAGACCAGTAATACGCATTACAAGGTAAACTGTTAACATTAATAAATTAGCTACATATCAATTAATGGTGGTGTTAAGTTTCTGTAATTTTCTATATACAGTTGTTGATGACTTTCTATTTGAGATTATTGTGACATGCCAACTAACATAGTACTTGTTGCCCTCCATTATACATTCGAAATGCAATAATTCCCAAAACGACGAAGAATGCTCACACACACATTGTCTGCCTTTTGCTGTCCATGGTCTACATGCCGCAGGGATAACACTCAAACAGTCGATGGACTGGTGGAGAAATCAACCACCTTATGGGGATGTGTAGCTCTTAGACATGCTCGATCTTCGATAACTCTCCCTCCCCCCTGTTCTACATGACATATTCAGCCCATGTTGGCTAAATAAGGTGCCGTAAAATATGGTGCGCGCTAGCTCTTAGACGTGCTGACTTAGAAGTTTAACAAAAAGTTGTACAAGTTTCAGCAAATCGAGCACCTTTTTTTTTTAAATTGAAATTGACTATTTTAAAAAAGTGTCCATATATCACTCTACAATGATGATACTAGCTCTTCACTATAATAAGATTAGGACGTGTTCGAAAGCTCAATCAACAAATGTTTAAATTAAACATGTATATATTCTTCCGTAAAACTGTAGGCATGTTCTATTTCGCGTTTAGATACAGTTAATAGATGCAAGGAACTGTAAGGAGTTGTAAGGAGCTGTAAGAAGCTATAAAAGGCTATAAGGAGCTGTAAGAAACTGTAAGGATTTATGTAAGGAGTTGTTGAATGTTATAGAAAATCTATATGGGATGTAAGAAGATGCAAGAAAATGTAAGGAGATGTAAGAAGATGTAAGGAGCTGTAAAGAGATGTAAGAAGTTGTAAGGAGATGTAAACTCTTAATTAAATCCTCAAAAACGTGAAATAGAACAAGACCAGTATCTATTTATTATCCATTATGCCCACTTATATTTACATTATGGTTACTAACTTCAATTGAGGGCACTGAAAACACGAGGGAGGGATCACATTTTGAGTATGGAATGGCAATCATTGCACTTCCACCTCAATCATTCTAAGAAGCACTGGTATTCTCTTTTTCCATGGCCCTTAATTTTTTGTTTTTTGGTATGTTTTGTCAGGTAGGAATTTCTTTTTTCATGCTACATATACCTGATTTCCGTTTTTTTTCTTCATCCAAATCGTGACCCTTTTCTGGTATATGAATACTGTTTCACCGGTGTGTACGGGATAACTAGGTGGAGCAGGACACTCATGGCCAACTGAACTGAAACATGTGACATGTCACGAGAACTATATCATTAGTCTTAACTAACCTGGCAATTCTAATAATATTCTTCCAAATTTATTTTTAAGTTTTCACCTTTTTTTTCCAAAAAGCAAATTGGTTAAATTTTATAGTTATCAATTTTTGTATGTAGTAATTAACCTTATGTGTTAGTGCCTCTGTTAGATATGTCTTCTTATTGTGTTAGGATATTCAAATATATGCATCCTGTGAAAAATGTATTCGAGATGGTTATCTTAAACAATAACTCTCTAAAAGACAAAAAGAAACTAATTAGAATACTTAATTTTTCTACTAACTATAGAAGCACTAATAAAAACATATGCACATGGTGAAAGATGCATTTGAGATGGTTTCTTAACCCATAACTTTTCCCCAAGAGGAGAAAAAATTAGGATAAGTAAGTCAGTTTTGAGCAACTAATTATGTGAGCAGTAACAGTGTAACACGTATCACCAAAAACAAAAACTGAAGATACGTCTGTGTTAGGTGGAATAAAGGATGCAGATCTGAAAAAAAAGGGAAAGATTGAAATGAACTAGGAGTAGTTTGAAGCATGTATAAAGAAAGTTATTAGAATAACGTGAACAGGTTTGGAGGAATTAGCCGTCAGAAGTAAGTGAAAGATGAAATTTCAAGTGAAAAGAATAGGCCGATAATATGATATTATAGAGCAAGGCTCTTGAAGGCTAAGGCATATCAGATTGTCTTCTTTCACAATCAATAGTGTATGATATTTTAACTCAAGAACTGTAGGAAGGGAGATATTGTCAACATGGCGTTAGTTAGAATAGGTCTTTCTACCTACCTTAGACTCCGTACACATTTATAAATTTGGATAATAATAATAAAGGTTTATAAGACACACACAAGTAAAGTGTTTTAAATTAGCATTAATTCATGTATTTAGGTTTAAGAAATTTTGGAGACTTAATTGTTAAGTAACACCAATCAAAATTCCTATGTATTGAAAGGATTTTGTACCAAAAGTTTCATTTAAAGGAAAAAAAAAAAAAAGAAAAGCCCTGAAGGATTGTAATTGTGTAAAGAGAGGGAGAGCGTTGAATTAGGGGGAGCAACACATGCACAGTCACAAAGAAATCTTGAGATCTGCGGCCGTAAGAGCGAGTGCTAGACGACCCAAAATTAAAGTAGTAAATTTTAGCAATAATTACGTGCATATATTTATTAATTTAACTTCTCCATTCCAGGTGTCCGCCTGTTATTGCAAAGGTTAAGCAGTAGTAGACTTTTGTTCCTAAAATAGGTAGACCTCGTAAATAAATCATTCAGTTTGAGTATAAGTTGGGCCATATTTTGAGTTAGATGATATTTTGGATTAGTTTGGTTTGGATTGGGTGAGCTTTGGTTCAGGTCGATTTCGAGTCAATTGATTTTTGGTCCAATATGCTTATCATGTAAAAATAAATAATTTTGTAGAAAATTTCGGGTCGAATATGGTTCGGTTCGGGCCAATTCGAGTTTCGGGTCCACTTTCGGATGAGCATATTTTGTATGTCGGGTCGGATATGAATTCGAGTCGTTTAGTTTGAATTTCGAATCTCAAGTCAGTTTTACCAGGTATATATAGCATTGACAGAAATGTAGTACTATAGTAGTATTAAATTAAGCTCCATATTTTATAGTAGTAGGAGTTCAGGGATATTGAAGACCCTTCATTAAAACTTTGACCCCAAAAAAGCCAATCAAATCCAATGATCCATTTTGGAGCTCAGGACTTTGTCACCTCCTATTTTGACGCCCCCTTTATTTGCATTCGTATTTTATGGGGATTTAATTTGCCATGTTTGGTGTACTTCAATTGAATTTGTCTTTTTGAAGTTTAGTGTACTTTAATTGAACTTATCTTTTTGAAGTTTGATAATACTTTCTAATTTTGTGTCAAACTTAAGTTTCCTTTTTTGATGTAATGAATGTAAGTTGAAATAGACTATCTTTATATAAACATGAATCAATTTGGTCAATTATGTTATTTTGATGATATGTTCTTTTTTTAATCAATTAATTAGTAAAGTAAAATTGTACTCAGATTTCATGGAATAAGATTTTGGTTGTTTCCTTGTGGTTTAGCTTAAAAAAAAAATTGAATAGCGCTACATGCACAATCTTTGAAGCCAAGCCATTGTAAGTCTATATAATTGAACTCCTCATACAGATTTTCTTCGTTCAGAAAATTCAAATCTAAGATCATATGAGTAAATAGTTTAATCAATATCTAGCTATAATTTGTACATGTATGTACCTTCATGGCTTTTGGACATATTTGCAACTTGCATCGCCATGTTATGATGCACCGTAAAAAACTTAAAACCAAGCATAATTTGCACTATAATTAGAAGAAATATTTTATTGCTAGGCTTATAAGTGGGAGGATTAGAAATTCTTTACTATAAGCACCCAGAAAAATTATTGGAAATCGAATTATTGACTTGACTAATTGGACCTGACTGAATTTTAAATTACACCTTAATCAATAATGAAACATGAACGAGGATAATTAAGAGCCACCCCAAACAAATTGGTGATGACATAATAATGTAACTAACAATGCAATTTTACAGTAAAGCGTTTGGTATTTTAGAATAATTTTTGTGTAAGCAAGGTACAATGTCTCAAACTTTAAAGTCTTATTATAAGCTTTTAGAAGTTTTTCTAAATAACATATAAATATATGCATGCTAAACTTGGTTCAAAGAAAAGAATTAACATCGTATTATAACGGTTAGCATAGATTGAGATGTATTATTCCTCTTGGAAACCAATATAAATCATGTCTATTCTATACCGATCAAATGGTAATTGATACAAGTCTGTACTGGCCGACTTGTGCCATGCCCAGTGGTACCAAATAAGAAATTCAAATTTCTTAATTTATTGAGTTTTTATTTCAAAAGGATCTTGAATTGTACATATTTAATTTGATACGATTGTACAAAAATTAAGTACGTGTTGCTTTCTTTGAGAAGCCAATGTGATAATTAATATGGTATCATTAATTATGCAATCTTAATCCTTATTACAAAGCTATCTAAAAACAAAATTGAAAAATCATCAATCCAAAATTTACGAAGTTGTTAGTTTTGAACCGAAATTGAGCAAAAGTGTGATAATTTCATGACTCAAAACTTCAGCTAAAGAAACTAATTAGACAAACTTGCGGTTCCTCATTTTCCTCATCCAGAAAACAAACTATTTTTTTTTGGGGGGCTTTGTTTTTGGCTTTCTTTTTCTTGGTTTCTTGAAATAAAGAAAGATGACCAAAAAGAGAGCTCATAGTTTATGTTCGGATTTTAATAATAATAATAATAATAATAATAATAATAATAATAATAATAATAATAATAATAATAATAAAAAATTCTAAACCCTATTACAAATTATATAGTACTATTGAATTTATAAATCCGAATTATATACATATATATATATATATATATATATATATATATATATATATATATATATATCACAATGTATTTTAATGGTCTAAATTCACACTTATTTTCATGATTCCCAACTAAAAAATGATCGAACTTTTAGGTTCTGTTTGATTATTAGAAAATTTGATAAAAAGTAAAGTTGGATAAAAAAAATGTGAAGGAAAAAAAAAGTATGGAGAAAGTGAATTTTTTTCTCTTGTTTGGATTAAGGAAAAAATACATGAATTAGTGCAACACCCTGAGTGTGGTTTAAAAAGATCGAAGTGACTACTTATATTACCAAATGTGCACCTTTTTTTTCGGAAAGTCACTCTTAAGAACTCCACAGTTAAGCGTGCTTGCTAGAGAACAATTTTGGGATGGGTGACTTCCTAGAAGTTTTTCAGGCAGCGTGTGAGCGAGGACGAAGCATGTCGTAAATACTTGTGGTGATTTGTGGGGTCAGTCGACGATCCTTTAAGTCGTTATTAGTAAGACCTGCGATCGAGAGGAATCAGGGCATTACAGATGGTATAAGAGTCGACCCGCAACCGTGAGCTGCGCCAATAGATGGAGAGCCCATGGGCAGTCGTCTAGTAGGCAAAGATACTGGGTGTGGACCGCGAGTCAAGAGGACTCGTAAGTTGGTCGGCTAGTGAGGCACAACGACGACGTTGTACGCTTCAAGTAGGGGTGATTGTAACACCCTGAGTGTGGCCTAAAGGGATCGAAATGACTACTTATATCATCAAAGGTGCATCTTTTTTTTTCGGGAAGCCCACTCTTAAGAACTCTACAGTTAAGCGTGCTTATTGGGGAGCAATCTTGGAATTGGTGACCTCCTGGGAAGTTTCCTAAGTAGCGTGTGAGCGAGGACGAAACATGCCAAAGAGGTTTGTGGTGATTTGTGGGGCTAATCGATGATCCTTAAAGCGATTCCTAGTAACTGTCCGCAACTCAGGAGGGGGCCAGGGCATTACAGATGGTATCAAAACCGACCTACGATCGTGAGCTGCGCGAGTGGATGGAGAGTCCATTGGCAGTCACCTAGCAGAGTAAAAATATTCGGTGTGGACCGCCGGTCAAGAGGACTCGTAAGTCGGTCGATAGTGAGGCATAATAAGGACGTCGTGCGCTTCAAGTGGGGGTGATTGTAACACCCCGAGTGTAGCTTAAAAGGATTGAAATGACGACTTATATTACCAAAGATGCACTTTTTTTTTCCGGGAAGCCCACTCTTAAGAACTCCACAGTTAATCGTGTTTATTGGGGAACAATTTTAGGATGGGTGACCTCCTGGGAAGTTTCTCAGGCTGCGTGTGAGTAAGGACGAAGCACGCCAAAAAGACTTGTGGTGATTTATGGGGTCAGTCGACAGATCCTTTAAGTCGTTATTGATAAGACCCGCGACCGAGAGGGGTCGGGGCATTACAACTAGGGTGAGAAATTTGAATGTTGATGAATTGCTTGAATCATATTGATATCGTCTGAGCATTGCAAGATTGAAGAGGGCGGGAATTCTTTTGGGAACTTTTTTCAGACTTTCATTGCAATTTTATGAAAAAATTTTGTTACTTGTTTCTAACAATTTTTTCATCTAATTTTTATCAATTTTTTTATGTGATTTTATCTAAACTAAGCATAAAAAAAATATTTTTTTATTAAAATTTTCGAAGTTCAAACAGAATTTTAATATTCAAAATATACTCTTAGCAGTGTTGTGAGATGAAATTTATAGGGATGAATCTATGATAAAAGTACAGGAGTTGGAGTAATTAAGAAACTACACCCTAGGTCGTCTTTGATCAAGGGAGTCCTTTTATATCCCCGTCCAACTGCCCCTCTCGTCCCCAGAACTTAAAAATCTTCTCTCTCTGTCTGTCTCCCCCCGTATTTAGTGAGTTTAATTAACCAAAAATTCTGATTAGACCGACCGGGCTCTGCGCTTGAAGCAGAGAAAGAAAAAACAGAAAAGTTTCTTCGTAAATCAGCCGACAATCTGCCATGGAATAGAGTCGAAGCAAACCAACACAAAGTGAAGGATTTACAAATATGAACAGTTGGATGCGATTTATGTCATTTTTCTTGAATAATCAAACTCTTTCCTGCCTGTAGAGTGGTAGTTTTTCTTGGAGAGAGAATGATGCTGAAACGAAGGTGGATAACTGTGGTGATTCTGAGGAAGTTGCTAACTTGCGCAATATGCACAATAGGACTGTTGGCACTCTTCTCTGTTCATGTTCCCAGAGTTCCTAAGTTGCCTGACCCCTACAAACTCCCTGCGGTTCTCTCTCTCTCTCTCTCTCTCTCTCTCTGTGATTTTCTTTGTTCTTGCGTTCTTCTCAAGTTTTCACGACTTGGGTAGTTTCGCTTTGCTCGATAAATTATCAATGGTGAAACATTGTCTTGCTCCATGTTCACATTATTTCTTTTATTGGGAATGAAAGATTTTAAAGAAATCAAAGGGTAGCTTGCAGAATTTGAAAATCTTCCGTTACTTGAATTAGAGGGTGTGCATTTTTTAGTTGTTCCCTTTCTGGGTAAAGATCATTAAGATCAGTATCTTTAATTTGTGCTATTTAGACTTGTTGTTAAGCATTGCGCAAGATTAAGATTTTCTTTTAGGGTGGAAAATGGAAATTGCTGGGATTTATTTCTGACTCTGGATGGTTTCTATTTGCAGCAGCATGAAACTAATTTCCCGAAATTAATTGTTGAACGAGAGCTAGGTCGAGAGTATGCACCTCCACATGTAGCAAAGCCTCCACTTTTATCTCCCAAGGTTTGCGCTTCTTTCCCTTTTGTTTGTTGTTTGTATGTGTATCTCTGATCCCCCCCCCCCCCCCCCCCAAAAAAAAAAAAATCTGTTGTAAAGGGCTGCTTTATTTTGAGGTAAAACGCATTAGGATCTTAATGGAATGGATAGGAATTAGAATCCAATCACCACGTCTGGTTGGCACTTGGCATGATCCCTTTTAACAAATGTAATTAAATGGTAATTGTAAGTCACAATTTTATAGGATTTTGTTTTGGCCTTCTTCGTTCAAAAATTCACTTAATCTTGGTGAGGAAATAATTGTACCTTTGTAGAAACAAAGACTGTTTGCGTCGATCACCTTATTTTCGGAGCAGTTGTCCATTAGAGTGCCATACACGGACCAAAAGATTATACTTAGGTCCTACTTTGGAAATGGGAAGAGAGACGGTGGTGAAGAGTTCTTATGCCAAGTAGAGCTCACCCTTCCAAATCATCAAGTAGGGCATATGCCTGCTTAAAACACGTTTTGAAGGAGGATCTAGATAAATCATGGTGTAACAGTTGGGGAGGAGACTGGAGAAGTGAGGGGGATCCAGACAGTATGGCATCAATCAACTGTTTGTATAAAGGCATCATAATGAGAATAGTCTTGTTTTGGTTTGCTTATTCTGGTAAATTGCTAGATGTGATGACAATGATTGTCGAATAGTTAACAATTTACAACTTTCTTCTACTACCTAACCTTGTAACGTGAATATTGCGGTACGACGTTGTACAACCCATAAGTGCTTCATGGAGTCATTCAAGAATTAGCGATCCTGGTTACCCCCTCTGGGTTTATGCTTGATACAAAGAATTCATGCCTTTTTTCATGTTTTTACTCATTTAGAATTGACAGTTGGTTGGTGCCAGTGGACTCGTGGATTATGCTAAATTATGGAAGCGGCCTCCTAATCGTGATTATGTACCTTGTGTTGAGCCTAGCAATAACTATACAGGTAAGGCAACTCTGTTTGTTTTTGCCACGATTTTATGAATACTATGAACATTTTGTTCCTAAGCACTAATCTATTATCTTGCTATGTTGTGTACATTCTCAGCTCCTGCTGAGTCGCAGGGGTACCTGCTTGTTCATGCTAATGGTGGCCTTAATCAGATGCGAGCTGGGGTTTGTTCTCTTTTTTCTCCCTCCCCCCCCCCCCCCAAAAAAAAAAGGGGAAAGAATATCCAACTATATTGGGAGAGCCATGTATGGATGGTTTGTTAGCATCCACAAGAATGCCATTCGTTTCCCATGTGAAATTGTTGTTAGTTCATTATCCAGGAGTGCAGTATATCTGTCATCATTTCTGGCTTCCATTTATATGTATGCGCTTCAGTGCACGGCCAAGATTATGAGCTTGTCTTACTTACATAAACTCGAATGTGCTTATAAATAATTCTGGGAGAGAGAAAACTTTGGATGTGTCAGGATCAATTCAGCTCTGTATGTTCCTGCAAAATTTTGTGGATAAACCTGCGTGTTATGTCATATGTCTTTATATCTTCTTGCTGATAGCTTTTGCTGTAGTTAAACTTATTTTATCAATTCATATTTTCTCTGCAGACATCATAATTTTCCAAAAATCATATTCAATGGTGTCTTGGCTATTTTACTAGAAGTCACTTATAATTTTGCATACAGCCATGTCAAGCCACAGAACACTAAATGTTCTTATGTACCTTCATCATCTCTGCTGCGTATTATGGACTTGGAAGTATTACAATTTGTGTTGGCAAATATCTCAGCTGTGGGATGTTAGTATGTCTTCCTGAGCAAGTGGTAGTCTGCCATACTTGATTATCAAGATAGATGTACAAGATTCTTGTTAAAGTAACACTCATCAAGTGTTAGAGCTGAAAAGTTAGATGGTTCCCTCTTAATTTCAGATATGTGACATGGTTGCTGTGGCCCGCATTATAAATGCGACTCTTGTGATCCCAGAACTCGATAAAAGGTCATTTTGGCATGATTCAAGGTATTCATTTTTTCCCTTTATTGTTTCTGCAGCTTCTAGTGCTGACTGCATGAGGCCTTCTGTTCACCTTGCTTATGCTGTTCTCTTATATGCATTACAGCAATTTTGTTGATGTTTTCGATGAAGATCATTTTGTCAATGCCTTGGCTAATGATATAAAAGTAGTTAAAGAGCTGCCCGAGGAACTTGTAACTGCTCCAAGAGCAGTCAAACACTTTCGAAGTTGGTCTGGGCTGGAGTACTACCAGAATGAAATTGCAAGCCTGTGGACTAACTATCAGGTGTTCATTTAAGATTTTTATTTTGGACCCTGATTCTTGTATCTTTTCACCATACCATACTAATTGGGGACTCGCACTTTTTTTTTTTTTGGGGGGGGGGGGGTTCATATCTAAATATCTTACGCATTTACAATGACAAAATGTTGCATTTTCTGGTAGGTTATCCGTGCTGCCAAATCTGATTCCCGCTTGGCAAATAATAATCTCCCCCCTGACATTCAGAAGTTGCGTTGCCGTGCCTGTTATGAAGCCCTTCGTTTCTCCCCAAGGATCGAAGCTATGGGGAAAGTAAGAACTAGCCTATAACTTTGTAAATTATCATTAGCTTTACCATAACTGTCCCCATTGAGGTTGGCCCTTGTTTTCATTCATTTAGTTATTGGTGGAGCGAATGAGAAACTATGGACACTATATTGCTCTGCACTTACGATATGAGAAAGACATGCTTGCATTTAGTGGATGCTCCCATGGATTATCTCCAGAGGAAGCTGATGAGTTGACAATGATTAGGTAATAATTTCTGCTGCATTAGTAGAGAACTTTTTGGTTTTTGCTATCTGTGTTGGTGCCTCCTTTTTTTTCTTTTTTTTTTTTCCGGGTGGCCTGAGTCCTAACTAATAGCTATAGCTTAGTAACAAACATTTGTATCGCCATTTGAACTTGAAGGCAAAATACAACACATTGGAAAGTGAAGGATATTAATGCCACTGACCAGAGGACCAAAGGGTACTGCCCGTTGACTCCAAAGGAGGTTGGGCTATTTCTATCTGCATTTGGATATCCATCTGACACGCCCATATATGTTGCTGCCGGAGAGATATATGGTGGTGAATCTCGCATAGCAGAACTAAGGTCTCGTTTTCCCCTCTTGATGAACAAGGTATTCGTCGTGTTATATTCTTTCACTTGGATCTCGCACTTTGGGACCATATGATCTGTTAGAGACCATTCCAGACATTAGTCGCATGTAGTATTTTATGAACTTGCTTGACCGCAATACTGCATATGCATACGTGGAGATATATAGTGATGTAATGGTGAGAGCATCTATTCTCTTTGGTAGATGTAGTTGCCATAGGCAATTAAAAGATGAATGGGACGAAAGGATGAACTTTCCTTTCCTTTCCTTTCCTTTCCTTTATTTATTTTCTTTGGGAGGGTAGGTTTTTTCAATGTCTGAGTGCAATTCATTGCTGAAATAACTTGACATGTCTTGGCCTACAAGTGAATGCTTTGAAATTATGATTAAAGATGGTGGAAGTTGATACGGAAGCACAGGTTAGCATGGGTTTCTGCTTTCTAGGAAAACCCAAATGATGTGTAGCCTTGAGTTATTCTTCACAGACAGAAATTCTCTTCTTTTTTTCCCCCCCTTGCCATCCGGTGTAAGAAATTGATTAGTGCTCTGCAATGTAGTACTGACTAGTGAGGGGCCCTGGGAGCTGGTAATGGTAAGGTGAAACTCACTAATTCTGTGGGGAATGGCCTTTCTTTCTTAGGGGTATTTACCCATTGCTTTTAGCCATTAAGACTGAATCCCCTCTCCATATCGCAAGATTTCTTTATTGCTGCTTGAACTTTTCAGGAGAAATTGGCATCACAGGAAGAACTTGAGCCATTCATCAGTCATGCATCTCAAATGGCCGCACTTGACTATATTGTTTCAGTTGAAAGTGATGTGTTCATTCCTACATACTCGGGGAACATGGCCAGAGCTGTTGCAGGTCATCGCCGATATTTAGGTCATAGGAAAACAATTTCTCCTGACAGGTCTGTCTCTCTGTGAACCATTTTGCCATGGTTGCCGTAACTTTGCCCAAAGTCCAAAATCATTTCCTTTTCCACCATGTTGCTTAACCAGGAAGGCTCTTGTTCATTTGTTTGACAAAGTTGAGCAAGGTTCTCTGAAGGAAGGGAAGAAATTATCCTACCAAATAATTGAAGTCCACCACAGAAGGTAGATTTCCTTGCTAATTTGAAAAGGTCTAAAGACGACGAATATCTGATTGCTTGTCCAACAACTATTCCCAAGGTTCGGATTTGAGACTACTGATCCTTGTAATTGCTGATGTCTGTTTCCTTGAAACAGGCAAGGGTCACCACGGAAGAGAAAAGGTCCCATCTCGGGAACAAAGGGCATGGATAGGTTCCGGTCCGAAGAGGCATTTTATGAAAACCCCTTGCCGGATTGTTTGTGTCAGAGGGGATCATTGTCTGTGAATGCTTCTGTCATCAAATAGGTCCCAGTTGGTCTAATCGAACAAACTTGGGTGAATACTGCAAGGCGTTAATGGTTCACTTCCCGCTTATTTATTTGATCTGCAGAGCTGAGTGATGCAGTTCATAGTATCTCAGGAGGTTCTTGGCTTCGAATAAAGGCGAGCCTTTTAGCTCTATACTGGAAGGCCAGGGAGGAGAATTTGGTGAATAGTAGGGTTCAAATATGGCCATCCAGTTTAGTTTGAGCAAGGCAAAAATTGTACATGTTCTTTGACCGAGGAAGAATGGAAGATAGAGGAGAGTTCTTTTTCCTTTTTTTCTTTTGTTAATAGGGAATACCTCGTTATATAGTTGCTTCACAGCTTCAGCGGGCATTGGATGATGGCGATGTGGGTAATTTTTATGTATATAAATATATTCCACATTCAAGTTTACTAGAGGCAATAAAAATGAAGCGTTGGTTTACTTTGAGGTGGGCATAGTCCACATGGGCTTGAGCTCGAGAGGGTAACGAGACTGTTCTTGCAGAGGACTGTGGGCAAACCCACACTTTCTAGGAGTGATTTCTCATGATTTATGTACATGGCGATATATCACACCCAATTTGTTAATGACATATTTGTATTTGTGTGCTTCTTTATCTTTGACCAAATGATTATGCATGTTGGAGTTTTGCTAGCATCGGCATTCAAGGGAGCCACACAAAATTCAAAAAAAAAAAAAAAAAAAGCCCAATACAATACAACTTGATTGGGGGGATTGAACCTTGGTTTCAATGTATTGGGAGCCTTAGTCTTAACTATTAGGTCAAGATTTCAATAACAAATAAAGTCGTTGATTGAACAATGAAGCTGTTAATTAATTCAATGAAATTGCTGTAGGTTGATCGTAAAGATGCATGTTGGAGTTTTGCTAGCATCGGTATTTTCAACCCACATTTCAAATTTTGAAATTTCACCTTGGCACATCAGAAAAAATTTTATGTTTTGGAACTCATATTTTTTCACTTCTTCAACCTATGAAACTCCAACTTGAATTATCATATAAAATATTTATTAGGGACATACTTTATAATGCTTATTTTTTTTTTCAGTCCCCCCAAAAAAGAAAAAACTAATTTTGAAGCAAAATAAATAATAAAATAAAGATAGAATTGGAATGCATCGAGGAACTCTATCACATTTCTCCATAAGTGCTATTCCATAAAACAAGCTATTTACCAAAAAAAAAAAAAAAAAACATACTCGTGCATGGAACTCGGGAGGACCCCATTGAAACTCATTCCAGCGGCTACAAATGACCTGATATGCAAAAGCGACTAAAACCTAAAATTCCATTGGGGATGTAACGTGAGTCAATCCATGTTGACCTAAATTTAGTTTCAAATTAAGAATGGAGGCAATCTCGCAAAGAAACTAGTACTTCGTAACATTATAAAACAAGTGACGAGGCATTCGGCGTTCCCAACGCCTGAAATTATGAAACAGTGGATGTTGAATTGGGTAAGCATGTCTAGATGTTGGAACAATACATATATTATACACATGAGAGTATATATTCTTATTGTCACATCAGTACGATATATCCAAGTCATTTATATAATTAAAAAATTAACAATAATAAAAACAATTACATATACTCTCCTCCCACCCCCTCTCACGTTCCCTCTCCTCCCAGCCGTTCTCTCCCCCCCCCCACATTCTCTCTCTCTCCTCCCACCCCACCCCCGCCACCTTCTCTCTCCTTTGCTTCTTTCCTCACGTTCTCTTGTTCTCTTTCTAGATCTTAAGTGCAAACAATAATTGCAAACAATAATAGAGCAATTCAAGACCAATTCACGTTTTCTTCGTCTTCTGTAGTGGTCTTGACGACCTCGTTGGCAGTGATTGTGGGGCTCGTGTAGATCCCGTGGAAAAGAACCAATGGTGGGATCAGAAATTCCAAGGTCGTTATTGCTCATAAGTCGTTGAAAGTCTAGCCTGAGGGGGATGAGCTTGAACGTGCTGCTGGGAAGACTAAGGTCACTATTTTCTTTAGAACACAGACTGAAACTGCTGAAGGGTTTGCTGAGGTAATTTCAGTGAAGAAATTTGGTTGAAATTGATGAGTTATGGTTTATTTTTACTTTGCTTGAGTTTTTGTTTGGTTGATTTGATAGAAGTCGGCAAATTTGAAGTTGGGTAAATCTCATTTGATTGTTAATTGTGCTCTATGGTTTTCTCTCATATGGGTTTGTGTTTAATTTTAGTTGGGAAATGTGGTTGTACATAGGGGTGTTCATTAAACGGTCCAGGACCGGACCGACCCGAAGATCGAGTCGGACCGGACCGGACCGACGCCTTTCGGTCCGGTCCTCGGTCCTCTCTTTTTCGACTTTCGGTCTTCGGTCCGATCCGGTCTCGGACCGGTTGGACCGACAATTGGACCGGACCGGACCGATTTGGGAATTAAGCTTTTTTTTTTTGGGGGGTTTTAGGTTTGGACCTTTTGTTTGGGCACTTTTCAAGGTTTTTGGTTTTGTGCGAAGGACCTTCTGTTTGGGCACTTTTCAACCTAGGGCAGAGAGCAAAACCAAAAACTAAAAACCAAAACATGTTATTACTGCACGTGTCCAAGTACAAATCAGTTGAAAGGGACAAATATTGGGGAGTATAATAGTTATGTAGACCGGAAAGCATGTGAATCCACTTGGAGGTGTTAACCATACTAATTACTGATGCTGATAGTGAATCATTAGTGATTAGGAAGTTTCTCTTTCTATATTCTCTAAATTGTCTGCACAACTTTGAAGGATTCTCTGATCTGCCAGCCTTTTAATTGAACCAAATTAAACAACTACCTTCTACGTAGCTACAATTATTTTTCTAAAATAAAGTACTAATAATTTCATTTATGTACTTTTCTATAAAGAATAAGATAAACTTATAATATATTATTTAAAAATATGGGGGTTTTTGTTTTAAGGTTTTTTTTTTCACTTGACTTGGGACAATGAGACTTCTAAAGAACCAACCAACCAAAGCACCAACAGACAAGTCTGTGACATTAACAGAGTATTTTACAGTGAAAAATATATGTATAGAACTTTAAGCATATTAATATCCAAAAATCAAAGAGCACTTGATCGCATGGTCAAGTTTTGTCTTTTTTTTTAATGCTCTCTACTGGATTTAACTTAGATGAGACGCATATCGATTAGAGTACCATGTTCACCATGAGGATAAGGGATGATGTCAAATTTGGGCTGAAGGGTTTGTAATGTATGGGTTCATGAGCCATGACCCAAACAATTTCAAAAGTATCGAAGATAGGACCGGTCCAGATTCGGTCCGGTCTCGGTCCGGTCCGGGTTTTGGCCGGTCCGGTCCGGTCCGGACTGAATCTGAACCGGTCCGGTCCTCGGTCCCCACCTAGGTCTTATTCGGTCTTCGGTCCAGGCCGGTCCGGTCCAGTCCGGTCCGGTCCTGGACCAATGAACACCCCTAGTTGTACATCTATTTCATCTGTTAGGATATTTTCTTTTGGTTAAATTTGGTCTGACAAGGTTTTCGATTATAGTTTGCATTGATTAGCGATGGTAAGTCGGACACGCATATTAATGTAGCAAAAGTCTCAGACTTCGGCAGATCACTATTCATGGCTAAAATTTGTGTGATAGGTATAATACTAAAAGTGTTCATTGTATAATATTAAGGTTGTTCACTATCCATGGCTAATTGTTCATTATATAATAAAATTTGTTTACTATGTATAATATTAAAATTGTTCATTATATAATATTAAGGTTGTTCACTATCCATAGCTAATTGTTCATTGTATAATAGATTTTATTTACTAGCTATAATAGTAAAATTGTTCATTGTATAATATTAAGATTGTTCACTATCCATGGCTAATTGTTCATTGTATAATAAAATTTGTTTACTAGCTATAATATTAAAATTGTTCATTGTATAATATTGAGATTATTCACTATCCATGGCTAATTGTTCATTGTATAATAAAATTTGTTTACTATGTATAATATAAAATTGTTCATTGTATAATATTGAGGCTGTTCACTATTCATGGCTAATTGTTCATTGTATAAAAAATTTTGTTTACTATGTATAGTACTAATTGTTCATTGTATAATATCGAGGTTGTTTACTATCCATGGTTAATTATTCATTGCATAATAAATTTTGTGTATAATACTAAAGTTGTTCATTGTATAATATTGAGGTTGTTCATTATCCATGACTAATTGATTTTAATTCAATATGTGGTAATAATTTGTTAAGACTAAGATTGTTCACTGACAGTATATAGTTTATTCATTGTGTATGTGTGTTAAACTTGTTGACTGAACCTTAACTTTTTCTTTTCCAGAACATAAAACGATACTCTAGTGAAGTCTCCTAACATTTGTGGTTTACAGCTGAAGCAATAAAATATTCAGTACAACAACAAAGATTATGAACAATAGCCGATAGATGCCTTATAAATACTGACAACAGCATGAGGATTATGATAATCTGGATTGATTTTTTTTTTTTTGGGCTCGATCATGTAATAGTATACTATTTGTGAACCAAATGATATGAGGAGGTTTTGGTTTAGAATGATATTCTTTTGATTAATATTTTTTGGATCAAGTACATAGGTGACTCTGCAATAGACCATGTATTTGCCAATCATGTAAATTTTTTCAAATTATCTGATGGAAATAAAAATGTTATAAAACTCGTTCATTCTTCGAATGAATACTCTTTATTAATCAAGTTTTATATTGAACGAATGTGCATAACTGGTGTGTACTAAGTCATATTTTATTAGAACAAATATGATTGACATAGTAAACAAATTAAATTCTCACAATGTGATAAAACAAACTTGTCAACTCTAACGAACAAATCTAAATCAGGTGATGAACAAATCCAAAAACTCTTATAAGCAAATTATATCAAAAGTACTGCACCAAAAAAAAGGAAAAAAATTATTAAAAGTAACCGCCCCACTAAATCAATAACCGCCAATCTTTTAAGTGGCAATTACATATGTTATTAACATGATCCAACAGCATAAATTACCGGGTGTACATAATAATTTGCAATGTGGGAAGGATAACAGATCATGACAACCAATGAAAATCACTCCCGCTTTTCAGTCTCCACACAAAACGCATCCACGTCAATGTAATCTTCTCCCTTCTCATCTCTCTCTCTCTCTCTCTCTCTCTCACCCCTAGGAGTAGGAGCAAGGATAACTGAAAATGGTGGGAGTAGTCTCCTTCCTTTCAACAGTCCCTTCTCTAGCCATTTCTACTCGTCCTCATTCTGCTGCTCCAAGATATCATCCTTTCAATGTAAGACCCTCCAATCCAATTCTTATCCTGCTGTTTTTTTTTGAAAGTGCTCATCAATTTCTGTCACATTTTATATAAATTGGGTCTGAATCAACCAACCCATGCATACAAGTCAAATGAGATTCTCAATTCACTATACGTACTTTGAGTAATTCACTAGTTTATAAGCGTGCTTAAGGCCTTTTATCTTTTAAATGCGTGACAAAAAGCACTTTTTACTCTTCACAATTCGACTTATGGGTTTCTCTTGATAAAAATAAGGGAAGAATCCGTTGTTGTGGCAAACTGGAAGCTAATGTGGATCGACTTCCACGGAGGGACTTCCTCAAGTATCTCGCTTTTCCTGCTACATTTGTAAGACTCTGCCTCTCTCTTTTGTATGCGTGCATGCGTGTTAAAGTATGAAAGTGGGTGTTGTCTTACATTGATAAAATGAAAGAATATGAATGTGGGTGTTGTTTCATATTGATAAAATTTAAGGGTTTCAGCATGTATATAAGCTTGTGAGTTATGCCAACCAATTGTCAATTCGTTTTGGGCTGGAATCTCATTTGAGCTTACGTACATGACTGGTTTGTTTAATGCCCAATTTATATAAAATTTGACAGTGTGCTTACGAGTATAGTCCACTTCTTGTTTCGAGAATGGGCGAAAATGTGAGAGAAATGGGTACCAAATTTTACTACAACGAATCCGTTGTTCTGATCTAAGTGGTCTTTGTTATGGAACTTATACATTTCATTAAACATTGCTCCAACAAAGTTCCCATTTCTTGTTTGTGTGAATTTATCCTGTTAGTACTTAGCATAATTTGATTTGATTATGATTTTGGGACAGCATTGATGCCTCCTCAGGAACTAATAGCAAGCTGTGGAACTTTTTGTGGGGATGCCTACAGTGCTGATCTAATTCAGAGGAGACAGCGCTCTGAGTTTCTCTGTAAGTCTCTGAATAAGGTGCTTGGCTTTGCCTTTTTGGGATTTATATCTACTGAACTGAATTTCTTTGACTGTGCTTCTCGCAGCTAATATTAAAGGGACTCTCTACACAGCCATAAAGGTAGAAGGACAGCTATTACACACCTTGTATATGGAGTCCTCTTTTGCATCACTTGTGTTGAATTCTGCCTGTATGTTTGTCATAATAAATTGCTTCATGCTGGATTATTCTTCAGGCAAACCCGGATATTATTCCCTCTGTGTTAACTCTAGCTCTAAATGATGCTATTACCCATGACAAGGTCTGGCTCTTGATTCTTACTTCATGTGGATACAATAAGTACATAAAAAATGAGAAACTGAAGTCATTCTGTTTATGTTTGTAGGCTACAAAAACTGGAGGTGCAAATGGTTCAATAAGGCTCAGGTATTTTATTTCAAGGATATTATCAGTTGAATGATGTGAAGGAAATAGCAGATGAAAAAAACTAGCAGAAACTCAATCCTTCAAGTGTTGGATTAAACCCTTGATATTTTCAACTGCATAATGTTTTTCGGAATTACCAACTTAGCTGCCTCAAATTCAGAAGCATGATCTTTAACTGCTCATGAATGTATTGCACCCTTGAAGCATCCTTTTTCCCCAGCTTTATTCACAGGTTGATATCTTGTTTTGAACTTCATGTGTGAAGCTCAGAGATGAGCAGACCTGAAAATAAAGGGCTTTCTGCTGCTTTCAATCTGATAGAGGAAGCGAAGAAAGAAATTGATTCATACTCCAAAGATGGCCCAATCACATATGCTGACCTCATACAATTTGCAGGTTTGAAATATCATGGTCAAATTCTATAGCATTTCTTGTTTGCATACATTTTGTTTTTCTCAGTCTAAATTGGGATTCACACTAGGTGCGGTTGTAGTTGTGATATATTGTATTGGCTAGGTCAGATATGGATATGCTTGGTTGATCAAGGTTTGCTTTTGTCCGTAGCACTATGACCAACATGCTGCCAACTTTTTGCTGTGTTCTCTTCTTTTCCATTTTCTTTGTGAATGGGGGAGGGGTTGAATCATTTGTAGTGTCAGCTTATTATGACCAATGGGTATTTGAGGCACCGGAACTTGTAAATCTATGTGCCTTAGGTTGAAAGAACGTGGACAAAAATGGCTGTAAAAAGTTCAAAATGAGACCCAACACTTCAAAACTGACCCAAACATAGCCCATATTGTCAGAAATGGTACTTCTTCCCTTCCAGAATAATAATCACCCTACAAGACGGTGTTAAGTTTAAGAAGAGATTCCTTGATGAGAGATGCACACCTCAGCAGTAACATAGTAGGATTCTGAGAAATGTCACAATCTTGGCATCCGTGAGTCTAAGACGTAAGGAAGCCTGACCATATTTTCCTCATCATACAGCACAAGCAGCCACAAAAGCTACTTTTCTGGCATCTGCGATCCGGAAGTGTGGTGGAAACGAAGAGAAGGGAAATTTGTTGTATACTGCCTATGGTTCTAGTGGACAGGTTTGTCACTGGCCTAGGTGATTCTAGACGAACCTGCATGGGTAGACTTATTTCTGGATGTCTGATGCGGACATCCATTTATCATGAGTTTCAGGTTTTGAATGTAATGCTTTACTGAATCATGCTGCAACAGTGGGGGCTGTTTGATAAGCAGTTCGGGAGGACAGATGCACAGGAACCAGACCCAGAAGGTAGAGTTCCAATTTGGGATGAAGCAAGTGTCCAAGAAATGAAAGAGAAATTCAGAGCTGTGGGTTTTGGTCCCCGCCAGGTGCCTGTTTTTGTTCTTAACGCCCGCTAATTTCGTGTATGGAATTTTTCTCTTTCGAAAACAAAAGACAAATTGATATCTAGAATTTCCTTCCTAATCATATGCATTTGCTGGACCTGTGCATATTGGCAGACTCTTCAGCCTTGATCTTGATATCTATGTACATGCCTCTCTGCCTTGTTGGATGAATAAAACATGGGCATTAAGTGCTTCTATCATGCAACTGCCTTTCGTTTGATGAAATACTACTAAATGCCATAAGCTTTCTTTGACAGAACGCACTGTTTTAAGGTTACACTAACATGATGCATATTATTGACTAACTAATGGAAGTTGTCAACTGATTAGTTGCTACTGACTAATGCTGCTATCTCTTGTTTCCGCAATCAGCTGGCAGTGATGTCTGCATTTTTGGGTCCCGATCAGCTGGAAACAGAGAAGAAATTGGCTACAGACATGGAAGTCGCTCCATGGGTTCAGAAATACCAGCGCAGTCGCGAAACTGTTTCTCAGACTGATTATGAGGTAGACCAACTTCTCCTAGATAATCTAGATTAGTGAGTTGATGCTCTCATGCTGTCTTGTGTATGCTTTGCTAAGGTTTGCTTGTTCAACTAGAGAACACCATCAGTTTTGTTAGTTTAGTACTTGCTTCTGGTTTTCATCATCTATCCTGCTTCTCCTTATTCATTGAACAATGAACTTGAGCTAATTGTGATGGTTTCTTATCTACTCTAATTTTCACTTTTTGGTTAGGTTGATCTGATAACAACTCTTACAAAGTTGAGTTGCATGGGACAGCAAATCAATTATGAAGCATATACCTATCCTGTGCAAAAGATTGAGTTGAGCAAGCTGAAATTATAATGACAAGTGCACTACAACTAGATATATGCAGCCTGCATTTAACATGGTTTAGCTCTTTCTCAAGCCAATCCTTTAGCTGAGCTCAAAAAATTGATCAAACTCAGCTCATTCGAGAATTGTATTCAAACCTGGCTTTATTTGGTCTGCTTATTGATTGAGTAGAGCTAGTAAGCAAGATTTTTCTCGTTTGTAAATTGTTCGAATGAATACACTCGTTTTCAGCTTTGTTAAGTCTTGAATAAATCAGTGCAAAATGCTAACATTACTCAGCAAAAATCATTAGAACTAAGTCCACTGACAGATGCAAAAGATCAAACATAAAGCTGCAAAACTCCAAGTCTTGAAAATACAAATTTGTAGCACATGATAATTCCGATTGACTTCAACCAAAGGCAAGCCATTGTAGTCATCAGGAAGGTCTAGATTTTTTTTTTTTTAAAAAAGGAAAGCGCCCCCCCCCCCCCAAAAAAAAAAAATGAATAAAAGGTGGAGGAAGGGGAACTATGAGGAAATAATGAACAGGACTTTGAACTCTCAGGACTACCAAAATTATTCTGTTCTGACTGTCCCATGAAGCAGTTGGTGTTAAATCCCATTCAAAATCTGAGGAGTTGGTGTTAAATCCCATTCAAAATCTGAGGATCAATGAAGAAGAGAAAGGTTTGGATCTTCCACAAAAATAGCTCTCCAATGAAATGGCATAGAGAGCTCTCATAGTCATAAGTGGTGTTTTGCAAAATGCATAAAAGAGCAACTTCCTATATATTGCTATTAGCATTATTGTCGTTGTGTGAAAGAGGCTCAAAAGTTGATATGAGAGAATTTTCAACCATGAATAGATGATTCAAAATTTTAAGACCTGATGGATTAAGGTATAGCTGACACCTACATCATCTTTGGCATTGATGCATACAATTTATGACATATAATGATGATCACATTGACAAGAGTATCACTTTTGCCAAAGATCAAACCAAATTCTATTGCATTGATAGTTTTGTTATCTATTATTATTACAAGGATTACAGCAAGCTACAAAGGCCTAGCAAACCACACTCATCCCAGGAACTATCACTGGGCAGGGGGGCCCAATATCTAATGCCTATACTACTGGTCGAGCATTGGTACTGCTCCACCATCTCATTTCATTTTCCTCATGCCACTAGCGGGAGGTGAGCTGCATGGCTCAGGGTTCTGTGTGCCTAATGCTGTTGGCTTGACATTTTTGCACTGTGAAGTTGCTGGCCCGCCATTGAATGTCAAGTCTATGTCTTGGAGCTCAATACCATCACAGGGAGTTCCACCGCTGCAGAACAGCTTCACTGCCTCTTCGCTTGAAGCTGTTCCTCTTATATTTTTGAAGCTAATGTTGCTCAGCTTCACCTTTGATGGAGTCTGAAATACGCCACATGAAAAAAAAAAAAATCAATTGCAAAATGAAAGAAAGCTAACCAAACAAGCACCTGATACGGATCTTCAATGCTGAAGAAAAGTATGGGGACGTCCAGATATAAGCAGCCTTACCCCGGTTTCTGATAGAGGTTTGAGTAAGAGAGAATTTGTGATCGTTTTCTTACCTGAGCTTTGCAATGGTTGTAGGGGCAGTATTCTTGGTCAACAATAATAGGATTACGAACATTTTCAACTTGGATATCCTCAAAGTGCATGTCAGAGGCACTAGTCTCATAAGAGCTGAGCCAAGACTTGATCCTGATGCCGTTATCAGTATCCTTGATAGTGCAGTGCTGGATCCAGACACCCCTGACGGGCTCCTCGTTGGGGTACCTGCCAAGACTTCCAATGCTGATGCCATGGCCAGGCCCACAGGTGACTCCTTCCACATGCACATCGATGGCTCCATCACCCATGGAGACGCAGTCATCCCCTGTCCCAATTGTGGCCTGGTTGATATGCACTCCTTCTGAACGTCCAATGTGGATACCATCTGTGTTAAGGCTCTCAGGTGGAGCTGTTATTGTGGTATCTTGAAGTGTTATGTCCTTGCACCCCAAAATCGCCATGTGGTACAGCTTGCTGTTCAGGGATTTTAGCCCTGTGATCTTTGCGTTATTCAGGAAATTGAACCTGAAATTCTGCCCAACAAAACAAACACAAACAGTTGTTTTTGCCAATATCAGAATGAAGATTAACATTGAAATGAGATCAAATTTCTTTCAACCAAGGAGATGATTTATGTATAAGAAGCAGCAGTAGTACATAGGGAAGATTGTCGCAGGTGCCAGACTGAGCACAGTTGTTCTGGTTCCATGCCATCTGACCTTGACCATCAAAAGTGCCTCCACCCTCAACAACATTGATAGTAAGGTCATTAATATGTTCGAATTTAAGCCAGGAGTCCGCGCCTTCCATCTGGGCCGGGTTAGGAGGAGCCTTGAAGTTTCCCGCGATCTCAAAGGTGATGGGGGCCTGGCATGGACCTGCAAAGTGCACAGCTCCCATCAAGTAGTCTCCAGCTGGCACTGAAATCGTCGTTGGGGCACCTGCTTCACAAGCTTGTTTAAATGCATCTGTCATTGCCTGCACACATACATATATAGCTTGGTTTTCAGTACTTGACAATATCATTCTTCTTTCCTTCTTTTTAATAATATAATAAAGGGCATTTGCAACAGATATAGATGAAAAAAACAAACCTGAGTAGCATCTCCACTAGGCTGTGCACCTAAAGTTGTTATGTCAATGACATCTTGAGATTTTGCTACTGATATGAGCAAGCAAATCAGGGATAAGAGCACTGGGAGATTGAATTTTGTCATTTTATTTTGGGGTGCTTTTATTCATTTGGTTATTGTTATTGGGATTTGGTTTTATTCAACCTTTATCACTGGTTATTGGTGTTTTTGAATGATGAATTTGATGCTGTGACTCGCCATATATATATAGTGGCTTTGAGATTCTCAAATCACTCAATGTATTCTCCATTTTAAGGCAAAATCCTACTCCTCAGGTAAGTTTGTGGTAGAAGGAGCTTAGCTTAACCTTCTTCCTCCACTTGCCACTTGAATTAAAAATCTTTATTGGAGTTAGTTTGACAATCTCTCTTTCATTTTGTGCTAATCGAACGGACTTAACGTGCTAGAGCGCAATTAAAACTTCTTTTTTTGGGTGTTGAAATTCCTTCTTTAATTGACAAGAATTCGCCTAACTAAAAATAGTGGAAAAAAAAAGGAGAAGAGAGAGAGGAATTAAAAAAAAGTGAAGTAAAGGAGGAAGAATTGCAAATGGAAGGAAGGTTTCAACATTTACTTTTAGGAAAAGTTTAACGCTAACATAACTTTAGCAGTAAGCTATTCTGTGGTAAGAAACTGCATTACACTCTTGTAAATAGTGGCATGGGACAATAGAATACAATTAAGTGAGATAAACACTTGAGGGAGAAACAACCAGAAATTGGTGAGAGAGTTCCACCAAAATTAGGTGAACGTCATTTTTGTATACTATCCGAGCGGATAAGACATTGAGAGGATACCCTCTAAATTGTATAGAGGAGTTGCATTTGTAATCCTACTATAAAATAGTTGAAGCATATTTTGACTGGTAATCCCGTGGTTTTTATCTTCGTTTTGGAGGATTTTTCACGTAAAAATTCGTGTGTCCCCATCTACAATATTTATTTATTTTTATTGCCTATCTTAATTGCACAAAGAGAAAAAAATTTGCTTCCGCATTATTGCACCTTCTCCAATAGGGGGTACCTCAACGTTTAAGTGTATATATATATATATATATAATTTTATATACTTATTTACATATCATTTCCTATATGTGTTATTAGAAGGCTGTATTAGCTTGATAAATTTGTCATTTTGCTATATTGTGTATAGTCATTGGGAAAATATATAAGCGATTTTGTTTAATATTTAATTTGGTTTATGATAACTTTCTTAATAGTAAAAAGTGAACATGTACTATTGTCAATCTATTTTTGAGGAATATATATATACTAGAGTGATACTCATGCGTTGCACGGATGTGAAATGTTTGCTTATCTTGATACATCTTAGTATGCATGCAAACATATTATAAGATTGTACGAATAATTTTTTATTGATAATATTTAGATCATAATGGAAATAACAGGTTAAAATATATATTATAAAAATATAAGGAATTTGTTATGAAAACATTAGTGATTGATACGAAAGTAGCATTTCTATAACATATTAGTTTGTATTAAATAAAGATACTTAAATGAATCATATATTTAATGATATGACCGTCCAACCTATGATTTCTCCTTTAATATTCCACATAATTATTTGGTACTCGATGGTTCAATTTCACAATCAAAAAATTATGTGTCTTATTAGATTTTCAATCATGTCTCATGTTCATAACTAAAATTTTTAGGTAATTATTTCTTTTACCCCTATCTTTATTACCACTTAATAAAAGATTACTTCAATTGACTAAAATGAACCAATTGAAGAATATGAAAAGTTGGCAAAGAATAAAAAGAAATAAATCAGAGTTAGGGAGATATGTTATAAAGATAAAGAATGAATATAGTGTTAGTCACTAATTTTGAAACACTTGTCAAAAAAAAATGTTAGCACTCAATTTTATATATATATATATATATATATATATATATATATATATATATATATATATATATATATATATATGGACTTTCCAATTTGATGAATAGATTAACCCTTCTAAGATTATTTTACACGCACATAGTCAGGCACCAAATTGTAAAGATGTGGTAAGTCTATGAAAATGTTATTGAATAAATTCAAATCATTGATAATTGTAAGGACTATGGTCTTACGTGGGACTCGATCCCCCAATTCAATTCCTGGGCATTAAGCATAGCCGACTTCCTAATCCAAATAATTGTCTATTTGGACTAGGAATCCTAAAGCTAGTTTCTTTTTTTCCCCCACCAATTTGTAGATCTTTCGATGGACCACATGTTCAGGGAGGCTAATCAAACATTTAAGATGGCATAATACATCCATCATAATCTGTTAACTACAATTTTGGGATTCAATATTGTGAGTTGAGTTCAATTTTCATCCTAGAAGATGATAATTGATAATTTGCCTAAGTTCCTCATCAAAAAGGTCGCTTTAGTGTTGTAAAAGAAAATTTGTAAAAGATCCTACAGGGCATGGATTTTGCTGGTGATTAACATTAAGGAACGAAATTGTATATAAAACGCACATAATCATTATCTAGTCCGTTCTATGTATAAATGTTGTTTATTAAAAATTTAAAGATACATGCATTAAAATTTTGCCACAAGTTTGTCAATACATAAGAAGTCAATACCAATTGCCAACAATGAGGGGTGAAAAATAAGTTGAGCAAACTCATAAAATATATAAGCGAATCGCATTGAAAATTCAAAAAACATAGTTGGTTCATAAGGCTTTTTAAAATAATTTAGAAATACATTGAAGTAATTAAGTCATAATTTCTCCTCAAATGATAACCTAATACAACAGGACAACGACTGTAAATTAGCCATTGAATTTGAGGAGGGAGGTGCCATCCCCAGTCCCTACTCGTTAATCTCAAATGATTTTAGGAATTAAGTTGAGGTCATAATTTGCCGTGCACTAACATAATAATAACCTAATAATTATGAAAACAGTAGTACAACCACTATAATAAGATATTAAGATTTAGATGAGCATTGAAGAGGAAGAGTTGCTGTCCCTACTTCTCTCGAAGCCCAAAATCTTATGCAAATGGCAAAGTGAAAGCCACCGGACATCTGGAGAGAGAGAGGTAGAGAGAGTCTAAGTCGTCGTCATCCATGGATACTCATAAAAGCTCTCACTCTGCTGCTTCTGGGGATTCCCCTGCTTCTTCCATTTCCGTTTCTACTGCTAGAACTACCACCACGACCACCACCACCACCGCTGCCGCCGCTAGCAGTGACAAAGATCAGTTCTTGAGGCATCTCAACAAGCTCTCCCATAAGATCTCCAAGCCCTCTTCTTCATCCATCGGAAAACCGCCGCCTGATTCGTCGATCCACCTCCGGCCTCCCCCGCCGCCGCCGCCGCCGGGTCCTCCTCTGCAGCAGCCTCCGGTGTACAACATCAACAAGAGCGACTTCCGTGACGTTGTGCAGAAGCTCACTGGCTCTCCAGCTCACGCCCCACCTCCGATCCACGCGCCGAAGCCAGCCAGCTCTCGCCTCCAGCGAATCCGCCCTCCACCGCTGGTGGAGCTTAGCAACCGCCCCCCTGCCATGCTAAACTGCACCGTCCCTCCGCCCAACGCAGGCGGCGGCGGCTTCATCCGACAAGTGGCGCCGCCTCTCTCTCCTCTTCCGCCGCTGCCGACCTGCCATGCCGCTGCCGAGAGCCCGATCTCCGCCTACATGAGGTTCCTTCGCAGCTCAATCTCCGCCGTTGACTCCTTCAATAATCGGAACCCTCTGCAGATGATTCCTCCGCCTGAATCCTTCGCAGCGCCGCCTCCGCCGTCGTCGCCGCTGCCTTTTGGGTGCGTGCCGTCGCCGACAGGAGCGGGTCCGCTAGGGTTCCCTCAGCTGCCTCTGTCGCCCACCGTGCCAGGGGTTCCAAGCCCTAAATGACGGGACTTTGTGATTCTGGCCAAGGTAACCTTTAATTTCTTCCGAAAAGACTAGGAATTTTGGTTGATTAAGAGAGGGCATATACAGAATGTGTGCCTGTTTCCAGAAATATGAAGAGGGAGATGGGAATCACAGTCATAGATTTGCAGTTGGTTTTCCAGAATTAGGGATGTGCATATGTGGCCGGGTAATGTGTACATGACATGGATGGAGGACGGTTTAGATAAAGACTTGATAGTAGTGCTAATAGAGCTAACTATAGTTGTTAATCAAGTTATCATTTTGAATTTCAGAGCTGGAGTAAATTGGTGATCTTTCTTCAATTGTGTGTGTTTGTGATTGTTCCTTGGACTTTACATACAATATATACTTGTATTAAAATGGAATTATACCTTTCGGTATTGAAATTTCATGTTCATGGCCGCATGCGAAGATTGAGAATGTATGAAAACAGAAATTTCTTTTTCTCCTTTTGGGATATGCAGTGAGGTTTGTTGACTGAGAAACTGACTAATTATGATAATGGGATGGTCTTCTTCCTTCCCTGTCAGTGACCCACCCCCCCCCCTCTTCTGGTTCTCATGGGATGAAAAAACAGTGTTAGTGTATCGACACAATTAATTGAACATAGTCTGTTTGAGATTGATGTGGCAGAAATGCGTCATCTTTTTCTTCATTCATCTGTGAGTCAGGCAGTGTGGAATTTTGAGGTTTTGGTGTATTTTGGTCAGATTGAGGGGTAGTCTTTACAACAACAACAACAATAACAACTCCCAGCGTGGGTTCCGCTTTTGCGAGGTCTGGGGAGATCCAGATGTAGCCAACCTTACTTCTACTAGCAATTCTACCCACAGAGAGGCTGATTCCAAGAGACTCACAAAAATCAGATTTTGTGAAAACATTTTCTAGAAGAAAGGTTTTGACAAAAATCAGATCGACGGGTAGTCTTTGTTCTACCTAAATTCTTAGCCGACTATGGGATTTAGCTGATGCAGAAAAATCTGCTGCTATGGAGAGCACCTTCCTATGTGACAATGGTAGAATTGGTTTTCTACGTATGCTTGAATCTTTGTGGTGAGAATTGGGTTGAGAATGTTTTCAGTTTGGACACGGTTCTGTGTGTCACTTTGGACTTTCTTTGTTCCTTGTGTTCTTGATTTCACCTCAGATACTCTGACTTTGTACTTGATCTGGACCGATTTCATATGCGCGGTGCCATTTGGTCACTGCACTTGTGTCTGTGGATCACGTCAAGCTAATTGCCAGCTGAATACTGTAATGCTACCCCGGCATTTTCCCTGCTAGTCTTCCTCACTACTAATGTCGTGGACAATGTTCAAATTCATTCCAATGTTGGAGTAGCAGTTCTTATCTACTGTTCTTGCTGGATAAATGCTGGAGAAAATGCGGTTCTCTTATCTATTGGTAATATTGTACAGGGGCCTTTGGCGGGTTTGATAATCAGATCTATCTGTTTGATTCCTGAATCTAAATTTTATTCATGAGTGTGTGGCATCCAATAAGGTCCATAATCCAGAGCCTATCTTTCACCAGCTCACATATGTGGTGAGGGGATTAGTAAACGCCTAATAGAGGCCGAGTTAATCTGGTACTGATTGAAACAGCTGGTTTGATTGTAGACTTGCTAGAGAAATCCCTTTTCCTCAGTTTATGATTTCTGGGGGACCATTTGCTCTGTTTTATGCTTCATCCTTACCTGACGAGGTGAACACTAGCTCTTCCTTCAATATTATATGGTCTCTGCGCTTATTGCATTTTGTGGATTTCAGTCAGAACACTTTGTAAAGCAGGAACGTGAGAAACAGATGAAACAGGCCACTCTGCTGCTTTCTGGGCTTCTGACAGCAGCTCATCTGCAAAAGTTTACTGGTTGGTTCTTTCTTTTTGTAGTTTTGATGATTTAATGTCATTTTATAAAGCATTTTGCTTCTTTATTTTGCTTTCTGAAGCCTAAATATTCATCTGCTTTTACAAAGTCTTGAACAATAAGCAATGAGGTTCTTTCTTTCTGAACTTCACTGTTTTATTGTACAATCTTTCTTTTTGATTTGAAATGTCTATCAAGTTTTACAGACCACGGCACTTAAGCTGACCGAGTTTGAATTCCTCCAAGCAGTACAAGATCTATCCCACTCGAAAGTGAATTGTGTCTATTTTTCTTTAGGTTGGCATGTATCCTTTGCAGCGTAAAAATCTCGGTTAACAAGATACCATGTGAGATAAGGAAACCTTGGGTCTTTATGCTTGGATTAGCCTGCTTGCTTGAGCTTTGAAAAGTCACTGGTCACTGGCCGGAGTTCACTCGAAAGGGTTTAATGGTGATGGCACCCTTGCAGAAGATAGGTTTTGCACTTTGCACCTCCAATCTTTAACATGAAGGAGGAACATTTCAATGCTAGTTTAAGTACGTTTCCTAAAGAAAGAATTAGTGAAGCGGCATGTTGAAGAAATTTTCACGTCTCATGTGTGGCTGGGTTAGTAGAACTGAATAGTTAAAACTATTCTTATCAAGAAGCCTGTTAGATTATTTTGTCAGGGGCAGCAAGAGTAACTCTTCACTCAGTCATGCTTTTTAATGTCGAAACTCCATGCATATGCCTTTAAATGACATGTTGACTACCCTACCTGGGCCTAGTATCACTTGACATAAGTACGAGTATTTGTCTTATTTAGATATGTTATGAGAGAAGACGGAAGAAGAAATGAGAATTGTTAAAAAATTTTCTCTTCCCTTTCTTTCCCACTACTTTCGAGGTAAATAAAAATAAAAATGAGGAGGAATGAGCTAAAATACTCCCCTTTGGTTCCCCCCCCCCCCCCGGCCCCCTCCCAATTTAATACTCGCCTCCGATGCCCTTTTTGGTCCGAACAAATGGTTAAGATGCTAATTTAAGAGGGAAAATCTCTTACCCTTCACTCACGTGCGTGACATTTTCCCCGTAGATCTCTCAGACGTACTCAAAAAAATTTTGCGATAAAACAAAGTTTATTTTTTAAGGCCAATTTGCTCCTTGCGCTCGAGTCTCGAGAACACCTGCAAACTCTTGTCCACCATCTACATGCTTGCAATGAAAACCTATGATTCAAGGTATATACAATGCTGATCCATAATATTAGATCACAAGTGAGGGTCTACGCAATCTACATCATCTCACAAGTCAATTTTTTTCTCTATTCTCTACATTCTATAGATCACTAACTTGGATTACCTAATAAAATAATATTTTATGGACCCCATCACTAACATATTATTGAGTTATAGACTTTCGAGGCCTTAGTTGGCCTTTAAAAAAAAAGAAGAGAAAATGTGTGGGAGGCGGATCACAGCCGTGAGCTGGACCGTAACGCGAGCGAAACGGATTATTAATGTATGGTGTTTTTTAGACCCTGAGCCAAAATTGTAACTTGTGAGCCTTACATTGTAGGTGCTCTCAATCTCTGTTAGCTTGGTTATGACCTTGGTCGACAACATCGAAGGAAATATGATGAGAAAAGAGTACAGTCTTCATGTGAACACTAACAGCAATTCAGCATATCTCGAAATGTTAACAGGCCTCCTGGTTTTGGGACATTTATTTAGTTATTATTTTGGAATGTAAAAGGAGTTTGAATGTGCTTTGTTCATAGAGAAGTTTATGCGATGACCCAAGAGGCACATTGGGAATTAGGGGTGAGCAAAAAAAACCGAATCAAAAAATCGATTAACCGGTTTGATTTTTCTAAAAAATTCGGATTGATTAACCGAACCGAAAAAATTTTGCGGTTTCGGTTTCGGTTCGGCGATTCGAGATTCGGTTAACCACATAGTTAACCGAAACCAAATCTTACACTTTTATTTAAACAAAAACTAAATTTTATATTCGTCAAGTGTAGTTTTTATAATTATTAAAGATAAGACTAAACATACAATAATGTGTATGTTAATAATTGGTGTCTTAAATAGTCAAATTAATTAAAAAAAGGAGTGAAAGTTGAAAATTAACAATTTAAATTAACGGTTAACTAGTAATCGAACCAAAAATCCGGTCAACCGAGTTTTTCGATTCAGTTATGGTTCACATTTTTGTCAAATCCAAAAATTCGGTTAACCAATTTTGGGTTAACCGAAAGTTTCAGTTAAGTTTTTGGTTCACAATTTTTGCGAACCGACTTTCCGATTAGCTGACTTTCGGTTAATCGGTTTTGATCACCTCCATTGGGAATATCCTACGGCATATACCTAATATGATATGCTCTTTTCGACTTATTATAAGTACTTATCATTACATTCAGCAGATTTTAGCACAATTCAACACTGTTAATTACTTACCGAAACTACATAATTATAATTTTTCAACTAAACTACTTCCTCAACACGAATATCCATCCTATGCTAAGCAATCTGGCCTGTGTGGCTGTATGCAATAAGAATAAACAAGTACCTAAACTTTAGTAGACTTAATGACAACATCACTAGACAGATGCAAAACTCATTCGACTAAACTACTTCCCTAATCCCTATCCACCCACTTTTCAGATAAGATAGAAAGCAATCTCTGCAGAGCCCACACACCAACCCCCACGAAACTGTAAAGAAAGCATGGCATGGCACAGTAAATAGCGTTGAATTTTATTCAAATTGTATGACTGGTCAAAGCTATGCAGTCCCTACCGACAGCACAGTGCACACATGCTGCATATGCATATTGTTCAAATTGCATAACTGGGCTATTAAAAACTTGTAGCAAACCCATGGGTTATTATCCCCCATACACCTACTATCTTGCCCGCCTCTATCACACAATCAAGATGGACCTCCCACTAGCTTCAAAAACAACAAATGGCAAGCAGACCGTGAACATCTCCATCAAGAACGGAAGAAAGATGCAATGAAAATTACGCCTAAAAAAACATGTGAGATGGATAGAATTATGCCTAAAAAAATGAAAAAGGAAAACCAGCAAGTCTTCTGATACCATAGCAAATAGTCAAAAAAAGTGCACTGTCGGATGGAATCGGGTGGAACATGCATGGCCGTAAAACAAATTCCATTGATTTGAAAACTCTATGAAACAAGCCTCTCCTGTTATTCACAAGTTATGAATCCACGCAAGTGTAACAGCGAACAACCAAATGTGATAGATTAAAGCCTATTGCATTCCGTGCATGTACGAGAAACCACTCCTATAGCATGTGTTTGCGGCTGGACCAACCAATCCTGTCTTGGACGTAGTAAAGACTTCACGCATTAACATATCAACCGCAACCAGGAGAACTGAGTACTAACAGAACATAGAAGATGTGGCCCACAAATACCATATTCAATATATTTGTAAACAAAATATCTTAACACATACCAAGTTGATAATGCATAAAGAAAGCATAGTTGTCCAGAATAACAAAACCCTAAAATCATAGACAAACATCTTCTCCGATAAAAAACCACTAGGGAGAAGTTGATCCTACTTGAATGTTCAACAACATTACTGCTTCTCGCCTTCAGGCTGCTTAGGTGCCTCCTTGATCTCATCAGCACCATCATCCTGAAATGAAGTCAAGCAATGGCCAAATAAATTAGTTGCCCACAAACAAATCTAAAAATATACCATAACTCTTCAAAAAGAGAGGAAAACGGACGAAGGAGGGATGATGCACCACCTGCATGTCGGATGTCCACAAAGTAAGGTTGTCACGAAGGAGTTGCATAATCAAAGTGCTGTCCTTGTATGACTCTTCGCCTAGGGTGTCCAATTCAGCTATAGCTTCATCAAAGGCCTATACACAGCAGAAAGTTAAGACAATCAAACATCTCCAAGCATCATGCTACATCGCTGCTGAAACATACTTAAATCTCCCATCAGACAAGCAAATTACCTGCTTAGCTAGATTGCAAGCCCTGTCAGGAGAGTTCAAAATCTCGTAGTAAAACACAGAGAAGTTGAGAGCCAATCCAAGCCTAATAGGATGAGTTGGAGCAAGCTCGGCATTGGCAATGTCCTGAATGACAAGATCACACATACGTCAGAACACAATACATTGACATCTTCGTGTCTTAAAGGGACAGCCTTTAGAACATTTTCAAGCCATATATAGCTAACTATGACAATATCAACCAAAGCTAAAATTCTAGCATTGGAATTCACGACTACACTTCTATGGTAATCACAGAATAAGATATCAACAAAAAATCACGGTTCCTAACATTTTTCTCCAAGTCTTCGTAAGCAGAGCAACCGTGCAAATCACCAGATTAAAAAAAACTTGGCATGATGAACTGAACTTATATACATGCTCTTCCTACAGAAATTGTTCCATAATTCATTGAACAATTTCATTTATCATTCATTATTCATTGTTCAAAGTAGTCGTATACGCAGGCTAATATATTTTCGGACAAAATCAGACCAAAAAGAGGCTGTATTCAAAAAAATTAACATATCATCCAATCAAAGCAGGTCAATAAAAGCAACGGACTGAAAATCGAAGCACAAAAGAACAGATCTACTAATTAAAAAAACGGAGAAAATGAGGCGTAAAAGTAAAGATCTGAATACCTGGGCGGCCTTGTAAGCAGTGAGAGTACTCTCGGCGGCCTCTTTTCTCTCAGCACCGGTCTTGAACTCGGCCAAATACCTGTGATAATCCCCCTTCATCTTCAAGTAAAACACCTTGGAGTCACCGGCGACGGCAGAAGGGATGAGTTTTGAGTCGAGGAGCTTAAGGATGCCGTCGCAAATGTTGGAGAGCTCCTTCTCGATGCGAGATCTGTAGTCACGGATCACAGAGACGTGGTCTTCGTTGCCGCGGCTCTCCTCCTTCTGCTCAATCGACGAGATGATCCGCCACGACGCACGGCGAGCCCCGATCACGTTCTTGTACGCCACCGAGAGAAGGTTGCGCTCCTCCACGGTGAGTTCTTCGCCTTCGACGGCCGTGACGACCTTCTCCATGAACTCCACCATTTCCTCGTAACGCTCGGCTTGTTCAGCCAGTTTGGCCATGTAGACGTTCTCTTCCCTAGCGGACGACGCCATTGATGCTCGCTAAACTTTCCTTCCGGAGAGAGAAACAGAGAAAGAGAGGGAATGAAAATGAAGGATTTGATTTGCAGATCTTGAATTAGGTTTTGAATTGAAGTTGGGAGGCGATGCACAGGAGAGCGAAAAGCATGGGCTGGCTTTTTTGGGGGGTGGGGTAGGGATTGAGATCTGATTGATGCCAAGCTGTAAATTGGGAAAATAGATGGGTCAGAGAGCGAATCTTTGGCAAATAAACGATAACCGTTGGATTTGAATCTGATTGCGGCGAGGGTAGGCCCATCGTCACCTAGGCCGTTGGATCGTTCTACTGGCCCCTTTTTCCAATTTTGGCTGATATGGAAGTGATTTCTTACTATAAATAAATATCTATTTGGGGTTTTATAATTCCGGTTTTCATTAAGGATAAGTGCGAGCGATCACGAAAGGCTGGGCCTAACGTGGGTCTTTTCTAAACAGGAGCATTTGATCAGGTTTTAAAGCCCACTGCTCGTACCATAATTTTTTTCTTTTTTTTTTTTTTGAGGGTGTTTTAGAAGAACTACAAAGAGCCGTATAATATAGTTATAATTGAGAGCTACGGTATTTGAATGTTTAGTTTTAACCTTTAACCACTAGATTGTTACTTCATGGTTATTATAAGTTGGCATTTTAGAATACAGAGGATAGTGATGTATCTAATGTTTTTACAGTATCATTTAGTATTATTTAGAAGAATAAAATTTTGGTTTAATGAGTGGGTGTTTTTCAGTTTAACAAATTAAATCATATTTTCACATGGCTTACGAGGTAAACAGGCATTAAATCATACCAAATCATTTATAAGCATTAAAATAGCCAAAAGAGGTGTCATGGCTTATTGAAGGTGCACTCTATAACCCAAAAAAACAAAATACAAAAAAAAAAAGTTGCGTGCCTCTGCATATCCCATTTTTATTTTAGTAAATGGGAAAAATACTCAATTTCTAATAAACTTATATAAGAAGATTAGTTTGAGATTTAAAAGAACATGACAAATAAGATAACAGTACGACCAAAAAGGACATAAGACCTTGTTAAATTATTGCTGAGAACCTGCTTACATTGGGCATTACCCTCATTATGGACTATCGGCCCTCCAAAACAAGAGGAAGGAAAAAAAAAAAAAAAAACCGTTTTTGGGCCACAAAGCAATTGAGGTGGGAAGCAGTGGCATAGAGGTGGGTGACCAAATCTTGAGCCGACGGCCCATTTAGAATAAGGATTGAGGTTTGTGGAGGCACAAAAATGGATCTGACGGCAAAAGAAGGCTCACTACACAAAGTAGATGCGGGGGGGAAGAGTGAGAAAGAGGGAACCAAATATATATTCGGGTTTAACAACAAAAACCCTAACCCTAACCCTAGTTCGATTGAATACAGCGCGGTTGCTCTTCTGCTCTCGATTGGCTAGAGTGAGAGAGCCTCCCTTCCTTCCTCACCATGAAGGTTTGTGATGACTCTCTCTCCTCCCTCCCAGCTTCCCTGCAATTCTTTTATTGTGAATGCTGAATTCTCTCTTTGTTTTTGCAGTTCAACATCGCCAACCCTACCACAGGGTGCCAGAAGAAGCTCGAGATCGATGACGATCAGAAACTGTGAGTTTCATTTTAGTATATCATATCATTTTGCCCTAATCTTTATTGAGAAACAAAAAGGGAATTTCTTTGCTCGTTTCTTTGGATCTTTTTGTTTGCCTGCTCTAGTTTGTCTATCATGATTTTATTTGTTTGGAATTTGGCTGTGTTTTATGATCCGAAAGACTAGATCTTGCTAGCCTTATAGTGTAATTTCTATGATTTAGGTCTCACTTGTTAGCCTAATTCAGGCTATTGTAAAGTAATCAACAATAGGGAACATAAAATACTCTTGAGGAAGTCGGAGGGGGCATTACATTTGAGATTTACGTCCTGATTAATTGAGCGGTGGGCTATGTTTTGATGGGTGTTAATTGGCTGTTAGTTTTGCATTTGTTTGTGTTCTTATATAAAGGCAATTAGCATGCGTCAATGGAGTGCTTCACTCATTGCGTGCGTAGTGCTTTCAGCCCTTTGCGTTGCCAATATCTAATGCGAGTTAGCCAATGCTTGCATTATTGCCATTTCTCGTGGCTTGGTGCACTCAGGTGCTCGTACATTTAACACTTGACCCGTTGCATCATATTGCCATTCTAACACTTGACCTTTTCCATACTGTAACACTTTCTTGAAGTGGTTTCTGTACAAAGGCAATTGGTATGCGTCACTGGAGTGCTTTGCTCATAGAGTGCATAGTGGTTTCAGCCCTTTGCGTTGCCAATATCTGATGAGAGTTAACCAATGCTTGGATTACTGTGATTGCTTTCATGGCTTGGTGCACTCAGGTGCCCGTATATTGCACACAAATGCTTCCAGCATGTTGCCGTTCCAACACTTGACCTGTTGCATGCTATAACATTTTCTCGAACTGGGTTTCCTAAAAAGGCAATTAGTATGCATCACTGGAGTGCTTCGCGTATCAAGTTTATGGTCCTTTTGGCCGTTTGCGTGGTCAATATGTGATGTGAGTTAACCAATGCTTGCATTATTGCGGTCACTCCTATGGCTTGGTGCACTCAGGTGCTTGTACATTGCACAGAAAACACTCACATAATAGTGCCATTCTAACCCCTGACCTGCTGCTCACTGTAGTGCTTTCCTTAGTTTTATTTTCAGTCCTTTTATCTTGTTCTTTTTACTAGTTATAGAGATGATTACAATCTCTGTAGAATTATTGTCCTATATTTGTGAGCTGTTTCCTGGAGTATGTTGGGAACTTGTTTGCCTTTTCTTGGATTGTTGTAATGTTCTGTTTGTTATTGACCAGGCGAGCTTTCTATGACAAGAGGATTTCTCAGGAGGTTAGCGGAGATGCTCTTGGAGAGGTATGAGTTCATTTATTAGCAGTGTCTTCGTGGATCACAATGTCAATTTTGAAAGGATGCTTTTATTTACATTGTCCTAATGCAGGAATTCAAGGGCTATGTTTTCAAGATCATGGGTGGTTGTGACAAGCAGGGTTTCCCAATGAAGCAGGGTGTCTTGACCCCTGGCAGGGTCCGTCTATTGCTCCACAGAGGTTGGTAACCTATGCCTGCTCTTTCCTATGGAAGGATTGTCTTCCGTGATCGCTAGTGTGAAGTTTAACTTTCCACCTGTGGTGTTTTGCTAAACATCGACTCTTACTGAGTTTCTCATTGTTTATGATTCTGTATCTCTGAATCTCCTTTTTGTTTGTTTGTATTGTGGCTCATGTCTCTGAACTGACATGTATCTGTATTAATCGGCAGGAACAACCTGTTTCCGTGGTTATGGAAGACGTGATGGTGAGCGCCGTAGGAAGTCTGTCCGTGGGTGTATTGTGAGCCCTGACCTTTCTGTGTTGAACTTGGTTATTGTTAAGAAGGGTGAGAATGATCTCCCTGGATTGACTGACACTGAGAAGCCAAGGATGAGGGGTCCCAAGAGGGCATCCAAGATCCGCAAGCTCTTCAACCTCTCCAAGGAGGATGATGTTAGGAAGTATGTCAACACGTACAGAAGAACATTCACCACCAAGTCTGGTATGAAGTTGTTGCCATTAATTTGATTAAATATACTTCATATAATGCACTTAGTGTGCTTTATTTCAACTACTTTATGATGTTTCCTGACTTTTGTATTTGATTTGGACAGGCAAAAAGGTGAGCAAGGCTCCTAAGATCCAGAGGTTAGTGACACCATTGACCCTTCAGAGGAAGCGCAGAAGAATTGCATTGAAGAAGAAGAGAATTGCCAAGGCGAAGGCTGATGCTGCTGAGTACCAGAAGCTACTTGCACAGAGGTTGAAGGAGCAGAGAGAAAGGCGCAGTGAGAGTCTGGCAAAGAGGAGGTCTAAGCTCTCAGCTGTATCCAAGCGGGCGTCTGAGGCTGCAGCCTAAGCTTCTGATGTCCTGTGTTTTTCCGAAATTGTTATAGTTTGATTTTGATAAGAGTTTTGGAATGAGATTTTATGCTGGAATTTTGAGGTTGACCTTGGATTATATTTTCTTTTTTACTAGCGGCTTCATTGAATGGATGTTTGCAATGATGTTGGCTTTGTTTAAGGTTCATAATCCGTTCTTTATTAATATAGTGATATCTACATCTCTCTCTGTCCAAAGTCGTCATTACTGGAAAGTGGAATTGAGTAATAGCAGAGCACAGAAATCTAGTTTAGAAATATAGTGGCTCGAAAAGTTATGCATGAATTCAAGAGCCTCTGTGCTCGATATCTAACAGTGATGGCCTTAATCAAACAAAGGCTTCAGCATTAACTGCCTGAGCCCTGAGGGAAGGATTCAGAAACCTATCAAAGCTACAAGGATTCATGCGCATGCTACACTGAACTGGGCACTCAGGCCGGCAAATTCCATCAGGCCCAGGTTAGAGCCCACAATTGGAAGAAAATGGGTGAAAAGCAAAGACCCTGCGAGCTTGAAGTGTCAATCCATAGGCTTTCGTTCAAAAGGCAGGTGCCCTACCACTCTTCTTTTGAAGAAGTTCTACTCCCTTTTCGATTAGTCATAACGGCATTTCCTAAGTTATTATAATGTGTTTTAGTCTAGAGGGCTTGCAAAGTTTCTGCGTGCCTATGTGCCTTTTTTGAATTACATTAGAATCATATAGATATGATTAATATTTGCGGATATTTCTCACAAAAACTTTATAAATTTTCTTGTGCCTCTTTTGAGGTAAATTAGAATAATATAGATATGATTAATATTTGCGGATATTTCTCACAAAAACTTTATAAATTTTCATCTGAAATTGCAATATTTTTCTGCTGGTATGGGACATTAGTGCACAATCCTCAAACCCTATTTCATAATAATGCTGGTCACAATAATGCTCACTTTCCAAAAAAATTCCCGCATCAAGGATCAAATCTGTTTCCAAACCCTATTTCATTTATTAATCATCATCCCAAACAACCAGAACACTGATTTTCCCTGGTATACAAAATTAAACATACAACACATATCTAGGGATACAAAGGGTCTTTAAAAAGCCAGTGCATAAATAAATGATACTGGTCATATTCATATAGTCGCTAATGATACTTTGAACAAACAAATCAAATAAGTGAGGACTAAGAAAAGGCATGGATCCATTTAGGATGTCAGAGGAGGCTGAGACTTCATCCTCCTCTTCCTCAGGCGTTCAGCGATGATGAAGGCGAGCTCCAAGGATTGAGAGGCATTGAGCCTAGGGTCGCAGTGTGTGTGGTAGCGTGAGCTCAGGTCGTCGAACGTTACAGTTTGGGCCCCACCGATGCACTCGGTCACATTTTGTCCGGTCATCTCCAGGTGAACTCCACCAGGGTGGCTTCCTTCTTGCTCATGTACGTCAAAGAATGCCCTCACCTCAGCCTGCTCAACAACCAAACACAACAACAGAATGTTATGTCCTGTTGAAAGAATAGAAGGGCAAGTAATATCATATATAGGTAAAACTCTTTCTATGCATCCTATATTTCATTTGTCCTATCCAAGGATTCAAAATGCAGTTTCGGTTGCGATATGGAAAAATTGCTCTAATGCAGAAATTGCGTTCCATATCAAGGCTAAAACGTGATTTGGCCAACTCAAAAACCTTTCAGATGTGGCCGTTTCATCGCGGATTTGCCACATTCTAAATCCATGGTCCTACCGAAAGAAGTATGGCAAACATGGAGATTATAGAAGCACTTTGGACAAGTGAACCAAACCCCGTCTGGTCCCTTTCTTACCCACCACACCTAACCTACCCAAAATAAATTAAGGTTGTAAGAATGACATTGCTCCCGATAGCGATAGGGAATCCCAGCTTGATTTATGAGGCCCACAGTGCAGGGACTCCATTCGCCCTTTTACAGGACTCTGGCCCCTGGTGAGTCCCAGAAGCCGCTTTGATCTATATCAGACATCCCGCCTCCTTTCCAGGCCATCCCCACCCTTTCTCCAAATTGTTTGGTCTAAAAAGCATTCATTTCTACCTTACATACACACTTTCGCCCAGGCAACTCAAGGGCATGTCCTAATTGTGAGCCATAGAAAATAAACTCATGAATCATGACGCACTCGGGACTTGGGAAACCACCACGAGGGTCAGAATACTTCTATTCACCATTTGCCCTTTGGCTAAAATATAGCTGGCATATTAATGGCAGCGGGCAGCCCCAGGCCTCACTCTTAATGGTCACTTTCATAAACAATACCAATAGTGACCCCTCTTACTCTTCTCCCCAGGAAACAGCTAAAATTAAGACAATAAGACTTGATGAATCAAATACAAGGCATAAATGCATTTCACATCTAGATTCGCAAGAGCGTCACATAGAATTCAATAAGTAAATGATCCAATGACCCAGGTAAGCAACAAGACATGACATTCCAAAATTATCAAAGGTGGATTGTGACTAGTATGAGGCAACGACTCTCCCAGATACGTGAGGACACAGAAAAGTGCAGCCATTATTCAGATGATCATGCATTAAAAGTATTGACTCTTGCCAAAGACGAGCATACCGTATCAAAGTATGATTACAGAACACCAAATTATAGACATAACAAAAAACAATAACATACCATAATAGCATCGAAGGGCCTAGTCTTCAGGCCACAGGGTGCTTTAATGGTATTTCCGTGCATTGGATCACTGACCCATGTCACAATTTGCCCCGCTCTACGAACAGCTCTAATCAAATGAGGAAGTTTCACTCTCATGTTCTCAGCTCCCATTCTTGCAATTACTGTGATCCTTCCTGGCTTGTTCTCTGGGTTTAGAATACTGATGAGCTTAACGAGCTCATTTGGATCCATCTTGTCACTTACCTGCACACAATAAAAAGACTCATTTTCAGGTGAGCAAATTCAATTAAGTGGCTCAGGCCAGCCTACATTTAGAATGTAGAAAGTGTAAGATGCACTAGACTAAGCATATTCAACTTGATTGAGGATTTTTGCTTTTATTGCAAATACTAGATTACGCATATTCAACTTGAGTGAGGATTTTCGCTTTTAATGCAAATACTAGGTGCTCTAAACAAAAAGAGTACTGCATATCAAGGATCTCGGCTTCAGATGGAGAATTCTAGAGGCATGTTAAGGTAAAACTTCTTTTTCATCAAGACATTAATTTTCTTTGTATTGCTAACCACTTGAACAGTATTCTAAAGTTAAAGGACAGGTGTACAACAAATGTATATCCTCAAAAATCAAGGATATGGATATTAGATTCAATTTACCTTAATTCCAAGAGGATTCGCGATCCCTCTTAGGAACTCAACATGAGCTCCATCAAGCTGCCTGGTACGTTCTCCAACCCAAAGCATGTGAGCAGAGCAATCATAGTAGAGCCCCGAAGTTGAATCCTTCCTAGTAAGAGCCTGCTCATAAGGCAACAACAAGCACTCATGGGATGTCCAGAATTCTGTGGCTTGCATTATAGGATGGTCAAGTGTGAGCCCTGCAGCAGCCATGAATCCAAGGGCCTCATCAACACGGTGGGCTAGTTCTTGGTATCTGCATGCATTGATCAACAGTTAGCACATGGAAGCTTGATAATAGTTACAAATAATACAGCTTGACGCAGGCAATCATAGCCCTACTTTTGGTTTGAAAGTGTAATAGCCAAAAAGGTTACCCTCCACCCTACCCGCCCCCTCCCCCTCAAAAAAGAAACCTCGGCTTTGCTGCGGTTCTTTCTTTTTTTTGGGGGAGGGGGGGTTGTGGTTCAAATGATCAGACATTAGCTTTGAACCTGATAAAATTGATAGCCAAGGATAAAGGAATCGAAGTGTTGGACATATTTCCTTGATAAATGAAACGGAGCAAACATAGTTATATGTTCAATGATGTCTCATCAATTATCATTGACATAACTCACTCACATGATAAAAAGTGAACAAGTATGTTACATGAACCAGTCTAGACTGACTCAACAACTGTTCAATTTGAACTCTATCCATCGTCTACCAGAGAAGCAGCAATCCACCAGATGGCTACTAATCAGTTCACTTCCTTTCCTTCTAATGGTTATAGATTTGTTGATGGCTACAACAACAACTTCTTCCAGTGTACATCCCGCTTGTGCGAAATCTGAGAGATCCAGGTATAAGTAGTATTACCTTTGTAAGTATCACTACCTATAGAGAGGCTATTTCTTAATTTTAGTACTTAAATCCTACACATAAAGATATTTGATAGCCAAAAAGGAAGGGAAAATAATTAAAATATCTTAAGATGGGAAACTTTGCCTAGTAAATTCATAAACTAGCCCTCAATCTAATAAATTTGATTCAGCCAAGTCAACCCAATTGTATCAATCCAACTGGTTACCCATTGAGACACTAATTGTCTTATCGATCTAGCTGTGGCGGTGTTGCAAAAGTACTTATCAAATACAACATCAAAATCAAATATGCAACATGGCAGCATCCAATCCAATCAAAGGTGAAGCATCCAAAATCGACCTTTTACGATATGCCTACTGAAACAAATATTAGTGATCTGACATCGATTCAGTACTCAGGATTACCATCACATAACTCAGCATTTCATTAATTTCAGAAAACAGCAACAAAATCTTGCATTGGAAACATTCTAGTTGGAAACCAAACATATACTGAAAATGGCGAAATACCAACATCAAAAGCCATGGAGGAAGAGGGGAAAGAAAATACCGATCTCCCTGTTCGCTGTGCTTGGCGAAATCCAAGTCCCATTGGGTAACCCTTTGCATTGCAGCATAACCACCAGTTGCAAAGGCCCTCAGAAGGTTCAATGTAGCGGCCGACTGGCAGTAAGCCCTGATCATCCTCTGTGGATCAGGAATCCTTGATTTTTCATCGAAAGCATCCCCATTGATGTTATCCCCTCTGTAACTGGGCAACTTCACCCCATTCTTTTCCTCAAATGAGTCTGATCTTGGCTTAGCGAACTGTCCCGCCATTCTTCCCACCTGAATTTCCCAAATCAACGCTACTCAACCAATTCCTAACCAACTTCGCTAATACCATGATTTACAAACAAATAACAGCGACCTCTTCCCGCTAATAGACCCGGATTTTCTAATATGAAACAGGGCAATCTTATCTACCATGTACGATGAACTAATCTCTCTTTTAGTTCACCGCCATTATTCAACAATAGATAAACTAATGAAATTAAGCAAGACAATGGAGAAAAGCTAACCTTAATGACAGGCATCTGACCACCATACGTCAAGACAGCACCCATTTGGAGAAGCACCCTGAAAGTATCACGGATGTTGTTCGCATTGAACTCCTTGAAGCTCTCGGCGCAATCGCCACCCTGCAAGAGGAAAGCATTGCCCATAGCGGCGTCGGCGAGTCTCTCCTCGAGAATCCGGGCTTCTCCGGCGAATACAATTGGAGGGAAATTCTCGATGGTTTTAAGGACGGCTTCGAGCTCCTTCAGATCCGGGTATTCGGGAAGTTGCAGCGCCTTCTTTGACTTCCAGCTGTCGATGGTCCATTTTTCAGAGAAGGGAGACTTCTTAGGGGCAGCCGCGATGGAAGCGACGGCGGGGATGGTGGGCTTGGATGTGGAGGTGGAGGTAGAGGTGGAGGTGGAGGCAATGGGGTTCTTGTCAGCGGATTGGACGGCGGAAATGGGGCGGAGTTTGGTGGAGGGGACGATAGAGAAGGGGGGTTGGTGGGGTTTAATGAATTTGGCGGGGAGAATAGCGCTGCCGGAGAGAGCCATTGAACGGCGGGGGCGGGGGCGGCGGCGTGAATGAAGAGAGAGAAGGAGAGAGGGTCGGGTAGCGTTTAGGTATGCACACCAGACACTTTCTTCCCTGGAGAGAAAGGAGGACGGGGCGTTGTTATATATAAGATTCGGGGGTTGTTGGCATTTGCATGAGAGAGACAGAGAGAGAGACGACTTCCCGGAGTTGGAGTGCAGGTGGTGGTTGGGAGCGAAAGGGCGTTCTCGTAATTCCTTCGCTTTTTTTTTTTTTTTTTTTTAAATGGGGGCTGCGATGAACATATGCTAGATGTACAAGCTATGTATCACTCACGCCAATTTATATAATAAATATGTTTTTCATTTTTATAAATTTCATCTCACATTTTGACCGTTCCTTTTAAAGTCTAAATTGTCCAGTATTAATAATTCGATATTTCTAAACTTATAATATAAGTATTTGGTGAAGTGGGAGGCTTTTTCCTTTTGGCATTTTGGTCTTTTCCGCTCTCCCACCAACACCTACTGCTAGTCAATAATCACCACATCTGTATTTTAAATCTCTTTTTCATTAAACAAACTAATGATTACTATTTTGAAAAAATCGGTTTTTTTAAACACCAAAAGAGATTATATTTCTGTGAGACTTAGAGAAGGGCGTGGGAGGGTTTGGGGCGATTGGGCCATATCCTCACCATATTTATTTTTGAAAATCATGCTCATACTTATATCAATATTCATTGGATTTATTTGGCTATATTTATATCTATATCCGTCGAATTTTTCAAATTTATGGGCTTTATTTGGGCACATGTAGAGTATGCAAAATTCCAACCATATTCAACTCATATTTGCACGTACTGTATATTTGACCAGTAACTTCAAGTAAGTTAATAAGATTCATGTCCAATTAGAATTGCCAAAAAAAAAAAATCATTTCTACGTAAATATATGTTATACAGTTAGAATTTCATACCTAACATTTATTTTTGAGTTTTAGCATATTTTTGTCGTATTTTACTAGCAAATTGGGTACACAATTAAATTCGGATTTTAAGAATTCATACTCATACCTATACCCATTTTCGAATACAATACCCTTACCCATACTCATACCCACTTGAAACTCATTCCCATCATGCATTCGGGTGCTAAATGGGGTTGGTTTTAATCGAATTTTTTGAATTCGGGCACTAAATAGAAATGTTGCACGGGACCAGTTGAACATTTCCTGACTCACCGATTATTTTATAAATTTTTAAATTTTCAAATTTCTACATTCAAGCAACTTGCTCAACTATTTGATTTGATTTGGGTCTATAAATTGTGTTTTTTTAAATATAGGAAACCAGTGAAAATTAGAATAACTCATGAAGTAAATACAAGTACTCTTAACTGTCAACGCCAAAAAGCCCAATGCACAAAGATGCCCCGCCAATGGCCAACAAAATGGGTGGAAGTACTCTTGGTCTATAAATAGGTATTGGGCACATAAAATTTTCCTATAATTCTCGACCTGTCTTGACATAAGTTTCTTTGTTTTTCTTTAATTTCGAAAACTTCTATTTTTTCACTTGTCAACACATCTAAAAAAAATTATATCTTTAGGCCTACCTAATAAGGTAGGTCACAGACTATGATATAACAATTAGTTTATTACGATTTTTTTGTCCGGGATTAAGTCTTATCTACAACAAATTTATAAACCAAACATAATTCTCTTAGATAATATAGTAGAAATTTCAATTTTGTTACATCCAATAATATTAATATAAGATCTATTGCGCTAAAAGTACAATAAAAAGTAAGCTTTTTTTCCCCCTTTTAATCCAATTGTTGACAAAGCCAGAATGATTGAGATTACATGTAAATCATAGTTCAAGTAACAAAAATCAACACAATAAAGTACTTAAAAAAAAATAAAGACGTTGCTCGCCACCGAGTGTCATGGATAAGAATCATATGCCGAATAAGTGATGGAAGGGTTCTGGGTTAATAAACGGTGGCGCTGTACATTCTACCAGACAGACCTTTTAGGGATAGAGCAATGACTTGGTGACAAGCGGTATCAGAGCCACCCCAAACCCGACTCTGATGTCTCCCCGACTGAATGGGGTAGGTAGAGGGCTCCACCTGTGATGAGGGCATCAAATGAGTGGGTGAGAGAGAATGTCATGGATAAGAATTTCACATTGGATAAGTGATGGGAGGGTCCGTTGCTTATAAACAGTGGCACTGTACAGCCCACCAGACCGCCCTTTTGGGGAGAGAGTAACGGCCTTGTGACACAAGGCAATAGCTTTCTTGACAGCCATTGCTTTCGCAACAAGGGTCGGACTGCATACAACTCATTCTTGATATGCCATTAAAATCCCATTGTTAGATTGAACCAATACTCCTCTTACTGCCTACCGAGCTGCTAACTTCAAAGACCCTAAAATTTGGATGATAATACTGGGACGTATGTCGTTTTGACCCTATTGTACAAAATTTCTTAACACTTCATCACCTCGATTTGATGTACCCAAACTTGACCTTTCTGTTAATAGATGCTATGATTTTAATAAAACTTGTTAATTACTTTGGAAGATCTCCATTTGCCTTCGAGGGCCCCTAAAAGACTCTTGAAAAAGAGTTTGGTTTCTAAATAACCAAATGCTCCATAGGATTGCCACAAAGGTGGCCACTCCAGTTGAGTTTGTGTTGTAGTGTTTGTGTAGCAGAAGTACCCAATCGCACAACCATTATTTCCAAGGAATCGACGGGTTTGCATTAACAGTTATGGCTAACTGGGAAGCTCGGGTTTTGGAAACAGTCCCTAAACAAATGATGCACTATCTCTTCTGTATCCTGGCACAGCAGGCAATGTTTAAACTGTGTTAAGTTTCTAATACGTCTATCCTCTCATGTGGGATGCGTATTATGGAAAAGTTTTCAAATGAAAACCTTCCACCAAGCAGGAATATTCAGTTTCCAAATGATTCTCCACATCTTACAATATCTCTGGTCCAGCCCCGCTACGCCTTGACCAAGTAGCCAATAATATCCAGATTTAACAATATATTCCCCAATTCTGTTTAAAAGCCAATACTTGTGTCAGGATGTTGCGCACCAATTTAGCAGGGAAAATGGAATATAGTTCGCATACGTCCCATCCTATTTTGGTTTTGTTGAAAAAGTTTAAGACAGGTCCGGTTTCCCACTTTGACTGATTGACATTGGGCGTAATCGTAACTTGTAATTGTGACACCACTTATCTTCCAGTATTTGTGTTGTGTGTCCATTCCGAATTTGCCATCGAAGACCTTCCTTGAATTTCATAACCACTTTAAACAATCTCTATGTAACGCCCCGACCCCTCATGGGTCGCGAACAGTTATCAGAAACGACTTTTGCGATCGTCAACTGGCGTCACTAATCACTACAAGTCTTTCCAACGTACTTTGTCCTCGCTCACACGCTACTTAGGAAACTTATCAGAAGGTCCTCCATCATAAGATTTCTCCACAGCAAGCACGCTTAACTATAAAGTTCTTAAGAGTGGTCTTTCCGAAAAGAAAGATACACCTTTGGTAATATAAGTAGTCGCATCAAATCCTTGAAGCCACACACACGAGATATTACAATCACCCTTACTTGAAGCGCACAACATCTTCATTGTGCCTCACTAACCAACCGACTTACAAGTCCTCTTGACCGACGGTCCATCCCACTATCTTGACTGCCTAAGGCTGTCATGCTCACTGGCGCAGCTCACAGTAGCAGGTCGGCTCTCATACCATCTTTAATGCCCCGATCCCTCCAAGGTCGTGAACAGTTACCAGGAACGGCTTCAAGGATCATCGACGGGCCTCCACAAATCACCATAAGTCTTTCCAATGTGCTTCGTCGTTACTCACACGTTACCTAAGAAACCTCCCAGGATGTTACCCTTTCATAAAATTTCTCCACAGCAAGCATGTTTAATTGTGAAGTTCTTAAGAGTGGGCTTACTGAAAAGAAAAGTGCACCATGGATAGTTACCACATGTCCCTTTCCTCAAAGTCTTCAAGTGGGGGTTATTGTAACACCCTGAGTATGGCTTAAAAGGATTTAAAGTGGCTAGTTATATTACAAAGGTGCACCTTCCTTTTTGGGAGCCCATTCATAAGATTAAAAATCCACAGTTAAGCATACTTGTTGTGAAGAAATCTTACGATGGAAGACCTCCTGGGAAGTTTCTCAGGTTGCATATGCGCGAGGATGAAACACGCTGAAAAGACTTGTGGTGATTCATGGGGTCAATTAATTATCCTTAAAGTCGTTCCTGGTTACTGTCTGCGACCCGAAAGGAGCCGGGGCATTATAGATGGTATCAGAGCCGTTCTGTGACCATGAGCGGCCCTATTGTACAAGAGGGCTCTGCGCAGTCACCTAACAGGACAAAAATACTTGAATGGAACGCCTATCAAGAGGACTTATAAGTCGGTTGGTTAGTGTGATAAAACGAGGACATTGTACGCTTCAAATGGAGGTCATTGTTAACACTCTGAATGTAGCTTAAAGAGCTTTGAAGTGACTACTTATATCACAAAGGTGCACCTTCCTTCTCGGGAGCTCACTTATAAGAACCCACAATTAAGCATGCTTGCTGTGGAGAAATTTTACAATTGGTGACCTCATGGGAAGTTTCTCAGGTTCTGTGTGAGTGAAGACGAAACACGCCGAAAAGGTTTGTGGTGATTTGTGGGGCCAATCAATGATTCTTAAAGTCGTTCCCGATAACTGTCTGCGATCAGAAAGGGGCTGAGGCATTACACTCTGTCTGCCCTAAGACAAGTCGTATTTCTTACAGTTATAATGCGTTGAGTCTAGAGGGGAGTGTGCTCCATACCTGCCTTCATAAACTTGAGATATAAATAGATTAGCTTTTGTGTGAATATGCCTAGCTTGCTTCATTAATAGTGCATGATTCCATTTTACCAAGTCCACTATTCCTAAAGCACCATTAGTCTTTGGCTGCCGACAATATTCACATTTGATCCAATGAACCAATTTCTCACCTTGAGAGTTGGACAAAAAAAAAAGTCATAATTAGCGAATTAATTTCTGTAGGATGCCCGCCGAAACCTGGTAGATCGATAGTATGCACTGACATAAAGCTACCATTACATTGTTGACCAGCGTAAGCCTTCTTGTTGCTGAGTGGTATTTGGTTTTCCATCCTTCTGCTTTCCGTTGAACCCTCTCAATCAAGAAATTAGAAACTTCCTTCTTCAACTTTTCGAACACTACCGGAGCTCCAAGATATTTATCTAAAGTACTCTCAATATTCATTGCGAAGATATATCACGGATGAGTGCTTTACGCTCATCCCTGGCGTTAGCAAAGATAACCACGAACGATTTAGTCATACTAATAATCTCTGCCGAAGCTTTATAAAAATTGGATATGGCCGATCCATGCACAATTTCCATTGGTATGCTGGTCATAATAATGGTGTCTTCACAAAAAACTTCCCGCATCAAGGGTCGAATTTGTTTCCAAATCCTATTTCATTTATTAACCAACGTCCCAAACAACCAGAACACTGATTTTCCTTGGTACACAAAATTAAACATACAACACATATCTAGGGATATAAAGCCAGGGTCTTTTTAAAAAGCCAGTGCATAAATAAATGCTACTAGTCATATTCATATAGTGGCTAATGATAATTTGAACAAACAAATCAAAAAGTGTGGACTCAGAACAGGCATGTATCCATTTAGGATGTCAGAGGAGGCTGAGACTTCATCCTCCTCTTCCTAAGACGTTCAGCGATGATGAAGGCGAGCTCCAAGGATTGAGAGGCATTGAGCCTAGGGTCGCAGTGTGTGTGGTAGCGTGAGCTCAGGTCGTCGAAGGTTACAGTTTGGGCCCCACCGATGCACTCGGTCACATTTTGACCGGTCATCTCCAGGTGAACTCCACCAGGGTGGCTTCCTTCTTGCTCATGTACATCAAAGAATGCCCTCACCTCAGCCTGCTCAACAACCAAAAAGTTAAATATTATGTCTTGTTAAAAAAGGTAGGCAATACAACGGCAAGCATCTTTGGACAAGTAAACCAAACCCTTTTCTGGTCCCTTTCTTACCTACCACACCTAACCTACCAAAAACAAATTAAGGTTGTAGGAATGAAATTGTTCCTGGTAGTGATAGGGAATCCCAGCCTAATTTATCAGCCATCCCACCATATCTCCAAATTGTTTGGTCTAAAAAGCCTCCATTTCCACATTACATGCATGCTTGGGCTCAGGCAACTCAAGGGCATGTGCTAGTTATGAGCCATACAAAATCAACTCATGAATCATGAGGCACTTGGGACTTAGGAAACCATCATGAGGATCAGAATACTTCTCTTCACCATTTGCCCTTTGGCTAAATATAGCTAGCATATTAATGGCTGCCCCATGCGCTACTCTAAATGGTCACTTTCATAAACAATCCCAATAGTGACCCCCTCCTACTCTTTTCCCCAAGAAAGAGCCAAATTTAAGACTATAAGCCTTCATGAACCAAATACAGGGCATAAATCATTTTCAAGTCTAGATTCAGTCGTGCCTCGCATAGAATTTAGTAAGTAAATGATCCAATGACCCAGATCAGCTAGAAGACATGACATTTTAAAATTACCAAAGATTCTTTATGACTAGTATGAGGCAACAACTCTTCCAGACACGTGAGGACATGGAAAAGTGCAGCTATTATTCAGATGATCACACAGTCAAAGTATTGACTTTTGCCAAAGACGAGCATATCTTGCCAAAGTACGATAATGGAACACCAAATTATATGCATAACCAAAAACAAGAACATACCATAATAGCATCGAAGGGCCTAGTCTTCAGGCCACAAGGCGCTTTAATGGTATTTCCGTGCATAGGATCACTGACCCATGTCACAATGTGACCCGCTCTACGAACAGCTCTAATCAAATGAGGAAGCTTCACTCTCATGTTCTCGGCTCCCATTCTAGTAATTACTGTGATCCTTCCTGGCTTGTTCTCTGGGTTTAGAATATCGATGAGCTTAACAAGCTCATTTGGATCCATCTTGTCACTAACCTGCACACAATAAAAAGATTCATTTTCAGCTAAGCAATTCAATTAAGTGGGTAAGGCCAGCCTAATTTCAGTATATAGGAGAGTGTAAGCCGCACTAGATTAAGCATATCCAACTTGATTGAGGATTTTCGCTTTCAATGCAAATACCAGGTGCTCTGAACAAAAAGAGTATTGTATATCAAGCATCTTGGCTTCAGATGAAGAATTCTAGAGGCATATTAATGTAAAACTTCTTTGTTCTTTCATCAAGACATTAACTTTCTTTGTATTGCTAACCACTTGAACAGTGTTCTACAGTTAAAGGATAGGTGTACAACAAATGTATATTCTGAAAAATAAAGGACATGGGTATTAGATTCAATTTACCTTAATTCCAAGGGGATTCGCGATCCCTCTTAGGAACTCAACATGAGCTCCATCAAGCTGCCTGGTACGTTCTCCAACCCAAAGCATGTGAGCAGAGCAATCATAGTAGAGCCCCGAAGTTGAATCCTTCCTAGTAAGAGCCTGCTCATAAGGCAACAACAAGCACTCATGGGATGTCCAGAATTCTGTGGCTTGCATTATAGGATGGTCAAGTGTGAGCCCTGCAGCAGCCATGAATCCAAGGGCCTCATCAACACGGTGGGCTAGTTCTTGGTATCTGCATGCATTGATCAACAGTTAGCACATGGAAGCTTGATAATAGTTACAAATAATACAGCTTGACGCAGGCAATCATAGCCCTACTTTTGGTTTGAAAGTGTAATAGCCAAAAAGGTTACCCTCCACCCTACCCGCCCCCTCCCCCTCAAAAAAGAAACCTCGGCTTTGCTGCGGTTCTTTCTTTTTTTTGGGGGAGGGGGGGTTGTGGTTCAAATGATCAGACATTAGCTTTGAACCTGATAAAATTGATAGCCAAGGATAAAGGAATCGAAGTGTTGGACATATTTCCTTGATAAATGAAACGGAGCAAACATAGTTATATGTTCAATGATGTCTCATCAATTATCATTGACATAACTCACTCACATGATAAAAAGTGAACAAGTATGTTACATGAACCAGTCTAGACTGACTCAACAACTGTTCAATTTGAACTCTATCCATCGTCTACCAGAGAAGCAGCAATCCACCAGATGGCTACTAATCAGTTCACTTCCTTTCCTTCTAATGGTTATAGATTTGTTGATGGCTACAACAACAACTTCTTCCAGTGTACATCCCGCTTGTGCGAAATCTGAGAGATCCAGGTATAAGTAGTATTACCTTTGTAAGTATCACTACCTATAGAGAGGCTATTTCTTAATTTTAGTACTTAAATCCTACACATAAAGATATTTGATAGCCAAAAAGGAAGGGAAAATAATTAAAATATCTTAAGATGGGAAACTTTGCCTAGTAAATTCATAAACTAGCCCTCAATCTAATAAATTTGATTCAGCCAAGTCAACCCATTTCTTAATTTTAGTACTTAAATCCTACACATAAAGATATTTGATAGCCAAAAAGGAAGGGAAAATAATTAAAATATCTTAAGATGGGAAACTTTGCCTAGTAAATTCATAAACTAGCCCTCAATCTAATAAATTTGATTCAGCCAAGTCAACCCAATTGTATCAATCCAACTGGTTACCCATTGAGACACTAATTGTCTTATCGATCTAGCTGTGGCGGTGTCGCAAAAGTACTTATCAAATACAACATCAAAATCAAATATGCAACATGGCAGCATCCAATCCAATCAAAGGTGAAGCATCCAAAAATCGACCTTTTACGATATGCCAACTGAAACAAATATTCGGGATCTGACATCAATTCAGTACTCAGGATTATCATCACATAACTCAGCATTTCATTAATTTCAGAAAACAGCAACAAAATCTTGCATTGGAAACATTCTAGTTGGAAACCAAACATATACTGAAAATGGCGAAATACCAACATCAAAAGCCATGGAGGAAGAGGGGAAAGAAAATACCGATCTCCCTGTTCGCTGTGCTTGGCGAAATCCAAGTCCCATTGGGTAACCCTTTGCATTGCAGCATAACCACCTGTTGCAAAGGCCCTCAGAAGGTTCAATGTAGCGGCCGACTGGCAGTAAGCCCTGATCATCCTCTGTGGATCAGGAATCCTTGATTTTTCATCGAAAGCATCCCCATTGATGTTATCCCCTCTGTAACTGGGCAACTTCATCCCGTTCTTTTCCTCAAATGAGTCTGATCTTGGCTTAGCGAACTGTCCCGCCATTCTTCCCACCTGAATTTCCCAAATCAACACTACTCAACTAATTCCTAACCAACTTCGCTAATACCATGATTTACAAACAAATAACAGCTACCTCTTCCCACTAATAGACCCGGATTTTCTAATATGAAACAGGGCAATCTTATCTACCATGTACGATTAACTAATCTCTCTTTTAGTTCACCCCCATTAGTCAACAATAGATAAACTAATGAAATTAAGCAAGACAATGGAGAAAAGCTTACCTTAATGACAGGCATCTGACCACCATACGTCAAGACAGCACCCATTTGGAGAAGCACCCTGAAAGTATCACGGATGTTGTTCGCATTGAACTCCTTGAAGCTCTCGGCGCAATCGCCGCCCTGCAAGAGGAAAGCATTGCCCATAGCGGCGTCGGCGAGTCTCTCCTCGAGAATCCGGGCTTCTCCGGCGAATACAATTGGCGGGAAATTCTCGATGGTTTTAAGGATGGCTTCGAGCTCCTTCAGATCCGGGTATTCGGGAAGTTGCAGCGCCTTCTTTGACTTCCAGCTGTCGATGGTCCATTTTTCAGAGAAGGGAGACTTCTTAGGGGCAGCCGCGATGGAAGGGGCGGCTTTGGAGGCGGCGGCGGGGATAGTGGGCTTGGATGTGGTGGTGGTGGAGGTGGAGGCAATGGGGTTCTTGTCGGCGGATTGGACGGCGGAGATGGGGCGGAGTTTGGCGGAGGGGACGATAGAGAAGGGGGGTTGGTGGGGTTTAATGGATTTGGCGGGGAGAATAGCACTGCTGGAGAGAGCCATTTTACGGCGGTGGCGGGGGCGGGGGCGGCGTGAACGAAGAGAGAGGAGGGTGGGTAGCGTTTAGGTATCAACACCGGACACTTTCTTCCCGAGAGACAGAGAGAGAGATTCGTGGGGTTATATATAAGATTTGCGGTTGTTGGCATTTGCATGCGATACAGAGAGAGAGAGAGATTACTTCCTGGAGTCGCAGACTGGCAGTGGTGGTAGTTGGGAACGGAAGGGCCTTCCGGTATTTTCACTTCTTCCCTTTTTTTCTTGGGCTGCGATGGAACATATGCTAAATGTGCGAGTTATATTTCATATAGGGCCGTCAAAAAAACTCGTACTTATCTAAAATTTATAAAATTCACCCCAATGGATATAGATATGGGTGGTATAAATATAAAAAATGAATATAAGATGGGTATTACTAAAATGGGTATGGGTATGGATATGGGTATAAGTCATACTCGCTCCATACCCACCCCATACCTGTTTCATCAATACCCGTCCTGTACCCCGTTTCATACCCATTCCATATAAAACCCAGATCCATTTGTTTAAAGTTCTAATTTGTTACTTGTACTTGAATATTTTGCTAGTTGCTTTGGCTTGTATGATATTCAAGACTTTGGTGGAACATTTCGTTTAAAACTGTAATTGTCAAGTACTAATTTATTACTTTGATTGGCAAACTTTTAATTATATTTGATTTGATATGACATGCTGTGGGAAAGTTGGTGTTAATATGAGATATTGGCTATTCGATGTCGAATATAGGTACAAAATGAGTTTAATTCTTTTTTGTCTATATGTGCTTGAATAAAACCCACATACCCGTTATACCCAGTGGGTATAGTTATAAGCATAACTTTACAATATCCGATGGGTATGGGTATGAGTATGGGTATTAATTTTAAAAATGAGTATGGGTGAGGGTACGGCTAAACCCGTCCCGTACCTGCCTTATTGCCGCCCTTAATCTCACAGTAGTTCGGAATTTATAGGTTCACGTCAATTTAGTGGTGAGCAGTTTTGTGTACTGCCTAAAAAAATTAGGAATCAGAATTGAAACCTATCAAACAGGTTCCCAACTTTTGGGAATTAGAACTTCAGGTTTCGATTATGGTGTACGGTACCGTTAGGTCTAATGTCTAAATTTTAGGACCTAATAAATTAAATTTTCTTACTTATTTGGAGGAGAGAGGGGATGTTTTGTGTTTTCCTACATTCATCTTCTATCTTTACATAAAAAAAAAAGTTAATTTATTAAGTTTATATTTTTTTATCTTGGTTACTTGAAAAATATTATAAATCATTCTTCAATTATTAGTAAAAAATTAATTAATGTTATGTTAAATTCGCTATTTGAAGAGTCAATTTTTTAAAAGAAAAAAAATCAAATAGAAAAAGAAAAGAGAAACGAAAGAAAAGTAGTAGAAAATCAAAAAATTATTCATTTTCATCTCTCTAAACAAGTTTTAGGTTTCGACTTCGAGTGTTTTTGAGAACCGAAACCGAAACCGAATTGATTGGTTCCTCTTTTTAGTAATCGGATCCGAAACCGAAACCGAAACCATTTGACCGGTTTTGAATAAGTTTTAGGGTACCCAAAAACCTTATTCAGCCTACGTCAATCTATATAATATGTTTTTCATTTTTATAAAATTCATCTCCACATTTTTGTCGTTCCTTTTAAACGAAATTTTTTTTGGACTACATAGTCGGGTATTAGTAATTTTATAATTCTAGATCTATAATATAATAGCTCTCTAGTCGCCCAGGGCACCAAGCCCTGATGTAGACACTCATTACCTTTAAAAGCAACCATGGTAATCAGATAATGACCAGCAAGGTGTCGCTCTCCAAAATCGAACCCTGCACCTCATAATTAAGCTGCCTCCATCCTCCGAGAGGTTGGCAAGCAAAAGCAGAAATATACTGATGAAAGTGCCTTGATGGGATTGAGTAATCTGGAAGCAACCAATGGCCAGCCAGTAGAAACAGATATCCAATTTGATGAGAGGATGAGGAGGCCTACGCTAGAGGAGTATAGTGATGAGACATTCAACAGGTGACCGTGCCAAATCTCAAGAAGTATTGCGATGGTTGAGGACATGCATGAGGATCAAATTACAAATACGAACGAAATGAGTGAGGGATTCAACTCAAATAGCAGTTGTGTTATGGATTTTGATGAGGAAAACACGAAATCAGAATCCCCATTATCTTCTGTCCTGCACGGAAGATAATGGTGATACCGAATACAATCCAATATCTCTATGCCCCCTTCCTCAATCAATGTGTCGGGGACTGCGCGCAGATGTTACCTACCAGCTCTCATGAGCGAATGCAAAAAGGAGCTCACTGCGATCTCTTCGACTCTCACATGCAACCTATGGAGAGATAAAGCAAGGAAACAAGATTGAGATTTTTTACAAACACTCAATGACCTGCATGATTGTTTCGCGTTCGATACATTGACTCACGAGCTCTTGAGAGGCGAGTCATGCATGAGAGTGGCCAAGGGGACTGGGATACTACTCGTAATGCCATCCAATTTGCAGCAACACTCAATGAGGTGTATCGAACAGGGAAGCGCCAATGAAATAAGAAAATGCGAACGCATAAAAAACAAAGCATTGAGCAATACAGACAGAGATCGACAAGTATTGATGACAAGTATGTGCTTAGATCTTTCGACTCTAACTCAACTATTTAGTGCAATGTAGATAAGAAACACTGGATTCACAACAATCGAAATCATATGGATCAAAACGTGGATATAAGGCCTATATACAAGAAGAAGAGTTACAAAATGTTAAGCTTGGAAGATCATTTAATATTCAAAAAACATGTGTCATCCCAAGGTGACAATGAAGAGGTTTGTAATGGGTACCGTTATCGGACAATTTTGTCTTCCAGGTCTCTAGTCGCAAATATGAATACTTTTGTAACATAACATGAAGTTACTCGTGTGTATTTTTTTATAGGTGTAGTATAATTGCATTAGCTTACAGAAAAAAAAAATCTCTTTTTCTTTTAAAAAAATGATTATTATTTTTAAATTTTTTGTTTTTAAACACCACAAGAAATTCTATTCTTGTGAGACTTTGCAGCTTGCGGTCTTGCGCCAAGCTGGAAGAGCTGTGCGGAGCCAGTTGGATGTTTTCTAGCTTACCGATTATTTTCTAAATTTTTTCCTCTTTATCAATAGTTAACAAAGCCAAAATGGTTGAGCTTACATGTAAATTACAATACAAGTTTTTTTAAAAAAAAAAAACAACACAACAAAACACTTAAAACAAAATAAAAAGAAGCAACCAAAACCAAGTTCATCACACCCATGTATAGGCTCCAATGGTATCCTTTTAAACATAGCATCAGCTAGCTATCCGCCTAAGTCTCCCCCACTATGATCCGATTCTATTCACTTTGTAAACGGGTCGATCCTAATACGATCGACCCGGTTTATTGCCCACCTCTATTTGAAATTAATTGCACCTTTCAGGTTGAAAGCGCCCTCCCCTCATAAAACAATTCAACGATAGAATACGAGCATTACAAAGGTCGCATTGAAGAATCAATCCTCACTTGGCCAAATCCTATGTTTAATATTCAATTCTAGTTATTTAAAGGTTGTCGTAGGCCTTCAATATTCAATTACTCCAGCATATTTCTTATATACAAACTACAGAAGAATATTACAGTGGGGTCAACTGTCAACATGGATTGTGAAATGAAATTTAAATTTGGCGTTCAACCTTTGAACACTGGCTATGTGCGATGGAAATGGCCTCAACCTCAACCTTCAATTCCATGCTCGTTGCCGCGAGGTTTCGTGTTTGAATTTATTTCTTGAACATAAAATCAGTTCTATGCGGCTCATAAATGATTGATCCCAGTTCCATACATCCACCAGGACCACCACCCCCTCCCACCCAAAACAAAACCCAAAAGTCTCAAATTGAGAAGGTACAAAATTAACACCACCTTCTTGTAATATGAAAGGAAAATTGCAGATCTGATATTATTAGAAGATCTTAAACAACTTTTATGAATAGCGCACTCTAAAATTAGAGCCGCATCTATCTTGTTGGGATTCGAAATGCAGGGTTATAGTAACTATTTGATGTTTTTATTATAAAATTGTGGACTATATGATCTTAATGTCTTCTATAAAAAAATCACGTTACGACCTATAAAATAGTTCAAGCAGAATGAAATATGAGGCCTCAAATATAAAAAGAAACATATAGAGACAGTGAAGTCCATTAATGTTCTTAGGATTTTTTTTATTTTTTTTTAAAGATTGGTCATTATCTATAGCTTTTGAATTTTTTAAAAAAAAAAAAACAAACAGCATTAAGCAACTACAATCCCCCACTTTTACTTGGTTTATCGTCCCCCGAACACAATAGACTTTCACTAAAGCAATAACTATAGAACTTACGTTGAAAACCAAGAAAATTTTGGTCTAGTGATAAATATCATGATATTTATTGCACACATTAGGTCCTTAGTTTTATTTTCCACTATCCTTGTAAGAAAATGTAATTAATCATATATCACAGCGGTTGTTAAATAAATTTTAAAATTGTCTTGAATAAGAAGATTGCACAATTTAAAACAGCGATAAGATAGCGGCTTAATTATATATTGTTTGATAAAAATATACTAATATTTTTAATATAAATTGCATAACATCAGTTGTTTCATCAGCTCAAAGTTGAACCTATAATAAATTTATAGATGTCTTTTTTAATCCTGAAATAACCAAAAAAAAAAAAAAAACAAGGATAGTATTCTTATGGTTGCTCATAGATCAAAAATTAAGTGACTGCAATTACATAAATGCCACTTCAAAAATAACATGTTGGACCATGGCCATAAGTATCCCACCTACCCCCTTTCCGCTACCTGATGGACTCTCTCCAAACTTCTTCAAACCTTCCCCACCAACCACCACAAGCAAAAAATTCCATAGAAAAAAAAAATGCTATTACTTCTGGGATAATTTCATTGTATGTCTTTGAGTGTATTGTTGAAATTCAAGGATTTCTTCTGAAAATAAAACAACGGATTTAAAAATTAATGCTTGTGATTTGAAAAAGAAACAAAATAAATTTTCAACACTGGATATTTTGAAAAATAATTAAGGTTCTTCACTGCGTTCGATATTCATGATATTTGCCTGATCGAACATTTTTTGTATTCAGTCTTTAATGCTCTGTTTATTAAAATTGATCGAGAAACCATCAGCTTGTCCTTCGACATTGGTTTTCTCCATTTTACATATTTAAAATTGAATTTTATTTAATGGTAACGATATTACACATATCGTTTGAACTAACCGGTTGACACCAATATTTTATGATGACTCACACTTGCTCGGCATATTCCTTGTTGCATGTGTATATTCCTTGTTACATGTGTAAGAGTGAGGTTTAGTCTTCAGAGGGTTATAATTCTCCTACATCTTTTAATTTTAATAAATAGAAATAGTATTAGATGTCACAAAAACAGAAAAGAAAAAGAAATGGCATCTCAAAAGCCTACACCTTGCTGTGATTAACAACTGAATCTGACACATTCAGTGTAACCAGCTAACACGGATTGATTGATTAGAACTTGTCAAAGAAAGCATGGAACATATGGTTATCAACGTCTGGCGCACAAAATGCCAGAGCATGTTCTTATTGCCACGTATCATAATTATGGTGTTGTTTGACAAAAATATGTTAACTGCTAGGTATTAATGGTTGATTGTTTATCTTAGCTGTTAGCCGTTAACTATCTGAATTAACTGTTTATTTATATTATATGTTTGAATTAACTGTTTCTTGCAAAAGTATTTGGTAGATCGATTTCTCATAGAATTAGTTTTTTAGGCACTTCTAAAAAGCTTTCTAACTAAACATCTAAATTAATTTTTTGATTTGATCAAACAGTTAATCTAAGTTCGAATAATTTTTTTTGATCAAAAAACTCTTCAAAAAGCTATTTGTCAAAATATCTTTAATATTGAGCTCCTTTTATGATTGGATTGACAATTTAAATCCTTATTGGTTTTTGGTTATAGTCCATAAAATAGATCTAGCAACTAAATTCTCATTTGTATATTAATGAAAATTTAATTGCAACTATTACAGGTTAACGTGAAGTCAATATATATACTAAGATAACTTCAGTTCTTTTTTCTAATTATCAAAAAGTTTTTGTTGCATCGACTTGCAAGTTGCACCAAAAATATATGGTTGGTATGAAGTTGATGCTGGTTTAAGTTTTTTCTTTTCAACTTATCATAAGTATTTATTAGAAGTATTCAACAGTTATCAGCATCAATCAGCACTCATCAACATACAGATCAACACTTAATTATATTTCCTATCATAATTTCGGCCCTGATTAACACTTATCAATATTGATATATACTGATCAGTACTATTAACACTGATTAGTAATAAGTTGAAAAGTACAAGCAATACATTAGCGAAAAAGCTGAATTGGCAAAAAACAATAATTGATCTATATAGTGCAAAGCACTTAATCCAATTCATTCATGAGCTAGCTAGTAGGCATCATTAGTTTAAGTTCATTGGACATATTGGATACCATCTCAAATTTAAATTTTATTATCTTAAAAAATCACTTTTTATGGAAAATAGATTACCATATCAAATCTTCTATCTTTTGGTAGGAGGTAAATCATTTTTCATGAAATAAAAGAAAATAATAAGTAATTTATTTTAATAAAGAAAAATAGCAACTGAGTATTGCAGTAGAAACAAATGTTAATCAAATGAATGAATTCGGAGCTCAAAAGTCAAATTTTAGTTTTTTTTTATCTTTTCCATCTAGTAATCAATCCCAATATAAACAGTCTAAATTGTTTTAGAGGTGAAACAGAGAAGATCAGTTAAATTATTTTATTAATAAAAAATATTAACTGATGATTCTAGTGATCAAAATAAACACTAACCACATGGAAAAATTTTGCACGATTCAATGCCAACAAAAGAACAGTCCAGTCATCAAGTGTGAATTGAGAAAATTCCAAATAAAGAAATGAACGTCAGAATAGACATAACGAATCGATTTGTAACAAAACGTGGCGACTCTGAACATGTGATGGCTCTAAGTTGTTCAAAACAAGTTCATTCACTTGGTATGAAAGAGCATATGCAGGACAGAAGAAATAAATGTCCTGTTTGTCAAAATGTTGTTAGTTATTAGTTATTTGAATTAACTGTCTGTAGAAAAATTATTTGATAAAATTAACTATTTCTAACAAAGTTATGTGATAAAAAACTAATTTTTCAAAAGCTATTTCAAAAAACTAATTAAATTAGCCTTTTCAAATTAGTTTTTAGGACCCAAAAAGGTCTTCAAAATATGGGATAAGAACGGAGGTTGGTTTCAAACTTCATGCATGTACATGTGTGTCCTAGTATATTTTCTTCATTGGTATCAAAGAACATGCGTTCATCTGATGTTTAGAATGTAATTAACAGTCTACCACAATTTCTAACGGTTGTATTTTGTGTACTTTGTTGGAAAAAAAAATTTAAGAAAAAATAATAAATGACCCCTGTAAATTATATGATAGTCTGTGATCTATACATCTAAAATATTTTCTTATTTTTCTTGAACTCACCTCTTATCTCCGCAATCTTTTACCAGAAAAATAATAAAGTTTTCTTGACCTAAATTATATCGCATCAATGAATATATAAACTCCACTAAAATAAAGGTGCCCGGACCTTCAGGTCGGTGAAGTGAAAACGTGGCCTTCAGGGCAGAGATAGAGTGGCGTTACGCAATACGCGCAAAATAAAATTCTCAATCGTGGGCCAGCTGCACGGTACCATGCACGAGGCCTATTTCAGGCCCACATCAACCCTTTTTTCGGTGCGAATGAACCGAAAATATTGATATAAATTCATTGAATTGTGTTCAAATTGAGTCTTTAACAACAATTTTTACATGCTTTATCAGTTGAGTTTATTAATCCCGTCGCATCCATTAGTTGAAGCGAACTGAGGCCATCTCCAATCATCGGAATGAGTTCCGGTGGTGGGATTTCAAAAAAAATGAAACTCAATGCTTATAGCCACATAAACACGCGGGGTGGAATAGGGTGGCATTCCTTTCCTTATTTCGTTTTTTTTCTCTTTTTGGGTATTTTTTATTATTTCTTTTTTCTTAAAAATATTATTTAACTGATTAAAAAAACAGATTGTGTTTATGAAGTAGGCTCCATGACAAATGTTTAATTCAATTATCTAAGAATGAGTTCCATGAGTTGAAAAATAATATAATATAAATTTCAAAAAAGTAAAACTTTTGTAAATGTGGCAAGTTTGAGTTCTAATTTTTAAAACTTAGAATGAGCATGCTCTTAGAAGTATCATATTTGGTTTCCACTAGATAGACTAAGATTTGTGTGTGCTAATTTACCCATTAAAAAAAAAAATAAAAAGCATGAAAAAAAAAATCAGATTGCGGTCGTGGAAGATATTGATGGCTCGATTGTGGCTATCGTTAGTCAGTATGGATGGATTTAGGGCATTTTTAGTCCAAAGCCACGGATCCCCGCTACATGAACATACCACCTTTGTAAGATTTTAGTTGATTTTGAAATGTCGTATAACCTTTCCTATCAAATTTTGGGGTACCTAAGCAACAAAAATTTTGGCTGTTTAATGAAAGAGAACTACGTATATTGTAATACTGTAACAAGATATTTATTATTTTGCAGATAAAATATTTGTCCACATGATACCAACTTATAGTGAGTTACCTTAGAAAGAATGACCTACTTGACCATGAGCTGAATAGCTCAACGGTGACCTAGCTGACTCTCACCTAGATCGCTAAAGTATCACAGAGGCTCTATATTATGTAGGGAAGAAATGTCAACAAGATATGATTTTGTCCCAAATAACATACGGCTACGGGTTAGATGTTTAATGGATCTACAGAAACACATGCAGGACATGATGGCCCACCCATATGCAGAAAAGCAGGGGAACCGTCCAAAATGAATCAGGACCGAGTCCTATTCTATAATGTGTGAAAGGATGATGGATGAGAGACACCATCACCATCAACATCAACATCAACATCAACATCAATTCAAAAGAAAATTACTACCCTAGATTAAAATATCTACGGATAATATGCAAAAAATCCAGAGATACAGCTTAACAGTTCAACAATCTGAGAATTTTTTTTTTTTTTGGGGGGGGGCATGTAGTGGATTCCCATTGATGCTTTCTTTACAGAAAGAACGTATGCAATGAACAGACAATGATGAAAAGACAATGAGATCTTTGGCTAGAAGTTTCACTGGGACATTTGAATACATTAGGTCCTCAGTTCAAATCCGTCACCTGCCAACGAACGTACGTGCTTTTTGCGGTGCTATTTGGGGGGGGGGGGGTTAGTGCCTGGCCCCTACTGAGAAAGCGATGCGGAGTCGAAATGAGAACACAGTAAAACAACATTGCAGATAATAACCCACAAAAGACAAATACACAAACTGCAATACTTCATTCACATTGAAAGCAATAGATCCACAGATAATCGCACAAGCAGTTATACAGAAGAGAGAGCTAGAACTAACAACTCTTTTGAACAACTTCCACAAGCTGTGGAAGATAGCACAGAGAGCAAGCCTTCTAAGGAGATGCAGGCCAGCCTAGCTCATACATGTAATCAAGTCCATCATAAATCCTGAGTTCTATCCCTTCGTCATCCCACGTCCCATCATAACTCTCGTCATCACTATAATCCATATAATCATAATCCGAGTAGTCTGTGTCTGAGCAGTCGCCAAAATACGATATTCTTTTCTCGAAGGCCCCCATAATCACATGGGGCCCCAAGACCTTCAGCTTCGGGTGCCTCTCCTCGAGAAACTTCTTGTCAAGGTGGACATCCCAGCACCCTCTCAAATCCAATGATTCAAGTTCAGGGCAGCCAGAAAGGATCTCAAGGACACTCTCATTATTGATATGGAGGTAAGCAAGCTCAAGCCGCTTAAGTTTGGGCATTGTTTTGGCTATGGCCTGAACTTCAGCGGCATGTGAAGGCTTGTCAGAGGCATCTAAAGGACGCATATTCCAGCTTAGAGCTGACAGTAATTTACAGTTCTTCCCAATGGCTTCCAGGCCCCCTGGGCCAATTTGATAACAGTAACTCAAGTCTAAGGAGGTGACGGAAGAAAACTTCTCAGCTACCTTCTCCACCATGGCATCATTGATATTACTGCTTCGCAATATCAAAGTCTGAAGGGAGCCCGCACTAAGAAAACCAAATATAAAGACATACCACATCACAGAAGTACAGATTGAAAACTGATTTGATGGAATACATAATTAGCAAGACAAATAAGGTTCTTAGCATATGTGCACGAAACTGTGAAACCAAAGTGCAATTATCAGTTGATAGCAGCTTATGTTAGTGGGTACCGGTGTCCAAAGCCCCAATACAATTTGAGCTCCAGATACCCATTCTACGATGTTAACACTCAACATTAGTCACTCATTCAAACATTATGATGAGGTGAATTAACCATTTTGTCGACTTCTATCAGTCAGTTTGTTCCCAGTAACCCCCTTTTCCTAGTCATTAATTAACTAAAATTTAGAATCCTCATTAGAATGCATATTTCAGAAGCAAACTTGTACATTTTAGTAAACAGTAAGCCCGCTAAAAGTTCTGCACAAATTTAAATGAATGGCGGGAATCCCCAACTCAACCCACCAAACCTCTTGCTTCGTGAGTCATGATTTTTTGGAACCTTCAATTTGGCACTGTATCAATTTGAGATGATTCCCTTCATACTCTTCTGAAAACGAATGCCTCTCAAATTGACAAAATGCCAAGACCATGACCATCAAAGCATGGTCCCCCAACATTTTTTTTGGGGGGGGGGGGGAATTGAATATTGCAAAAGATCAACTGCATTAATGCATTGATTCCCAGATGATGGTTAACCCCTTATTTAGGTAAACAAGGTGACAGCGAAAGGAAATGTAAGATTTCCAAATCCTTCTTGGTTTCATCTACATGCCTCTAAAAGGTGAAAAATAAGGGTTATCAGATCAATTAACTCACCACCCGGCTGCTCCCTTGACCAAATTGTATTCAACAACAACAACGCCCAGTGTACCAAATTATATTCAGAAAAAGTGCAAGTCATATCAATAATCAAACTAGCAAGGGGCACTTAGGCAGTTCAATGTGCAATTGAACAAAGTGAGAGATGAGGATGCCACGTACTGTTCTGCGATGAAAGCCAAGGCCTTGTCATTGTTGACACAGGAGACATGGAGCTCTCGAAGCGATCCAGAGCTTCTACCAACGAGCAACCGCAGCATACGATCGAGCTGATCAGGCTGGCATCGAGTGCTCCATTCACCAATGTCTATCTCTTGCCAACAATAAGGCCCCTGCACTGCTTTCCCCCAAGCCTTACAAACCCTGGGAATCACAGTAAGTGCATCCTGGAGTGACAGTTTCTTGAATATAAGCCCCAGTGCATCTGGGATCATCTCATCCCATTGTCTAAAATCACTTCCTCCTTCTTCCATCTATTCTCCCTCCCTTCAAAAACCCCCGAAGAAACTATCTTTAGTACAACAGTTTCAATTATTGCAACTGGGCAATCTTAGTTATGCAAGTAAACAGAATGAAAGATGAAATTTGGATTGGGAAAGCCTCTTTCTTGAGCTAATAACCAAAAACATGAGTTAAAGTATACACAAAGGAAAGGAATTAAAGAAGGAGAAAAATCAATTCTGTAGAATTTCATTTCATACGCTAAAAAAAGTCCGTACCTTTAAGAAATTAAGCTAAACCCCAGGAGACACAGGATCTCATAACAGAGTAAACTAGAAATGTGGGATGAAACATATAAGAACATTTATTTGGGATAACATGCAAATAAGAGAGAGGAGAGAGAATAGAAATCTAACAAGCAAATGGGGAAAATGAATCCCACTATCCTGACCAAGTCCCAGATAAGGTTACAGGGAATTGAAAGAGAATCCCAGATAACAAATGAGATTGGTAGATTAAGAGGAGCAATTAAGGCAGAAAATCACAACATATTTGATGGGAAATTAAGAAAGAAAATACAAGAACTTCATTGGGGGTAGGAAATATACCAAGATAGAAGAAGGCAGACTGTGATGCTTTGGTGTTGAAAGCTTCAACCTTTTCGCCCGAACATGAAGAGGGAACACCAAATTATCGGCTTCAACAGCGGGACACACACACACACACACAGAGTGAGGATTTTTGGGTGAGAATTGAAGAGAGAGAATCGATAAGACACAAGAGGATAGGCTAGCTGGGCCTGGTTAAACCTTTCTACCCACGCGCTAGTCACCCAAGTCTCAACCACCGACAACGAAGTCGCATCTGAAACTTTTTTTTTGTTTTTTTGTTTTTTTTTGGGATTTAAAAGGTAGTTAAATTAAAAATAAAATTGGCTTAAAGTACAGTAGTAACAGTACCCATCAAGTTCACGAGACAATCAAGGGTATTTATATGAGATTATTAAGCATGCTTTTGCAAGTGCAAAGGGGGCTAATGGCTCAAACTTTGGTAAGGCGTGAGATAATTGTCATGATATTAACCACAGGATGCTGAAACTAAGGGTCTTGTTAGAATACTGGTAAAGGGGTGACTGCAACTTATCCGATATTGTATATGAGAAAACAATAATATCTAATACTCGATAAAAATTTTTAACTTTTACTGAAAAAAAGCATCCGAAAAGTGTACCAACACCTTATGATTTGTTCATTTTAATTTTTATCATTAAAACTTTGTTCTTTGTGACCGAGTACAAAAGAGATATAAGAATATCAAGCAATATTCAAATCAACGTTGTCAAGATAAAAATTAATACGAATTTGAAATGGTTGAACGTTCATTTTGTTATTCACATTATATTAGTGAAAATTCGGAGTTCATTTTGTTAGTATACTTAAAATGGGTGAACGTTTAAAAAAAAAAATGGTCACAATTTGGATGAAGTAGTGTTTGAACGGTAAGGTTGTCTCCGTATGACTAAAAGGTCATGAGTTCGAGCCGTGGCAGGTGCGGCCCTTCCCCGGACTCTGCGTGAACGGGGGATGCTTGTGCACCGGGCTGCCCTTTTTAGTATTTGAACATGTTTTGTGTAGTACTTGACTTCATTTGGAAGTTGTGGAAGAAGAACGTGCATTCGAATATCTTACGTACTAAGGGCCTTTTTTTTCGTAAGTCAATTCCAAAAAATCAACCTCAACCCGCTTCAACTTACTTCAACCTACTTCAACTATTTTAACCAAGTTCAATTTATCACAAAAAAAAATTCAACTCATTTTAACTTACTTCAACCTACTTCAATTCATTTAATCATTTTACTCACCTCAATTTACCCACGAAAAAAACAAGCCCTAAATGAGCCATATATTTTACAAGCACTATTCATAGTGAATTAGTGATGCTAAATCAAATATGAGAAAATAAATTGTATATTCATGATAACCATTAACCAATCATATTTGTACATGTTATGATCATACTTTTATTTTAGTAAATATTATTTTCTTTGCGTACTTACAACTGTTTACGACCATAAAGTCTACGGTATTAAAATTCAGGATATCTTGTACTAGTTTTAATATTAGCATATTGATTTATACGTGAATGGAAAATGACCTTTCTATTAATTGTTATCGAGCTTTTTACTTATAATTCTCTCTGAATTTTATTTTATTGGAATCCATATGCAGATATTTAATTTTGCATGCATAAATAAGGCAATTTGTACAAGTACAAGTATGAAATATGGACGGCCATAAATTTAGAATCTCTTAGTTATACAACTGGCCTAGAAATAAAACAATACAAGTTATCAATTCATTTGTAAATTAGAGTTGAGTACACACGGAAAATGTCAAATTGGATGTTGAATTTTGCACGCTAAGCCTAGAAGTGGTAGGCATAAGTATTTAAACTCACTTTTGGAATTATGCACTTTCTAGTATGTTTTTCTGCAACATTTTAGCACTTTTGTCGAAAAGCACCTCATCAGTCGAAAAGGATTCGAATTTATGGCGTTATGCTTACCGAAATGACTGCAACTTCCGAGTTCCAAGAGGCTGGAAACGAAATGGACGGTAAAAGAGGGATGAAATTTTTTACTTCAATTTCATTTCATTTTCTTGTGTCTTCGTTCCATTATTATGTTGTTCAAGAACGAACAACTAAGCAAATACTTGATGGTTTAAGACTATATTTTTATTCTCAGTGCATCCCTCGTACAAATATTCTTTATATTTGAAGTGTAGATGTTACATAGAGTCATGAGGACATTCATATTCGAATGTGAGATCCCTCATTCAAAAATGCTTCGATATTATATATGTTTAACGGCCAATTCAAACAAAATTTTAAATTAATGATTGAAGGTTCAAAAATGACTTTTATACTCTGATAGTTGCGTTGGGGTTTTTTGGACTTCCAAAGAGACTGATGTGTGATGACTGATGACCATGTATACATGGGGTTGATAATGCTGGAGAGCAAACTCCAGATGGCCAAAGAGCTTGAGCATGCGCAGCGCACGGCTCGCGAGTCTCTGAAGTCGGGCCGAGTCGCTTGTGACGTCTGCAGTGCACAAGCCCGCGAGCCGCGAGCCAGCTCGTAGGCATCTTTTTGCCTTTTGGGTTTTTTTATTTTAATTGTTTTTTTTTTTTACTTTAAAGGAAAAGTTGTGTATTGTATAATATGTTCGTAAATATTATTTTATTTTGTGAGCTAAAATTGTGGGCTTTGTATTGTGGGTAGTAAAACTCACGAGTTTAAAAATTAGCTCATGAACTAATATGAAAGAGATAGACCTCCACTTGTGAGCTAAAATTCTGACTCACCATTATCCTAAACTTGGACTACATGACATCGATGTCTAGCTTGATTTGTAAGCTGTGCTGTGTTCTATCAGAAAACGTACTGTGATTGCAGTTGGATGCATATTTCTTTCAAGGAACAATAAATGTGATTAATTGCATCCCCTCTTTGTCTTTTTTTCCTTTGTTAAAACAGGAATTTTGATCAGAAAAAAAAGAAATTAAAATAGGAATTTGTAAAAACTATTTGATACGGCTGTAAAAAGTGAACAATTTTTAGTGTTAGATATAAAATCAGCTTTATGTTAATTTTTATTTTAAAGATATTGATTTAGATCCGGCGTGTATTATTTTTATATCTCTTTTGCATCCAGTTAGAAATTTAAAAAAAGTTATTAATTCGAATGGCTAGAAATAATGTTGCAATAGGGGAACTCTTTTCAAAAGAGGGATGGAAATTGACCCAATGTATTGTCCATGTAATGTGAAAATTAAGGACGCATGACACCTCTTTCTTCGATGTGGTGCTGCTAAAGACTTATGGAAGCTAGCAAATGACCATAATTATGTCATTATCAATGCACCTTTGAACACCTCGTAATATTGTGCAGGATTGGCTACCTAGTATAAGATCATGTAATCATCTAGTGAAAATGGATAGATTGGTTGAGCTTTTATGGAGCGTTTGGAAACTAGAAGTAATAAGGTATTTTGTGACGAAATATCTAATCTAGTAACCATGCTAATTCGAACAGAGAAAGTTAGCGTTGAATGGCGTATTAGATACAAACTCATACAAATAATCCAACCACTGACCGTTAGAAGACATATTGGGTAGCATAGAGGAAGCCAACGGAGGGTTCATGAAGATCAATTTGGATAAATTCAAATAATCTTAATACGTACAGGGAGGATATATCATCTGTAATAGGAAGGAAGATTTATTTAAGCAATAACATTCAACTTGGTAGCAGTATCAATCTTATAGCAGAAGCAATATGAAATTAGAGTTGCAGTACAAGTAGGATATACAAAAATTTACGTCAACATGGATAACAAATTCATCATCCAAGCAATTTAAAGTCACGTCCACATGCCATGGGAAATCAGGTTTTGATTCAAGACATCAATTCTTACTTGCAATTATTAATCATATTTCTAGGTAAGGGAATCGCGTAGTAATGTCGCTAGCAAAGTTAGGACTCACTTTATATTTCACAATCATGTGAAATTAGGTCTCGTATAGAGACTTTCATTATATTGTCTGTGAGGATATTTTAGAGAAAATCTTTGAGAAAAAGGTTGCTTAAATTATATTACTTACTTTTCTTTAAAAAAGAGGTAATGTTTGATCTTCCTTATCCTCAATTTGTAAATCATATCTGATACACTTGATCGCGCTGAACCGTATAAATCTTGTCTGTTACACTCCTTTAAATCTTAAAAAGGTGAAAAAGGTTGAGAAAAAGGAGCATCTTTTCTAGTCCGGGGGGAGAGAAGAGTTTTTGCTTTTTTTTTTTTTTTTTGTGTGTGTGTTGTTTTGGGCGGTTGTTTGGCTAAAAGAAGAGGCGGTAAAGTTGTCATTGTTGAGAAATTTGCCAGGGTCCATCCACCAATTTTTCTTTTTGGGCTCACTCACTATTTTCTTTTTTTTTTTCTGTTTGTATTTAAAAATATCGAAGAAGTGACATGGGCGCTGGCCCGTTGGGTTCAGTGAATGAGATAGATGCATGGGCCCTGACGTAAACCCATGCAATCTGACATACAAAAAGTATAATAGCCCACACATGTCAAGCCCTTATATTGACAGGCCTATATACTTAAACTGTGCACTGCATTATTATTATATTCGAGAGGCCATTAACTTAACCCTACGGGTTCGCAACCTTTAAGCCTACCCTAAATGGTAGGTATTGTTAACGCTTATGTCCAACTCTAAGATTCAGCTGCACCCAGAACATTGCACGAGAGAAGGAGCCATGTTTTATTATGCTCTATGAAGAGAATAATTCTATATGATACAAGGATAATATATATGTATATTAATATTTTAAATATTATCCCACCTAAAAGATGCTCAGAATTTACCTAAATTGAACCTTTACTAATTAAATCATTGTCAAACTATTAATTAAATCTTTCAAATAACCTAAATTGTTTTTAAGAGTTAAACTTAGTCAGGCGTAATAACCAGCTGCATCTATGACCCTTAATGGTTATATAAGACACCTATTTAAAAATCTATCAAGAAAAAATTGAAGTCATTAAAAGATCAAGGCGCTATCAATTGCTTCAAGTATATTGATGGAAGAATGAAATCATATCCATGATACATATTTTTTACTCGTGATAATTACATAGCATAATACACACTTTCACGTACACAATAATCAATAATGTACTCAAACACAACACAAATTTGTCGTAGTTACTAAACGTGGCCAAATTACTGCATCACACTGGATTAGAGCAAACTAGACCAACGTTTTGCAAGCAGAAGTTTTTGGGTCCCACATAGCAGGGAGCAAATACCTTCTTCCATGAATCCCATGGGCGTTGAAGCTCGCCCCGGTTGACAGGTCAACCAGTACATTGCCTGGATAGCCCGGGTACGCACCAGACCCGAATATGCCCGTACAAGCCGATACGGCCTCAAGCGGAGCATCCGCCGGGCCCTGGAAGAACCCGGTTTTAAACGGGTTCGTCACGGCACCCGCTAGCACCGTAGCCAAATTGATGATCATTCCGTCAACTCCAACGTCACCGTTTGGGGCCACTAACGGCGGCGTTTGCGGGCCGTATATGGGCTTGTGGAAGGGCCAAGCGCACTGACCCGGGCACTGCTTCTCCGGGTTGCCCACCCACGCGAAAACAAACCGGGTCTTATTGTGCTTGCCAGCAAGACCAGAGGCATGTGCCCCGCACGCGCTCATACAGAAGCGGTCAGGTGCCACGTCAGAGGATGTCAAAACGACGTTGACTGAGTTTTTATGCGGAAGCCTTGAGGACAGAGCGACGAGCTGAGAAGGTTTGAGAACTTTCCCGAAGGAATATTTCTCGTCGAGGATTTGCTTGCCTAGAGCTAAGGTGCAGGGGGTTCCCCTGTACCTGGAGGTGATCCGCCACCACGATGAAACGGACGGCTGAGAATGAGATGGGGCAGGGGTGCTGAGCGACTGGATGAAGTCGACGATTATGGAGCGTTGAATGGGGGAGAATCTGCCGTACCAGATGAGATTAACGGTGAGATTACCTAGGAGAGTGGGGCCGTTGTGGTATTTGAGAATGAGTGGTTGTGGCTCGACAAGGGCTAGTTTGCGAGGAGTCGAAGCAGAGGCTGGGGTGGGGTGTGATGACAACAGAAGGCAACATAGCAGTAGAACGAACAGGATAATACTCATGAAGGGCGACTTATGGGTCATATTTTGATTGATTATTTAAGCTGTGAAGAAGAAGCTGATTAAAAGCTCAAGGGTTGATCGATCTGTGTGATTCACAGAGGATGAAAGGGTGTAACTTATATATGAGAATGATCCGTGAAATATGATGGGGATTAGGCTGACAGAGCTCAATTACAGTACCAAACAATGATAGACACTGACCAAAACAATGGCGTGACGATGGTTGATGGAAGGGTTTTTTTTGCTTTGACTTTAAAAAAACAAAGGTACTGAGCCAACAAGAGCTTGGATTTGTTTGGCATTGCCAGGCTGTGGAGTGGGTTTTGCAACAAATAGCGTAAAAGAATTCCCTTTTGGAAGGCGCTTTCAAAGCCTAAGGCCAAATTCGGGGTCCTCTCCCGTTGTTTTCTTCTGTTTCTAAATTATATTTTTCAGCATTTTGTATTTTCTAAATTAAAGAAAAAAAACTTTACCATATGACCTTATCAACTTCGAGGAAAAGAAGAAAGTGACGTGAAAGTTGGGAGCAACATAGAGCACATCATCATAATTCAAGTACAATGCATCTATGTTACATTCTTTTACGAATATAACTTGTTGATTAGTTTATCTCCTCGAGTCTCGTGTTTCAATGCAGCCTCTTATTAATAGTTACATTTAGATCGTCTATATAATTTTATAGCGTGTCGAAAATATTTGCATTAATGTAATTTGTACTTACTAACCAAAAAAGAAAGGAAATGGATTGTTGGTTGTACCTAGAACATTGTACATAAGTTAAGTAGAATTTCAACAATTATTAATTTGGAGGAACAAGGGGTTTATGAGTTGCTTAGCATGGTTTTTAAAATTTTGTTTGTCTGCAGTTTAGCATAATTACACTTGGAATACACCAGAGTGGCATTTCAATAATACAACACAATAAGGAAGTCGCCAAGATTCAACTTTCTAATTTATTTAATGGATCGGATATATCTTATTAAATAAAAGAAGTATGAAGTTAATTACTCTCGGAACTCTGGGCACACAGTGTAATAATCATGATTTTGTGCACTTAAGAATTTTGACATTCTTTGGCACGTCTGGGGGAGCATGCATGACTTGTATGAGAATTGAGAAGTGTAAGGGCATCCCAACCTAAGTTCCATTTTTTGGAACTCAAACTTGCCACGTCAACATAAGTTCCACTTGCATTCTCTTCAATTTTCCAACCAATGGAACTCAATTCAGGACAATTAATTACATGGAGCCCACAATTTGAACTTAATTTATTACTTTTTATTTTTTATGTTGTGTTTGGGTTTTAATTTTTGTTACATATGTCAATTTTATTTTTATAAGAGTTATGAATATTTATTTTGTTGACATAAAATGTATAAATTGATTTTAATTTTCATCCCCTTTTTTTGTCTTTGTTGTCCAACAAGTTAAGAAAAAAGTTCGAAAGTACAATTTAATTTTAAACTAACACAAAGAAGGATCGCAATGAAAAATAAATTACAATATGAAGATTGGAAGTGTTCAAAAAAATTCATCACGAACGTTTGACTTTATAATGGGGAAAAAAATTACATCCCCAAATATCAACAAATAACAGGAAAGAACTACGTTTGCGATGTTCTTCGCGCCGTGTGTCGATTCCATATTTCTTCGACCAAGTCGGATTGAAGACGTGCATGTAGGTCTGAGTTATGAACTTGTGCTACTCTACGAAGGTATGCTGCATAGCACGGATGATGGTTCCGTTGTACATTAGGTTGCGGGGTGTTGTCCTCCACATCATCATAATCAAAACTAAGGTCGTATGAATTACGCTCGTCCTCGACGATCATGTTGTGGAGTATAATGCATGCCTTCATTACCATACCCAATTCAGCCTTATCCATATTTCGTGCAGGGCCGCGGATGATGGCAAAGCGAGCTTGTAGAACCCCAAATGCTCTCTCCACATCCTTCCTAATAGATTCTTGTCGTTCAGCGAATAACTTTGCCTTTGCTCCCTGAGGAAGGGGGATGGTCTTGACGAAGGCGGCCCATCTCGGATATATACCGTCAGATAGATAGTACCCCATGTTGTACTTGCGACCGTTGACCACATATTCACATTTTGGAGCCCGACCTTCGTACACCTCTTGCAAAACATTAGATCGGTGGAGGACGTTTAAATCATTGAGGGTTCCCGGGCACCCAAAGAAAGCGTGCCATATCCAAAGGTCGTAGGAAGCAATAGCTTCAAGAATCAATGTGGGAACTTTGTACACCCCTTTCGCAAACACTCTTTCCAACCTGTGGGACAATTCTTCCACTCCCAGTGTATACAATCGATGCTTCCTAACATACCTGGAAAGTCGCGCGCTTCTGCCACTTGTAACAAACGATCAACATCGGCTTGTGTTGGCTTTCGTAAGTACTCTTCTCCGAACAGTTGAATGACACCAACAGCAAAATTTTTCATGCACTCCATAGCTGTGCTTTCACCAATCTTTAGGTATTCATCGACACAATCTGCCGATATACCATAAGCCAACATTCGCATGGCTGCTGTGCACTTGATGAGTGGTGACAACCCACGTCTACCGAGGCCATCGTACCTCAATTGGAAGTACTCAAAACGGCTCTCTAAAGCGCCTACTATGCGAAGGAACAAGTGCCGTCGCATACGAAATCTACGCCGAAAGTGGGTCTCATTGTAGATGGAGTCTTCGGCAAAATAGTCTTTGTAAAGGCGATCGTGTGCTTCTTGTCGATCTCTCTTTACAAATCTTTTCTTCCTTATGGGTCTTCGAGACGATGATGAAGCCCTAACTTCTTGTCTAATACGTCTCAACTTCAGGGCCAACTCCAACAACTTTGGCGCATTGTCATTGTTAATGATATTTTCCAATATTGATGAATCATCGTTAGATTCTTCTAGGATGAAACTCAAACCATCTGTTGAGGACGACGTCGTAGAGGAGGACGATGAATCACTCATTCTTGAATGCCTGTGTATTTAAACATAAAGTTATAAATGTAATTCACATATAAAATATATGTTACGAAATTAAGCTTGTGAAATTTTAAAAAATTTACTTAGAAACAACTCATTGGGAATTTATACGTGACAATCAACTTAGAGATAACTTAGCAACGACTTACAAACAACTTCGAAGTAAGTATACCATTAAACAAATGAAATGGTTTGTAGTACAACCATTGTTTCACGAGAACACAAAAACTTAGCAATCAATCTAAATTAAACACAGTAAACTTATAAGTAAATATGTCACTAAACAAACTTAGCAATCAATCTAAATTAAGATCAATATCAGAGGAGGACGAGTTCTGCCGGTAGCGACTCCTAATTTCTTCTTGAATGGGGCCATAACGAGCTTGATCTTCATGACACATATCTGCTATGTTCATTTTCAAAATCTTGTCCTCATGCTTCATCTCTTTGAGGCGTTGCTTTCTTTCTTCCAATGATTGATGTCGATCTCTTAACTCAATTGCTTTCACAGCTGCTTCTGCCTTCTTCTCTTGGGCTATGACATATCGCTCAAACATGGTGCTGTTCTTCACATTTGTTGCCCGTATCATTGACACCTCTGTTGTCACGATATCCAACACCGGGTCTGCAACTAGCTCTTTCGCCTTTCTCTTGGCAGCTTTTGTTCCGATGGGACGGATAAGCCCACCAACTACTTCAGTTGGTGTACCCTCAGTGGTAGGAGTCACAGGGGTGGAAGGGGTGTTGGGGCTGTCACTCTTGGAGTATGCCTCCACCTCAGTTACTCTGAGCCGTTTGGAAGACGCTTCTGCAGATTGATCGCAGAAAGTCTCCCATTTTGGTTGGTCCTTCAATAACACCCACCAATGCATAAGGTCAAAAGACTTTCCCACCATACTAACATAAAGATCTTGGTCATTTTGCGTAACGTCGTCCTCGTTTGCACCACTTGGCTTCGCCCGGTATGCCTGACCCACATAAGCGCACCATTTAGAAACTAATGGAGCTGCTCGATTCCATCGGGCATTGCACACCTTTCCCGTTCTCTTTGAAGCACCGTCTGGCGCATGTTGGTTGAAGATGTTGGCCACCTTAGTCCAAAACCCAGCTAACTTTTGATCAGCCCCAGTGATTGGATTGGTGCTCGCATTAATCCATGACTTAACTAAGCGGCGATCCTCCTCTAATGTCCACTTAGGAGGTTGCACACCACCTTCTTTGTTGTTGGGGTTATTACTCGGCGAAGGACGAGGTGCTGGTGACGTCGTATGAGGAGGTTCAGGTGGTGGTAAGGTTGTACGGGGAGGTTGAGGTGGGTAACATGGAAGGGGCATTGTTCCATAGGTAAAAGTTTGTGGAGGGGTGTTTGGTGGTGGACGGTAATGTTGCCAATTTGTAGGGTATTGTGGCGGATATTGTTGGGAATAAGGTGGGGGATTATGTGGTGGTGGATAGTGTTGCCAATTCGGGGGCCGTGGGGGAAGGTTTGAACTATTCCCAAATTCATTTTGTGACTCGTCCCCGCTAAGTAGGTGCATGAATGATTGTGTGTCATTCGGGTCCATTTCAACGTTCACCTACATTATAGTTTAAGTTTAAAGTTCAATCTAAACTACTCAATTCGATTTCTTGATTTTTCAAAAAAAAACCCAACATTAAAAATTATTATATAAAATAACACATATTATATAAGCTTCCTCAAACAAAACATATAATCTAATTTTAATTCAACATGGGAAAGTTACTTAAAATCAACATGATAATATCATTCAAATTCAACATGGTTATAGAACAACTAATTCTAATTCAACATGGTGATATTGTCGAAATTCATACTCACAAATTACCCATATTGCATGAACTAATTTCAATTTTACCTAAACATATTACTTTCAATAATGTACCAACAACGCCACACTACCATAATTTTAAGGTGTACTTCTACAATTCACAAACTTATGCAAAAATAATTACCACATTTTTTGTTTGAACAACACATTTACCAATTACGCATGTGATATTAACATCTAATTATTTCACCAATTACTTTAAAAAATTCAAACATATAGTTCCATTAAATTGTGAAATTTCCATTAACTAATAATCAAACTTCTAATTACTTCAAACATCTAATTATTCAAACATCTAATATTTAAATTTTCCAATTATATCTTTTCCCATTCCTAGGTATACCAACTTAAATTATGAAAACTTCATACTTCCCTTTACACATATTCAACTTCGCACATGTTAATTTCCATTAAATAATGAAATTTCTTGATTTTTAAACATACATTTAACACCAAAGAATTCATATTAAATATAAAACATAACATCCAACAACGTACACATAATCTAAGAAAAAAAAATTAAAATTCTCACATTTGCTTCTTCATGTTAATAATGTGATTTAAAATGATATCATATTAATTAAAATGTACAACTTTTAATCACAACATACTAAATTAATAAATAAATCAAACTAATTAAATTTTCAAATTATATCTTTTCTCATTCCAATTTATACCAACTTAATCTATGAAAACTTCATACTTCCCTTTCCACATATTCAATTTCACCCATTTAAGTTTCCATTAAATAAATCAATTTCTGAATTTATAAAGATACATTTAACACTAAAGAATTCATATTAAATATAAAACATAACATCCATCAACGTACACATAATCTAAGAAAAAAAATAATAAAATTCTCACATTTGCTTCTTCATGTTAATAATGTGATTTAAAATGACATCATATTAATTAAAATGTACAAATGTTAATCACAACATACTAAATTAATAAATAAATCAAACTAATTAAATTTTTAAATTATATCTTTTCTCATTCCAATTTATACCAACTTAATCTATGAAAACTTCAAACTTCCCTTTCCACATATTCAATTTCACCCATTTACGTTTCCATTAAATAAATCAATTTCTGAATTTATAAACATACATATAACACTAAAGAATTTATATTAAATATTAAACATAACATCCAACAACATAAACATAATCTAAGAAATAAAAATTAAAATTCTCACATTGGCTTCTTTACGTTAATAATGTGATTTAAAATGTTATCATATTAATTAAAATGTACAAATGTTAATCCCAACAGACTAAATTAATAAATAAATATGTACAACAAAAAATACAACTACATATAAGTTCAAAATTACAACTACATATAATTAATTTAAATAATCAAAAATTAAACAAAGTTATATACCACTTACCACAATATTTTCCTTTTCACTTCAAGAACTTGTCTTCAAATAGCAGAAAGTAATATTTCAGATTTAGGTAAAAAGGAGAGAGATTATATAAATTTCATTTTGCAAACAATTATCTCATATTTATAGAAAATTAAACAAACAAAAAAAAAATTTGCCCAAACCCATTTTACCGTTGCCAACGAGTTAAAAACGGCTAGCCCAATTAATTCAGCCCAACTTCCAAAAACTGTGCAATTCCCGAGCCTTTTTTTTTTTTTTTAATCAAAAACCGGGCCAAAACGCACCGTTCGCTTCAGCCGGACTGCAAAAACGCTGCGTTTTGGTGGTGCTAGGCGACAAAAAAAAAAGAACGCGGGACGGACCGGCCCACGATTCCGTCCCCCATTTCATGGCACGCGGGTATTGGGCTGGGGCTGACGCGAGTTACACGCGGGCCCAAAGCCTACCCGCGTGCATGTGGGCTGTGAATGCCCTAAGTAACTGGTGACGAAGGCTCCTGGATAGATGCATGGTCAACTTGGAACACGTGTAATCATGAGTTTCATTTTTGACTCGCCAATGAGAGCCTACTGTTTTCACATTAGTTTTGAGTCAGTTTTTTGGCTCATATGCCTTCTACACTTTAATATAACACGCACTATTTTGATTCACAAAATGAAATAATGTATATAAATCTCATAACCAAATATATTTAATTAGTTTAGTTTTTATATTATGCTTTGTTATTAGGCTTTATTATTTTGGTGAAAAATAATTTGCACATAATAATTTGATAACACAATTTATTAAAAGCTCTTATTTTAAAAAAACCACAATACAAGTGATTGTCTTAAACAAAATTACCCATGCTTAAATAATAAATTAGAAGAGTTCGATATAAAAAAAGACACATTGATTAACATTCGGCTTAAAAAACAACATACATGCTGGATATGAAAAAGGAAAAAATTATAAATTACAACATTCAACTAAAAATAAAAACAGTACAGTAGTTCAACATTAAAAAAATACAATCAAATTGAATTTACTTTGGTTAGAAAAATCATATTAACATATATATAACCATGTCATAATGAGAGATTTTTAAAGAGAATGAAAATTGAGATTTTTTGGTATGACAATTATGAAGGGGAGGTGTGGGTATTTACAGATTTAATTTGACCCAAAAAAAGACAAAATGAGGCTAAACAGACATTGGGCAATCTCTCTTTGGCCTTTGCCCAGCCCAACGGTAAAAAAATGCAAGATTTTACCTTTTTTTGGGGCAAAATCCAGCGGTCAAAATAAAGGGATCAATGCCCCAAAACGACATTGTTTTGAGGTGCTGATCGACCAAAAAAATTTAAAGCGAGTGCCTCACTGCTCATAGCAACGACGTTCGAGTCGAGCACTACGAGTCGGCGAGCTTCTCGCTCCCTTGTTAGGCCCATTTTTTGCCTCACCAGGAGAGTATTATACCGTCGTATGTGCTCTTATTACATCCAGCTGCATCTCGCTTGGCAGGTTTCTTGATTGTTGGAATCCTCTAAATTGACGACGTCTTCTTTTTTTTTTTTTGGCCGTCTTCTTCCATTCATAACTAAAGTTTTTTTTTTTTTTTAAAACAATTACTACCTCCCTTCCAAAAAGATGTCCAAGTTGACTAACTTTGACCATTAATTTTTATTGAAGTATTCTAATTAAGAAATTACTAAAGTATATTCTAATGAAAACTTTTTGCAAACCATGCCGATAGTGAAGGTTTTATATTATGAACCAATATAATTTGTTAGAAATTAATGGTCAAAATTTGTCAAATTGGACATTCTTTTTAGAATGAAGCATAAAGATAAGTATAAAGTACTCTCAAGCAATCTTTCTGTTATTTATAATTTTAAGATTCTGTCTATATTATTATTTACAAGAATATGAAAAAAAAATTATGACGATGGATATGAGTGAAAGAAATCAAATTGTCATATGAAATAGTGTCATATTACATACGTTCATGGTAGATATATTAAATCTGTATTTTGATATCGTAGACTAGTTTTTGTGCTTGACAAGGGGGATTAGCTTCATTTCCATGGAAGCTTGAACAATTAATATCTTCTTACTGCTGTGTTTTTCTTTTTCCTTTCAAAAAAGCTTCATAAATAGTTGAGACTTGAGATCAGTGGTTAGGCATATGAGCTAATTTGCACAGCAGTGATGAGATGGAGTAGAATGACAATTTTCGACGACTTGTCGCTAAGACTAAAGTACCAAAGAGAGGTCTGGACATGAAAGATATCATGGATGACCTAGAAAGCTAGGATTAACGGATTTATTTAGAAAAAAGATCTGTGATCCAATTCCCTTTGTATTGATTTCGTTGTGCTTTCGTATCTGTGAGATTCAATTATTTCTTTTGCTGATCTCATTATAATATAAGCCTATAGACATCATTATTTGCACCCACTGGCGGAGCTACGTTGGGGCAGGGGGGGTCAATTGACTCCCCAGCTTTTTGGGGAAAAAAAATTAAGTATGAGATATTTTCTGTATAAACAAATATATATATATCGATTTGTTGAAACGTAGTTTGCAAAAGCGTGCGTGCCCGTGTGGTCGCTGGCCTCTCCTTGTTTACCTGGTCGCAGGTTTGACTCTTGTTGGCCCCTTGTACGCTTCCCCTAGAAAGTTAAGTGTGGTATATTTTTGTGCATAAAAAGTATATATATATTAATTCGTTGAAACAAAGTTTGCAAAACCATGCTTGCCTGGGTGGTCGTTTGCCGCTCCTTGTTTCACCTGGTTGCAGGTTCGACTCTTGCTGGCCCCGTGTATGGTTTTTTTTTGGAGTTTTGGAGCTATGCATTTTATTTTAAGAACTATTAAAGTTTATATTATGTGTATTATTAATCTCGTCCCCTCCTTGATTTAAATTCTGGCTCCGCCCCTGTTTGCACCCTCTTACTCTCATAGTGGGTTTACTGTACTCGTGTCGTGTGATTTTTTTCAATTTGTGTTTTCCATTAAACTAGGTATTCATGGTTGTTCTTGCACTCCTTAAAAGCCTATTATCCTATCTATTTGCCTACGCAAGTTATGACCATAAACTCAATTAATTATTTTCTAAACAGCTGCCAAATTAACACTAATTGGCAAGCATTGATCTAATAAGAGTAAGGTTAATTATGTAACTATTCTCCGTATAAGTTAGACAGTGACAATTAATTACGTGGATCAATTAATATCACTGACAAAACGATACGTACCGAAGGCCACTAATTAGTCTGGAAGCCTTCCCCCAAGAAAGAGGCAAAGAAAAGCTGCCTTTTGTGTTCGCTGTATACTCTACTTAATTAGCTTTGGGTTCTTGCCGATTGACTGGGAGCAGAGTCTTGAGTTTGGTTCACGTCTAACCTAACCCAAAAGGACATAACACAAACAAGGAAGTATCACTATTCCTACAATCATTTTTGGGCGACTAGATGGCATCTTTCTTTGTCAACCACATCTATCGAGAGGTCAATATGACGGCCGACTGTCTCTGTAAATTTGATCACTCTATCACAACTTTCATTTCCTCAGATACCTGGGTTTCGTCAGAATTTAGGATTATCATTGCAGCGGATGTAGCTGGGCGTACTCTTTTAAGAAGAGGCGCCTAACTTGATTTGTACTTCATCTTTACTATTGTTAAAAAAAAGATATATATATGGAGTACCCAAGTTGAGTTTCATCATGAATTAGAGTTAGCCACCACATTTGAACAAGCATTCCCACCTAGAAAATGACATATTGTTACATTGAAGACTTTTATTAGGCAGGCAGAATAGGGCACTCGATGTTAAGCTGCATGATGGATGACCCAAGCCACCTTCCGCAATTTCTTATGTGCTCATGTGAGCATATGTGAGCAGATACTTGAAGAAAATTTTTCATATTTTTCATGCATGCATTTGTCATATGTTAATTTTTCATGCATGCAATTTCTTATGTTAAGCTGCATGATGGATAACATGTCTACGTGTATATATTCTTCATGCATGCATTTGTCATATATTAATTTTTAACGTATATTTGATGATGTAACTCTTGAACGTATGTGCTTGCAAGAGTATGATATATATATTATCCCTTCAAACCAAAATAATGAAAAATAAAAAAGGACATAGCCCAAAGAAAAAAACAATGGCGAATTGAAGAAAATTTTTTGCTAGAGCCACTAGTGATTTTCTCGCAATGATGTTTATACTCATTCCAACTCCTTCCCCCGGTATTGGGGAGACCTTCGCTTTTTGATGGGAACCATTTCTTTATTTGTTTATTTATTTTTTTATGGTAAATTTGGATCGTCCACTAGATCCCTATCTCAGGGAATATCCTACTGGACCAATCAACCTATAGGGAGGGGGAACCATACAAGCCCAAGCTTCAGCCCACCACCTCACTCCCAAATAAACGACAATGAAGAGTTTCTTCACTTAGATTCGAGCCCATGTAGTAGAGGTGGAATGGTACCGACCAGACACTGTCTCATTGATTGATGGGGACAATATATATGAATATTTACGGAACAATGCCAAAAGGTCAACGGGGACCCTTGCTTCCGCCTCCGTGCCTACAAGACAATTCGACCCCCAAAAAGAGAATCAAGATTACATTACCTAACTCAGCCATACGCATCACTTTCATATATCATTTAAAATTTTTTATCGTACGTAAAATTTTTTTAAAAAATTTATAACTTCATAATTTTTTTGAAAATATTTTTATAATCTTATAATCCATTAAAAGTTTTACAAAACTATCCTGAAAACACAGGATATCTAAAAAATTTGAAACTCGAAATCAAACGAATTATTGGAAACACTGCCAGTGGCTTTAGTTACGCGTTGCGTTTTAAGCAAAAGGTTGGACAGAAGTTGACTTGTAGCCTCTTGCCTTGTCAATTATACTTTTGATTAATTAATTATTCGTAATTAATTAGCTAGTTACTCTTAAATTGACAGTAGCTAACTAGTCCCCCTCTGAAGTTAACTATACGGCACTTAATTTATAATAATTAATTGTGTTTAATTTCCGAGTTTATCCTGTTAGATCGTGTGGATTAGCTTCAACTATTGAGTTTAATTAGAGCTTCACTAATTATATTAGGCTCCACTTCTTCCTGGCAGCTTCCTTAGCCTTTGCTAAATTTTATATATATATGTTGGGTTTTATGGCCCAAAATCTCGAGTATCGGCACGGGGAGCCCATGCTACACAGACACGGGCGTGCCAAGACGAAGAGTCGAAGACGAAGCAAACAGCAAAATGGCACGGGGGTGCCGTGCCACGTGGCACGGTCGTGCCGCGGACAATTTTTTGCCGCCTTGTTTTGGCGGCTAGGGTTTGGCGTTGAGGGTGTTTTCTCTGCGGCGGTTAGGGCTTTTCCAAGGGGGGAAACCCCTATTTTTCAGGCCCTATAAAAGGAGGGTCAGGCCTAGGTTCTAAAATACTCCAGTACTCGTAAACACATTGAGAGGTAAAACTGGTTTGCGAGAGATTACAATAGAGAGAGATTGTAAGTCTGCTCTTAGATCGAATCATTAAGGTGATTGTGATCGTGATGTACTTTCCTGCTCATAGTGGATTGTTTTTGGTGCTGTCGCCGTCCGTGATTTTTCCCACATTGAGTTTTCCACGTTAAATTCCTGTGTTCTTGTTCTCTTCCTATTATTCTGTTGTTTTGTTGATTGAATTTCTGATTTTCTATTGCATTCTATCGCTTCCGCTATACTGTTACTCTGATCTTAATCCTAACAAGTGGTATCAGAGCCCTGATTATAGGATGTCTTCAATCATGAAGGTAGACATTCAGAAGTTCGACGGAGAGATTAGTTTTAATCTCTGGAAGGTGCAGATGAGAGCGGTTCTCATCCAGCACGGGTTGTGGAAGGCCCTGAAGGGACCTCATGTCAAACCCGAGAAGACAACAGATGAGCAATGGGCTGAAGAACAGAAGAAGCGACGTGGATCGCTGACGGAAGACGAATGGGAGGAACTGGAGCTGAAAGCGGTTTCAGCCATACAACTGTGCCTGGCACCTCACGTTCTGCGAGAGGTACTTGATAAGGTAACTACTATAGACCTTTGGACTCGGCTAGAATAGTTGTATATGATGAAAAGTCTAGCAAATAAGATCAGGCTGAAAGAAAGGTTATATACCTGTCGTATGGCTGAAGGAACGCCCGTCCAAAAACATCTGAATGAGTTTAATTCAATTCTAGTGGATCTAGAAAGCTTGGACGTTAAAATTGATGATGAGGATAAAGCTATCCTACTTGTTGTCTCACTACCCCCTTCCTACAAACACTTTAAATAAATTATGCTGTATAGTAATTCAAATACTATATCATTTGAGGATGTCAAGGCTAACCTATTGTCTAAAAAAAAGTTTGACCATGATATTCATGCTGATTCGGGCGAGGGATTGGCGGTCAGGGGTAGGACAACAGAGAAAAGGGGGAATGGTAACAGGAAAAAGAGCCGTTCTAAATCACGAATCCTCATGCTAATAAAATCTGTCACTTCTGCAACAAATTGGGTCATATCAAGGCTAATTGCTGGAAATTAAAGAAAAAGAATGAGGAGAAGGAGAAAACTGCTACAGCTGATTGTATAGTAGAGTCTGAGTCTGATGGGGATGTATTGCTTGCTACTTCGTTAGCTACCACTTCTGAGAGAGGAGTGGATGATAATTGGGTTTTAGATTCTGGTTGCACGTTCCACATGTGTCCTCGTAGGGACTGATTTGTAACTTATGAACCTGTGGAGTCTGGGGTTGTACTTATGGGCAACGATGCTGAATGCAAGGTTGCAGGGATAGGTACGGTTCAGATTAAAACCCATGATGGCACTATTAGAACTTTGTCTGAAGTGCGTCACATTCCTGATATGACTCGTTGTTTGATCTCTTTGGGTACTCTTGAGACTAATGGTTGTAGGATCGTTATGGAGAATGGTGTCCTAAAGGTAACTAAGGGAGCCATGGTGATGATGAAGGGACTGAGGTAGGGGAGTCTCTACATTTTGCAAGGAGCTACAGTTACAGGCGTACCTGCAGTGGGTACAGCAGATGACACGAGGTTATGGCACATGAAGTTGGGCCATATGAGTGAGAAAGGGATGACCATTCTGGGGAAGAAAGGTTATCTTGGTAACGCCAGTACGGGTAAGTTAGATTTCTGTGATCATTGTGTTTTTGGGAAACAGAAAAAGGTGAGTTTCTCTAAAGCAACACACCGTACTCAGGGGTCCCTAGATTATATTCATTCTGACCTGTGGGGTCCCTCAAAGGAACCTTCTTTTGGGGGTAAGCATTACATGTTGACATTTGTTGATGATTTCTCACGTAAGGTTTGGGTTTACTTCTTAAGACATAAAAATGAGACCTTTTCTATGTTTAAGAAGTTTAAAGCTCTGGTTGAGAACCAGACTGGGAGAAAGATCAAGAAACGCAGGACTGACAATGGCCTGAAGTTTGTTGAATCAGAGTTTGAGGAGTTCTGCACAGTAAACAGCATAGCCAGGCACAAGACTTTGGTTGGGAAACCACAGCAGAATGGGGTTGCAGAACGAATCAACAGAACACTCTTGGAGAAAGCACGGTGTATGCTTTCAAATGCTGGGCTTTGGGATCGGCTTTGGGATCGCAAAGCATTCTGGGCTGAGGCCATCTCTACAGCCTGCTACTTGGTGAATCGTTCACCACATTCCTCCATTGACTTTTAGATTCCAGAAGAAGTATAGTCAGGTAATCCTGTTGACTATTCTAATCTTAGGATATTTGGATGTCCTGTATATGCCCATGTGAATGATGGAAAATTAGCCCCCAGGGCTATCAAATGCATGTTTATGGGATATGCTTCTGAATCCAAGGGGTATCGCATGTGGTGTCCTGAGTCTAAGAAAGTAATACAAAGTAGAGATGTTACTTTCAATGAGACTGTTATGTTGCCTTCTGGAAAGGATTCTGTTGTTCCTTCTACTGATGCAGGTAATAAGGAAGATACCACTATAGAGGTGGAGGTGGAGACCATTGCAGCTCAAGGTGAAGCTGCTGAGGAGACCAATAGGGAAGCCCAGGTTACTGAGCCTGGGACTATCAGTTCTGATCAACCTCAGGTGGAGTTTGAGCATTCTATAGCTCGTGATCGTCCTCGAAGGGAGATCAGGAGACCTGCTCGGTACAATGATGATGAGGGACTGATAGCATACGCACTTTCAGTTGCAGAGGAAGTGCCTGAAGGTGTTGAACCTTCAAACTACACTGAAGCGATCACCTACCCGAGTTCACCTAATTGGATGCTGGCTATGCAAGAAGAGATGGAAAGTCTGCAGAAGAGCAGAACCTGGGAACTGTGTGACCTGCCTAAAGGCCGAAGAGCCTTAACTGCCAAGTGGATTTACAAGAAGAAAGAGGGAATTCCTGGGGTTGAGGATGCAAGATGGAAGGCACGGTTGGTTGTTCGTGGCTGCAACCAACGGAAAGGTATTGATTACAATGAGGTTTTCTCCCCTGTTGTTAGACATACCTCTATTCGATTACTTCTTTCTTTTGTTACACTATTTGACTTGGAGTTGGAACAATTAGATGTAAAAACAGCCTTCCTGCATGGAGAGCTAGAAAAGGAGATTTACATGAGGCAGCCTGAAGGGTTCACTGTTCTTGGAAAGGAACATCTGGTGTGTAAGTTGAAGAAGTCCTTGTATGGACTCAAACAAGCTCCTAGGCCGTGGTATAAACGTTTTGATACGTTTATGATTGATAAAGGGTATATACACAGTAGATATGATAATTGTGTGTACTTCAGACAGTATGGTGATGGGACTTTTATATATCTATTGCTGTATGTTGATGATATGCTAATTGCCTCTAAAGATAAAAGTTTAATTAGCATGCTGAAATCTCAACTCAGTAAAGAGTTTGAGATGAAAGACTTGGGTGCAACAAAGAAAATACTGGGCATGGAGATCCACAGGGATCGGAAGGGAGATAAACTATACTTATCTCAAGAAAGGTACGTTGAGAAAGTACTGAGTAGATTCAACATGGGGAACTGCAAGGCAATATCTACTCCATTTGCTGCACACTTTAGACTGTCTGCGGAATGCTATCCGCAAATAGAGGAAGACATCAGTAGAATGTCTAAGGTACCTTATTCTAGTGCTGTAGAGAGCTTAATGTATGCCATGGTTTGCACTAAACCTGACTTATCACATGCTGTAAGTGTGATAAGTAGATATATGCACAATCCTGGGAAGGATCATTGGGAGGCTGTGAAATGGATCCTTCGATATCTGAAAGGTACTGCAGGGAAGGGGTTGGTGTTTGATAGAAACAAAGTTGTTACGTCTGATGTAACAGACTTTGTTGACTCTGATTATGCTATGGACTTGGATAGGAGGAGGTCCATATCTGGGTACATCTTTACCATGTGTGGGGGTGCTATCTCCTGGAGAGCATCACTGCAATCTATTGCAGCCTTGTCTACTACAGAGGCTGAATATATTACTGCTACTGAAGGGGTGAAGGAAGCTACCTGGCTGAGGGGACTGGTAATTGAACTTGGAGTACTACAATCTACCACTGTGGTATATTCTGACAGTCAGAGTGCCATACATCTGACCAAAAATGATGCCTATCACTCGAAGACCAAGCATATCAGCGTAAAGTACCACTACGTGCGAGACACGGTTGCTGCAGGAGAGATAGTGGTGAAAAAGGTGCACACTTCAGAAAATCCTGCTGACATGTTGACCAAGCCTCTACCTATAGCTAAGTTCGAGCATTGCTTGGACTTAGTAGGCGTTCACAGCCACTGAGGGCCCTGCGGGGCATAGCCCCATAGGGGGCATCACCCTTTGGGGTGAGACGACGGTGATGGAAAGTTGAAGATTGGAGATTTTTGGTCCAAGGTGGAGATTGTTGGGTTTTATGACCCAAAATCTCGAGTATCAGCACGGGGAGCCCATGCTGCACAGACACGGGTGTGCCAAGACGAGGAGCCGAAGACGGAGCAAACATCAAAGTGGCACGGGGGTGCCGTGCCACGTGGCACGGTCGTGCCATAGCCAATTTTTTGCCGCCTTGTTTTGGCGGCTAGGGTTTGGCGTTGAGGGTGTTTTCTCTGCGGCGGTTAGGGCTTTTACAAGGGGGAAAAACCCTATTTTTCAGGCCCTATAAAAGGAGAGTCAGACCTAGGTTCTAAAATACTCCAGTACTCATAAACACATTGAGAGGTAAAAGTAGTTTGCGAGAAATTACAATAAAGAGAGATTGTAAGTCTGCTCTTAGATCGAATCACTGAGGTGATTGTGATCGTGGTGTACTTTCCTGCTCATAGTGGATTGTTTTTGGTACTGTCGCCGTCCGTAGTTTTTTCCCACATTGGGTTTTCCATGTTAAATTCTTATGTTCTTGTTCTCTTCCTATTATTCTGTTGTTTTGTTGATTGAATTTCTGATTTTCTATTGCATCATATCGCTTCCGCTATACTGTTACTCTGATCTTAATTCTAACTATATATATATATATATATATATATGCGCTCATCTCCAATCTCATTCCTTTCATCCTTCATCAACAAAGTATTTTATCTTCTCTTAAATTTACACAAAATTTGCTCAACATGGCATGTACAGGCATAATTCTGCACCTTGTTCTGTTTCTCTCTCTTCTCAGCTCTAGCTTGGGAACAAGCCTGCTCGCTGAGTCGACTCAGCCCAAGCCCATGGCCTTCCAATACCACAGGGGCTTAGTGGCAAAATACCCATCAATCTCATACGGTATGGCCACTTCACCACTGCCCAACGCACCATCGTCTCTGATTTCATTGCCTCCATGTCATCCTCTGGGACCCAAAGCCAGCCGTCTGTTGCCACTTCGTGGAACTCCATGGGCAAGTACCACCGCCTTGCCAATCCCAAGAAGCCCATCTCCCCGTCTGAAGAGCTAGGGAAGCAAGTGGTGGATGAGACCTATACCCTTGGAAAGTCCCTCACTAGCAACCACCTTGTGCACCTGGCTTCCAAGGGTAGCCCACAGGTCAACGCGATCAACGTGCTATTGACCGGATCTGATGTCGTAGTTGATGGGTTCTGCATGGGCCGGTGTGGGACCCACGGGTCAGCATCCTACCCCAAGTCCACCAAGGGTAAGTTCACCTACATATGGGTGGGCAACTCCGATACCCAGTGTCCGGGTCAATGTGCCTGGCCCTTCCACTAGCCCATCTACGGTCCACAGAGCCCACCACTGGTGGCACCCAACAATGACGTTGGCCTGAACGGCATGGTCATAAACTTGGCTAGCCTACTGGCTGGGACCACCGTCACGAACCCATACGGAGATGGGTATTTCCAGGGTCCAAAAGAGGCTCCACTCGAGGCAGCCTCGGCTTGCCTGGGGATCTATAGCAAAGGGGCCTACCCCGGGTACGCAAGTAACCTCTTAGTGGACCCAACAACCGGAGCTACCTACAATGCCAATGGTATCAGCAAGAGGAAGTGTTTGCTCCCGGCGTTGTATGATCCAACCACCTCATCTTGCCCAACACTGGTCTGAAACAGGTCTTAGAGATGAGAAGAAAAGTTTTGAAATAACAATGTATAGAAATATAATTTTTGGTTAGATGTGATTAACATTATAATGCAAATAAGTTTATGGTTATGTTTTCACTATCTTATTTGGAAGTATGGAGTATTGCAATCAAAAGACTATCTTGTTGTTACTATTATCACAAACTATATGACGATGATTTCATGATACGAAGTTAATTGTATCATATTGTGAGTAAATTACGTTCAATTAAACATAATACTAATGATGATGCATGGCAAATTGAGTGAAATTTTTTTATGACATCTTCGTGAATAAAAACAGCACATTATGATCGTGAGCGGTTTCTTTTCCTATCTCCATTCTTTCCACCATTGCCACCACCAAGAATAGTAGTTTTCTTTCCAAATTGAAGGTGAAGGAGGGGATGGGCAGTCCTCCGGCCATTTTCAACTTTTCTTTGCTTTAATATTAGCATTATTTAAAGGCTTAGTTGTAGTCTCTCCAATTAGGAGATTAACAAATCTCTCATTTTGTGAGAGTTGTTTATGTCTCTCCAATTGTGAGTAGCGGTAGGCAATGGACAGGGTTGGGCTGGAATGGACCAGTCCATTAACTAAATGGGTTGGGTTAGGTCCAATATATTTGTTAATGGGCTGGGTAGGGTTACGAGCCAAATGAATCCGACCCGCCCATGACCCACCCATTATTACCTAAGGAGTGTTTTTGGTTAGTTAATTTTTCAACTACTATATTTGTAATTTTTCAACCAAATTAAACTAGTCTATATTCAAAGTTAAAAAATATACAATCAAGCTAATAAACGGGTCAGGTCAAGTCAGCCCATAGACGGACCGCTTTGAACCTGTTTAAAAACGGAACAAGTTTGCGCAAAACAACGGCGTATAATCATTATTGTTATATACAAAGTGTTGGTAATGAGGTTAACTAATTGAAACATGTAAACTAGTGTGTCAATTAGGTTAAAAAAATAATGGGTCATTAAACGGGCCGTTAATGGGTCCGCCCAATCCAACCCGTTAATATACCTTAATGGGCTGGCCCATTAATGGCCCAGTCCATTATTGATCCGATCTTTTATTAACCCTATTTGAAATGGGCCGACCGCTTAACCTAATGGGTACCCGATCCGTTGCCCACCCTTAATTGTGAGAGTTTATTATATGACTTTTTGAATTTGAAGGGGATTGTTCAATTATACATGTTGAAGCCGTACTTTCATGAAATTCGACTTTTTAAATAGTCTTTGGTGTTGGAATAATATTTTGCCCAAGAGTGCTATACTCAATCAGCAGATCAACATCAGTCAAGAATTTGTAATAGATCTGTATATTTTTTCCCCAAACTGTATCAAGAAATAGTGAACGTGAAAAGACGAGTGATCAACGTGTTTTAAGTCAATATTTTTAATGTTGAGATATGATTTTGATATTAAATATTGTATTTGTATTAATCGAATATGCACACATTATTTTCTACTCAAAAAACCTTAGAGCAAAGATATACTATATGTTTCCTCCACATGCGAAGAGACTACATTTGGCTCATTGGTTCCCCACACTGAGTTGGATCGCAATTTCGCACGCTCAAAGCTTAAATGAGTCGTTTTCAGTTAATCATGTTGTTTGTCTTATTGACCCACTCATTCACAATCAACAACTCACGTCAACATAATCGGCAAAGAACGGCAACAAATTATTACCATGCCCAACACTTCCTAATAAACCATTAAGGCAACCAAACCATAAGTGCATCCAACTTCTTCTTAGAACTGACACACCAACCATAACTATTTGTGCATCCAACCTTTTCTTCAGAAGCAATACTCCAACTTGGTAGAGCAATCTTCAGAAATAAGCAAAATTAGGTTAGTGAAGTTAGGTACTTTGAAGAGAATTAGTGAAATAGTAAAAAGGGATTTACATTGGATCAAAGTTCAAATCATTGATTATATTTATATCTCATGTTCTCGCTACATCTAAAACTTTAGGCATAAGCATTTTCAAATGCGCAACTGGCTTCTTCCAATCATTAATGCTGGAATGTCGTGGATGACTGAATTGTATATCAAATACTAACTTCACGAGGTTGGATCAAAGATTAAGATAACTAGACCAATAATCGTTAGTGGCTTACGGACCGTTCGTTGCATAATAATCAACAAGCACAACGGGTTTGACAGCACTGCAGAGACGAAGAACTCAGCTATTCATTCAAATGAGAACGGCATTGGCTAATTCTTAGAATAATGGCTGGCAAATAGGGGGTCCTTACTATGTGACCCCAGGAAGGTAGGGAAATTTCTACTTAAGGACCCCATAGAGTGGGTGGGATGGGGATGAAGGACAAGGGCCTCCTCCGCGGACTAACTATTATGATCAAGAGTCACAATTCACACAGTATGACAAGATGGTCAATTGCTTGCCAAGCAATAAATTAATCAAAACAAACACCTCCATTGCTCGATTCCTCCATTTACACAATAATTAGAGGTTTACCAAATTTCTGCAGCTCTGTTTATCTTCTCCCTTGTTGGGTTGGGTAGGAACTGCTCAGTTTATGGCAATCCAGACTGTAACATCATCTGATTAACTCTGACAAATTGGCCGGTTACTAGCCAGTGTTTTAGCAAAGCTATGGCCTACAAAGGTATTTCTTAAGGTCCCTCCCAAAAGAGTTACTTTGTGAAATACCCAAATTAGTTTTTCAATTAAAATCAATCAACTAATTTAGGTCTAAAACACTCTCTAAGAAGCTATTAGCCAAACACCCCGTAGGCTCAAGATGAGACCCTAATGTGGACTGTGTAGGCTATAGTTCCCACAAGGAGGCAGCATCTCACTGAGCACAAATCTTTTAAAAAAAAGGGGGGAAAGAGATGGGGACTAAATCCATGGCCACAAATGTACTGTCAAATTAACAGGAATATCCTGAGAGGTGTTATTCCGGTGAGGCATACATGTGGCTGCCGCATAATAATATTCATACTACAAACCTTGAGTTGACACCTTCAGTTGATGCAAGGCTGGCCTCCATTTTTCTCCCTATGAACATTATAAAACGGATGCAATTAATTAATCAGAGCTACCCATTTTTGAAATATAACTTATCCTGACTCGTACGGCAGTAAACAGCTAGCTGATTGTATCTGCATGGGTTTTCCCGTTATTTCTTAGTACTTTCAGTATAAAAGCCCACACTCTTTCCCTCATTCTTATCATCCTCAACCTTGTAACATCTTCCCATACAGCTCCTCTTCTTTTTCCTGATTTGTGGTGGTGCAATGGCATCTTCTGTCCTCGCGAAAAACTCGATTCTCCCTCTGGCTCTTATCTTTCTCCTAATCAATTCTACCATTGCCGCGAGACGGCTTGCTGAGTCCTCTCAGCTTATGTCCTTCCAATACCACAACGGGCCTCTCCTTAGCAGTGAACTGTCCATCAACCTAATTTGGTATGGCAAGTTCACTCCCGCCCAAAGGGCCATCATTTCTGACGTTGTTGACTCCTTGTCATCTGCCCAACCTGAAACGCAACCTTCCGTTGCCACATGGTGGAGTTCTATCGGCAGATACTACCCTCTAGCCAATCCCAAAAGGCCAAACTCACTCACAGCCTCCAGGGGCAACCAAGTCATGGATGAGACCTATTCCCTAGGCAAATCCCTCACCACTAAGCAGGTTGAAGCCTTGGCGTCAAGTGGACCACAACAACCCAATGCCATCAACGTGGTTCTAACAGCGGCAGATGTGGTGGTGGAGGGATTCTGCACCAGCCGCTGTGGGACCCATGGATCGATGCTAGTTTCTAAAATGAACCACAACAAAAGCAGAAATGCTTACATTTGGGTAGGTAACTCTGAGACTCAGTGTCCAGGTCAATGTGCTTGGCCATTCCATCAGCCCATCTATGGCCCACAAAGCCCGCCACTGGTAGCTCCCAACAATGATGTAGGCCTGGATGGCATGGTCATAAACATGGCTAGCCTATTGGCTGGGACAGTGACCAATCCTTTCGGGAATGGCTACTTCCAAGGCCCAAAGGAGGCCCCACTTGAGGCAGCATCAGCCTGCTCGGGAGTCTATGGTGAAGGGGCCTATCCTGGATACCCTGGAGAGCTTCTGGTGGACCCTAAATCTGGTGCCAGCTATAATGCTTATGGGATTAATGGCAGAAAGTATCTGCTCCCAGCCTTGTATGATCCTACTACTACAACGTGTTCAACACTTAATTGAAAGAACTCAGAACAAGCACCTATAGGCTATATATGCATAGTCAGGAGAGTATAAAAAGCACAGATTGGGGGGGGGGGGGGGGAACAAAACATAAGTACTTCATATCCTGTAATCCGTTCAATTATGCATGATGCAACGTAATTTGATAAATCATACTACTTCGGTAATTTCCCTGCGTCTCAAGAACTGTTAATGAAACGGAGTAAACAAGAAGCTCCTAATGCAATGTTATCGTTTCCTGATGTCAACCCTCATTCGTAACATAGACCTGGCAGACATCTTGAATTTGCCAAAAAGTTTCACTTGTTTAGGTTACCCAAAAGAACAAAATACAGCCCAAAAGGAATCACTTATGATTAAAGGAACTAAGGAAAGAGTATCGCCATTGTCTTGAACTCCATATGGTTTGCCGTAAATAGATATTTTCATAGAGCAGTTTTCTGCTGGTTAATCCCTTTACCTGTAGGGGATATCCATCACTCGACAATTTGTTCTACTTTGGGGTGAGACAAGATGTCATAGACACATTATTTCCATCTTACATTAATCGGAACTACGATTCTAGGACTTGAAGAAGAATATAATTATGCCGCCCTTACCCATACCCTTCCATAAACAACTAGCATGCCTAGTGTTGAACCTATCCTTATGTAATGTAAGGTTTTGATGATAACAAACACAAATGTAATATATACTTGAGTGTGTTGTTCAAACAGATTCCAAATGTTGTTTGAAATACTTTAAAATTGCTTGGTTAACTATACTTAAGAACAGGTCTTAAGAACAGGTTCTCAAGATCAGTTGATTCAGGAATCCAGAACAGCCTGGGGATCAGTTCTGCAAGGTGTTTGGAGCAGCAAGTTATTTTTCTACAAGATGTCCGGTTGATTCAACAAGAGTCTTGGTTTGTTATAGGTTTTATTTTCTTAGATTCTTGTTAATATGCCAATTGGAAAGTCATGATTTAACACTTACTTGAAATGGTTTTACTTTTTGAAAATATTTCAGAACACTATCTCAGAGCAGTTCTGGGAACAAGGCGTTTAGGATGTTCTCAAGCCAAACTGCAAAAACATTTTTCACGAATTCTTCTCTGATTTTTTGGCTAACGTCTCTGAGATTTTTGAGGAAGATTTTCTGCTGATTATTTAGTCCAAAGAGACTATTTTTGACTATGAGAAACTTGGGGAGAATTGCAAGTCTATTTTTAGAGTGCTTTATTCTCCAAGTAACAAAATCTCTATTTTTAGAAAATGGCTGAATTTGTGGAGAAAATCATGGGATGATTTACTGAGTTTTTGTGGCTGAAAATAACCGTGTAACTCAAGTAGTTAGTGAGAATTTTCAGTTCACACTTTCCACTCCTTGTGGCCCAAGCTTTTTCTTTTTAGAAAATATTTGTGATTATTCCACTTGGTTTTCTATTTAAGCAAGACTCCACACTCATTTTCTTTATCGGTTTTCACAGCAATATTCTAGAGTTTAAGAGCCATATTTTTCAGAAAGAAAAACCGACCCAAGTGTGTGCAAGATTGAGCTTTCAAAGTTGGCATACTAGGAGCATACTTGTACCTTACACTAGCTTTTTTGAGAAGCACAAAAGTAAGGTGTCGATCTTATTTTCTTTCTTTCAAAAGTGAGTTGAGTGTGTCCAAGTCAAGGGGACTTTTGGACGTGGGGTAACCAGTCTTAGGGAAGACGGTTACGTGTGAGTTATAAGTTGTAACGGTGAGGGTTACATTGTAACGTGTTTAGCCCGAATAGTGAAGTGGTGTGAAAATCCTACAGAGGTAGGTCGTGGTTTTTCATCTCTGTTGGGCTAGAGGTGTTTCCACCTAAAAATCCTGTGTTCACCTTCTCTTCTACTTATTTCCGCTGCATTTCCGTTTTATGGGTGTGTTATGAACAGTCTGTCCGAACAGGGTCTAATCCTGTTCCTAGAAAACTACGAAAATTTGGCAACACAATTCACCCCCCTCTTGTGTTTGTGTACTCTCATTTCTATCAAGTGGTATCAGAGCAGGTTCTCATTAGAAAAATTAACATCTTGAGAGATCCTAAACATGAGTACACCACATGGCATGCTTGAGGGGCAATCCATAACTCGAGCACCATACTTTAATAGTCAACATTATAGTTGGTGGAAGAATAGAATGAAAAACTACATTCAAGTTGAGGACTACGAGTTATGGATGCTTATCAAGAGTGGACCACTCATTCCCACAAAAGTAATCGAAGATGGAAGCAAAGTTCACAAAAAGTCTGAAGAGTTCAATTCTGAAGACTTCAAGATGATGGAGAAAAACGCCAAAGTCAAAAAACTCTTGTATTTTGGTCTTGAACCGGATGAGTACACTCGCATTTCTGAGTGCGAGTCAGCCAAGGCCATATGGGACGCCCTTCAAGTAGCTCATGAAGGCACAAATCAAGTGAAGCAATCACGCATTGAGCTACTTATGAGAAAATACAAATTGTTTAAAATGGATGATCGTGAAACGGTGATGGATATGTATACCCGTTTCACCCATATAACAAATGACTTAAAGTCATTAGGAAAGTCCTTCACCACTGAAGAGTTGGTGAGGAAGATCCTAAGGTTTTTACCTCATTCTTGGGAAGCCAAAGTCACGGCTATTCAAGAGGCCAAGGACTTGAAAAAGATTACCTTGGATGAGCTTATTGACGATCTCCAAACCTATGAGCTTAGGAGGAATTCTCAACAAAAAGAGGAGACCAAGAAGGACCGAGGAATTGCTCTAAAAGTCATGGAGCTGGATAGCTCGGATCTTGATGATGAAGGAATGGCTATGATCACCCGAAAATTCAAGAAGTTTTTCAAGAAGGCCAAGGAAAATGCTAAAAAGAAAAACTTCAGCAAGTCGAGGAACAATCATAGGAAACAGTTTTCAGGTTGTTTCAAATGTGGCAAGCTTGATCACATTGTAAAAAACTGCCCTTTGCTGAAAGATGAACAAGAGCCCGAACAGTCCAGGAAACAGGGTAGAAAACAGTTTGGAAACAGTTCAGCCAGGTGTTTCTCAAGGGCAATACTTGCGGCTTGGGGTGATTCTACCGAGGACGAGGAAGGGACTGAAGAAGAAGATGCTGCTGTAGCTTTTATGGCCTGAAGTGACTCTGACTCAGATGATGAGCCTCTGGACAGCTTAGCTCAACTTAAGGATAAGGTATGTGGTCTAAAGAAAGCAAAACTTGAAGAGTTATTATTCACTTTGATGGATGAGTGTGATGCCATTGATTCTGAAAATTGCATGTTAAAGGATGCATGTTCTGAGTTAAAAAGGGATATTAGAGAATTAGAGCATGAACACGAAATCCTTAAAAGTGAAAAAATTGAAATTGATATGAAGAACATTGTTTTGCATGAAGACCTCAATAAGTCCAAAGAGACCTTAAGTATGAAAGAAGAAGCTTTTGCTACTGACTTCACTAAGCTTGAAAATGAGTCCCTTGAACTGAAACAGAAGGTTGAATCCCTGCTTATTGAGAACAGTAAATTGCTTGAAAAATTAAAACAAGTAGAATCAGACCTTGCTGCAAACAGGCGCTGAAACAGGTTCTCACAGGCGCTGAATTGGCTGAACACTCACTTTAACCGAGGCAAAAGAGGATTAGGCTTTGTGACTAAGCGCACCGTTTAGCCTGTTAATAGAAAATATATGGGATTACCTGAAAATATTGTTTGTTTTTATTGTGGTAAAACGGGGCATTATCGGTATGCTTGTCCTATAAGAAGGTATGTCATGGAAAGCAACTTGATTTATGTGAAGCAAATTTGGGTTAGAAAAGATGAGTTTCGCATGTCTAAGGGAATGGGACCCAAGTGGATCTGGGTTCCCAAAACTAACCCCTAATTTGTTTTGCAGGCTAAAGTGAGAGGGAACAATCCCGCAAACAATCCAGCAAACAGCCCAGGGAACAACCCAGGAGACAACCTAGGAAACAGCCTAGGGAATAACCCAGGAAACAGCCAGCTGTGGTATGTTGATAGCGGATGTTCAAGGCATATGACTGGTGAGAAATCCAACTTCCTCTCAGTTAGAGCCTCAGAAGGAGGGAGTGTGACATTTGGTAACGGCAAGTCCAGGACAATTGTCTGAATAGGTAAGATAGGTGAGTCACTCTCCCATTCTATTGACAATGTATATCTTGTAGATGGTTTGAAACATAATTTACTTAGTGTGTCCCAACTGTGTGATAAAGACAACCTAGTAGTGTTTTCTCCAACACGTTGCTTGGTTGTTAATATGAACACAGGAGATGTTGTGTTGAGGGGGAAGCGACATAAAAATGTTTATAAAGTATGTATTTCTTCCCTTCTCCAAAATAATCTGACTTGTTTAAGTGCCTTGAATGATGATGTAATGCTTTGGCACAAGAGATTAGGTCATGTAAGTCTCTCACTTTTAAACAAATTAGTTTCTAAAGACCTAGTAGTCGGCTTGCCTTCCATCAAATACAATGATGGCAAGGTATGTGACGCTTGTGCTAGGAGAAAACAAGTCAGAAATTCTTTTAAATTGAAAAATTATGTTAGCACCACCCGATCTCTCGAAATGTTACATGTCGATTTGTGTGGTCCTATAAGGATTATGAGTAGAGGTGGGAAGAGGTATGTGCTTGTTATAGTGGATGACTACTCTCGTTTCACTTGGACCCTGTTTTTGACTTCTAAAGATGAAACTTTTGAAAAATTTCTTACATTCATTAAAAAGATTGAAAAGAGAGCAGGGCACTCATTGGTGTGCCTAAGGTCTGATCATGGTACAGAATTTGAAAATTCGAGCTTTATTAACTATTGTAATGAGCATAGTGTTGATCATAATTTTTCAGCTCCAAGAACACCCCAGCAGAATGGGGTGGTAGAGCGTAAAAATCGAACTCTAGAAGACATGACTAGAACAATGCTTATTGCTAGTGGTCTTGCTAGAAACTTTTGGCCGGAAGCTTTGAACACATCATGTTACATTATCAATAGATGCATGATTAAATCTATTCTTAACAAAACACCTTATGAACTTTTCAAAGGTAGAAAACCCAATATTATACATTTGAGAGTATTTGGCTGTAAATGTTACGTGCATAATAATGGGAAGGATACCTTGGGGAAGTTTGATCCAAGGAGTGATGAGGCAATCTTTCTTAGGTACTCCTCACACAGTAAGGCTTACAAAGTGTTTAATAAGCGAACCTTGTGTGTTGAGGAGAGTGTGTATGTGCTGTTTGATGAAACTAACTCTCTAGTTAAGATTGATGCACATGATGATGATTTCGAACTGGGCCTTGCTAAGAAAAATTTGTTGCTCACACACGAAGAAGGTAAGTATCCCGAGGATGGATCAGGGCCTGGAACTGTTTTCTTGGAAGATGGGTAAGGTATGAACCAAACAGGGGGAAGTATTGCTGAATCCAGTTTGGAACAAAACCAGCCTAACACTCCAGAAACAGGCTCCAGAACAAGCTCGGGAATAGGCTTTAGATCAGGCTCAAAAACAGGCTCCAGAGCAGTTTCTGAACCTGTTTCACCAAGTATCCAAGCAACAGTAGAAAGCGTGTCTGTGGATTTGCTTACTCCACGACAATGGAAGCACCAAAGTTCGCGCCCTCTTGATCAAATTTTGTCTGACCTTAATACAGGAGTGCAAACTAGATCCAAGCTCAAAAATTTATGTGCTTTCTATGCTTTTCTTTCTAATATTGAGTCTAAAAATGTTAATGAAGCTCTTGCAGATTCAGATTGGGTTACAACAATGCAAGAGGAGTTTCATCAGTTTGAAAGGAACAAGGTGTGGCATCTTATACCTCAGCCGGAAGACAGATCAATAATTGACACTAAGTGGGTGTTCCGAAACAAGCTTGATGAGTTCGGAACAGTCACTAGGAACAAGGTCCGACTGGTGGTTCAAGGCTACAACCAAGAAGAAGGCATTGATTATGAAAAAAACTTTGCACCTGTTGCAAGGATTGAGGCTATCCGCATTTTGGTAGCTTTTGCAGCTCACATGGAGATAAAGCTATATCAGATGGATGTCAAAAGCGCATTCGTCAACGGATACCTTAAAGAAGAGGTGTATGTGATGCAACCCCCTGGTTTTGAAAGTAAAGAATTTCCTAACTATGTTTTTAAACTTGACAAAGTACTTTATGGTTTAAAACAAGCTCCTAGAGCTTGGTATGAACATTTATCAAACTTTTTATTGGAAAATAGTTTTAGAAGAGGCAAGGTTGATAATACCTTGTTTCTAAAATCTAAGGGAGAACATTTATTGATTATCCAATATATGTCGATGACATTATATTTGGTGCAACTCATAATGATTTGTGCAATGAATTTTCAAAAATGATGAGGAGTGAGTTTGAAATGAGCATGATGGGTGAGCTTTATTTTTTCTTAGGCTTGCAAATCAAGCAAACTTCAAACGGCATCATGATCCATCAACAAAAATATATCAAGGAGTTACTTAAGCGATTTGGGATGGAATCGGTCAAGCCCATTGATACTCTCATCTCTCCTTCAACCAAATTGGTAATGGATGATGGAAGTCCCTCAGTTGAAGAGAAATCCTATAGGGGCATGATAGGGTCGCTTCTTTACCTAACTGCTAGTAGACCTGACGTTATTTTCAGTGTTGGTTTGTGTGCCCGTTTTCAGTCTAAGCCTAAAGAATCACATTTAAAGGCTGTTAAACGAATTTTTAGATATTTAAAACATACACCTGATTTGGCTTTATGGTATCCTAGAGGATGCAACTTTGACCTTGTTGGATATGCTGATGCTGACTATGCAGGTTTCTTGGTTGATAGAAAAAGCACCTCAGGTATGGCTCATTTTCTTGGACCTTGTTTGGTATCTTGGGCAACTAAGAAACAACAATCTATTGCCATGTCCACAGCAGAAGCTGAATATATTGCAGCTGCTTCTTGCTATGCTCAATTGCTGTGGATAAGGCAATAACTTAAAGACTTTTGTGTTGACACGAGATGCATTCCTATTTTTTGTGACAATACAAGTGCTATTAATATCTCCAAAAACCCATGTCAACATAAAAAGACTAAACATATTGACATTCGTCATCATTTTTTAAGAGATAATGTTGAAAAAGGATTAATTTCAATGAATTTTTGTGCTACTAATAAATAAATTGCTGATATTTTCACCAAGGCACTAAGCAGAGAACAATTTGAGAAGAATAGACTTGAACTGGATTTAATTAAAACAACTTGATCATTTTATTAACCCCCAATGCTTGGTTAGTTAAAAGATTGTTAAAATTATTGGTTGCAGTCAAACTTGGTGCTATATTTAGCACATGTGTGGAATACAGCTTGTTGACACTCGTTGAGGTCTGATGATATTGTCCTTTGTTACCGAATAATTGACTTCAAGAACAAGTACCACGAACAGGTATGGCCATTGTTTGTTATACGTGTGCAATTCAGGCAGTTAATTCAGTTGTTGAGAATTTTAAATCCTTCACTCTTCTCAAGGCGTGTGCGGCTGGGAGTCTTTTTTTTTTTTTTTGGTTACAAAAATGGCCGACTCCAGAGCTCTTGCGTCTTCTCACATTATCTGCTTCTCTCTCTTCCAAAAATCTCTCTCCCGCAAATCCCTCCCCCGAAACTCTCTCCCGAAAACTCTCTTCTTCTCAAACCCTAAAATCCTAAAACCCTAAAACTCTCAAACCTCAGCTCCCTGCTTCAATGGTGACTTCCGGCAAGCTCACCATCGGCAAACGTAGCTCAATCGCCGCCCCGGCTCCGGCTTCGAAGCGATCACGCATGGCGTCTCCGCCGGCTACAGCGTCACTGCCCGTGTCAGTCGTCACTGCTCCGGTACTGTTTGGAGGTATAAGGTTTGAATTTTTGCCTCCTTTGCCAATTATCTCGAAACCTTTTGGGTTTTTGACTTGTGTGAACTTGAGCTTTGTGGGTTTGGGTTTGGCTGATGTACCACCCGAATTTGGGGGGGATTTGGAATTGTTTAAACCTATTCTTGAACAACCTGGGGTTAAAAGTGCCGCTGGAGCGAGTGACGTCCAAACCGAAGTTGTTGATGTTGTTGATGTGGATGATGACTCGTCTCTGTCTGAGGGAGACTCGGATGATGTGCATATAACCGGGTGTGAAATTATGCTGGCAGAAATAAGGTCGGAACCTGTTTCTGACTTTAGTGAACCGCAACCTGAGCCCAGTCCTGTTTTTGAAGAGATGTTAAATGATTTTGCAGAGAAGGTTGCTGATATTGATGTAGATTTGGGTAAGGGGCCTGAGACCCCTGTTGAAAATGTTCAAACAACACTGGTGCAAATACCCCAAACCGGTGAGGGTCAAAAGAAGAAAAGAATTAAGGTGCCTGCGGGACGAACAAATCTCCCCCTTGTTCGAAAGTTTAAGGGTATGCAAGCTAAAGAGGCTAAGCAAGCTAAAGCCTCCTCTTCACCCTCACAACCCAGATCTGCTAAACCTAAACCTACTCCTAAACCCTCCAGAAAATCTTACAGATTAGCCTCTCAAAGCACCTCTCGACCTTTTAAACCAGCTGGTTCCTCCAAACAGGAGCCTTCCTTGGTTGAGGAGATTGTTTCCTCACCAGAGAGCTCACCTGTTCGAGAAACCAGGAAAACCCCTGCTAAACAGGGCTCTCCCCAGGTCTCTTCTGCCGAGTCACCTGCCAAGGACAAAGGCAAAGCTCCAGCGGAACCTAGCTCTGAACAGACCCCACCAACCCAGCAAACACCCTCCAAGAAGACTGTTCCTAAGAGGAAGCTTTCTTCCAAACAGGTCCCCAAACAAGGCCCTGCTGAGGATGAACCTGAAGACCCAACTTCAAAAAGGCAAAGAAGGCAGCACCCACTACTTCAAAATTGGCCCAATTTCTTCAAAGAAGTGTGGTGCGGGGCAAAATTGTAACGGTGACATACTTTCAGGAACAGGGCCTGGAAGTGTTCCTGGACAAGCTCAGGGCACAGGGGTGGCTGGAACTGTTTGCGAACACCCAACTGGGGTGTTCTGTCTCAGATTTAGCCGAATTTTATGCGAATTGCAATGTCACCAATGCTGTGGTGACAAGTGAAGTTAATGGGAAGCAACTTAAATTCAATGCCAAAGATCTGGGTGCAATTTTGGGTGTTCCTGCTGAAGGTTTTGATGTGTATGTCCGGGAGGACAAGACCGTGCTTGGGACAGCACGGCTGCTGCAATTAACTCAAACACTGAGCCAACAAACAAGGTTGAAAGCCCCAAGAGAACATGATCCTTGGAGGTCCATGAGGATCTCATGTCGATTCTTTCAACTCTCTCAGCCAAATTCTCTTCTCCTTCTCCCTGGAACAGCTCTACCCTCTGATTCCTTCCATGTTCTGTCTTCCCTTCTTTCTCACTTTTCTGCCTGTTCTCGACACTGTTCTGAACTGCTTGTTTTTGCATATTATGATAAATTGTGGTTATCCTAATCTTGGTTGGCTATGCCTTGCTTGTTTTCTTAAAGTTAATTATTTGTGCGTGACTTGGATGACCAATATCATTAACGTACCATATAGTTGAGTGTATCGCAGGTTGTTTTTCCTCCATTACCCAAGTGGTGGTGATTGCAAACACCCTATTTTACCTTGTTTGCCAATATTTTTTTTTCCGATGATGCCAAAAGGGGGAAGATAGGGATGACCATGTTTGTTTTATTTTGACTTGGGTTGAGTTGACTTTCTTAAATTTTTCATTGCTTTTGTTTGCTCTTGTGTGACTTGAATATTTGGCACTGACCGATTTTTGTTTTCTTATGAATAGTCAATATGGTCATTTGGTTTGTCATCATCAAAAAGGAGGAAATTGTTGACCCTATCCTTATGTAATGTAAGGTTTTGATGATAACAAACACAAATGTAATATATGCTTGAGTGTGTTGTTCAAACAGATTCCAAATGTTGTTTGAAATACTTTGAAATTGCTTGGTTAACTATGCTTAAGAACAGGTCTTAAGAACAGGTTCTCAAGATCAGTTGATTCAGGAATCCAGAACAGCCTGGGGATCAGTTCTGCAAGGGGTTTGGAGCAGCAAGTTGTTTTTCTACAAGATGTCCGGTTGATTCAACAAGAGTCTTGGTTTGTTATAGGTTTTATTTTCTTAGATTCTTTTTAATATGTCAATTAGAAAGTCATGATTTAACACTTACTTGAAATGGTTTTGCTTTTTGAAAATATTTCAGAACACTATCTCAGAACAGTTCTGGGAACAAGGCGTTTAGGATGTACTCAAGCCAAACTACAAAAACATTTTTCACGAATTCTTCTCTGTTTTTTAGCTAACGTCTTTTAAATTTTTGAGCAAGATTTTCTGCTGATTATTTAGTCCAAAGAGACTATTTTTGACTATGAAAAATTTGGGAAGAATTGCAAGTCTATTTTTAGAGTGCTTTATTCTCCAAGTAACAAAATCTCTATTCTTAGAAAATGGCTGAATTTGTGAAGAAAATCATGGGATGATTTACTGAGTTTTTGTGGCTGAAAATAACCGTGTAGCTCAAGTAGTTAGTGAAAATTTTCAGTTCACACTTTCCACTCCTTGTGGCCCAAGCTTTTTCTTTTTAGAAAATATTTGTGATTACTCCACTTGGTTTCCTATTTAAGCAAGACTCCACACTCATTTTCTTTATCGGTTTTCACAGCAATATTCCAGAGTTTAAGAGCCATATTTTTCAGAAAGAAAAACCGACCCAAGTGTGTGCAAGATTGACTTTCAAAGTTGGCATACTAGGAGCACACTTGTACCTTACACTAGCTTATTTGAGAAGCACAAAAGTAAGGTGTCGATCTTATTTTCTCTCTTTCAAAAGTGAGTTGAGTGTGTCCAAGTCAAGGGGACGTGGGGTAACTGGTCTTAGGGAAGACGGTTATGTGTGAGTTACAAGTTGTAACGGTGAGGGTTATATTGTAACGTGTTTAGCTCGAATAGTGAAGTGGTGTGAAAATCCTACAGAGGTAGGTCGTGGTTTTTCATCTCAGTTGGGCTAGAGGTGTTTCCACGTAAAAATCCTGTGTTCACCTTCTCTTCTACTTATTTCCGCTGCATTTCCGTTTTCTGGGCGTGTTACGAACAGTCTGTCCGAACAGGGTCTAAGCCTGTTTCCAGAAAACTACGAAAATTTGGCAACACAATTCACCCCCCTCTTGTGTTTATGTACTCTCATTTCTATCACCTAGAATTCCAAGAATCAATCCATAAACAAATGCATGTAAGGCTTGTTCTCGCACAATTGTAATTCCTCAATCCATTAAGAATGTTAAAAAAGTTAAAAAAAACAATTCTTCAATCCATAATTTCTCATTACACACCAGGCTGCCTCTTGCTTGAAGAACAAAAAGGACCCTAAAGTTACAATATAGAACGACTGGGACGATCACCGACACAGATGGCTGAAGACCAAGTCGGTCAAATATGCACCACGGAGGACTCTATTCAGAAGTTGACCCTAACCGCTGGAAGCCTAATCAGCTGACCATCCCTTTCCCAATTCCAAACCATCTTTGATTCTTCGCTAGCCGGCTATTAGTAATAATTATTACAAATTGTCAGCAATATACAGATAACCAATACCAGGAAGTATAGTCAACTGTTTCCTCCAAGGCCAACAATTAGAAATTAGAGAATAAAACACTAAATCAATGAATGACACCATCTGGAATAGCCTCACAACTTGTAACGAAATCGACTGATCACAGAATGCTACATTAACCTAATGATCAAAGCGTTCGATCTTTTCCTACATTTTCCTTTCAGCTTCCTTGGTTCTGCTCCTTAACCCCAAATGGAATTCATAGCACTCACCGTCCTCAACGCTAAATTTCATTCAAAATTCAACACATATTACGAGTTCTTTCCACAGGAAAGTAGGATAAAAGTTAATTTCGTTGGTATGTCAAACTTACGCCAATGCTCTTTACTATTACAGCCTCCCATCTCTCAAATCATCATCTACAGAACTGTATCAGGAAATTATCATACAAGGACCGATTCTTTTCGACTTATTTTGACTGAATTTATTCTGAACTTTTCTTATTTGAACTTAATTTTGAACTTATTTACTGAACTTATTCTGAACTGAATTGAACTTATCTGAACTTATTCTAAACTTATTCTGAAATTATGTACTAAACTTATTATTCTAAACTTTCTGAACTGAACTTATCTGAACTTATTCTGAACTAAATTTATTCTAAATTTATTCTGAACTGAACTTATCTGAACTTATTCTATCTGAAAATAAGTCGAAAAGAACAGGCCCTAAGCCATAAAATTTCAACGGGTAATTAGAGAAGCAAACTTCGTAAATCAAAGAGCTGTAAAGAAAATCATCTATGATTTTGCAAACTCCGCAAATTTACATGGAAAAGAAACTAATTTTCCCGTGCATCCAATTGGGTATCAAAAGATGTCTGCTTGTTAAGGAAAAAAGGCAAAAGTAAATTGACCAACTAAAAAAGAGATACCAGACCAAAGCATATTAAAGATCCAGTTGGAATTCTTCTTTCTGGAAGTAACGGAGGAGGTAAGGAGCCAGCCTAACGCAAGTGATGAACATCCCTAAGGGGGCTAAGTTACCACAAAGCTCCTTCATGGCTTCCTCTTTGCTGGGCTTCTCTCTGAACATCCCAAACATCTTTCTCTCTCTTTTTCTCTTCCTTTCTCTCTGATCTTGAATTCTTGATGACGATGACGGAAGCTGTGTAAGCAAGCCAAGAGGAAAGCGGCTTAAACCCCGATTAAACCCTACGTCACTGATTCACTCGCTGAGTTAATGGACTGTTTTGTTGGGCCCGTCATAGCCCAAAGGTTCGTCTAATTAGAGATTACATAGAATGAAAGTTGGGCTCGCTGAGTTAACTCAAAGTTGGGCTCGTACACAAAATAACAAAACATAAATATATATTTATAAATATAATTTATCTAATTAGAGATTACATAGAATGAAATCAGTCAAAAATAATACATAATGAAAGAATTTCTGCCTACTTCTTAAAACTCTAACGTCCATAATAATTCCCTATACACAAAAGTCATCTTTACTTAGAGCAAGGTAGAGCAAGAGGATGTGGTTGGGTCATACAAGGCAGGGAGAAGGTATTTCCTACCATTGACACCATTTGCATTGTAGCTAGCCCCAGTGGTCCTATCCACCAAGAGGTTCCCGGCATAGCCCGGGTAGGCCCCTTTGCCGTAGACCCCAGGGCAGGCCGATGCGGCCTCAAGGGGCGCCTCCTTCGGGCCCTGGTAATACCCGTTTCCGAACGGGTTGGTCACGGTCCCAGCCAGCAGGCTCGCCAAGTTCATGACCATTCCATCCAAGCCCACGTCGTTGTTTGGGGCCACAAGGGGTGGGCTCTGCGGGCCGTATATGGGCTGGTGGAAGGGCCACGCGCATTGACCCGGACACTGAGTCTCCGGGTTGCCCACCCATGCGTAGGCAAACTTGTTATTCTTGTCTCCTCCTCTTAGATGAGCGGTTCTGGAGGCGGAGGAGGAGCCATGGGTCCCGCACCTGCTCATGCAGAAACCGTCCACCGCCACGTCAGCCGCCGTGAACACCACGTTGATGGCGTTGGGTTGGCCGCCTCTCGCCGCCAGCCGTTGGATGTGGTTGATGCTGAGAGATTTGCCCATAGAGTAGGCCTCATCTAGGATCTGTGCACCCATTGACAGGGAAACAGCAGAGGGGTTCCTATAGTACCTGTGGGTGCCCTTCCACCACGTGGCGACAGATGGTTGGTTAGTCTTGGGTGCGGGGGAAGAGAGAGAGGTGATGAAATCGGTGATGATGGCGCGCTGCGAGGGGGTGAACTTGCCATACCAGATGAGATTGATGGAGATTCTACCGCTGAGAAGAGGGCCATTGTGGTATTGGAATCGGAATTCATTCGGAGTTGACTCAGCAGGTTGTGCAGGTGTAGCTGCTCGATTGAGGCTGATTAGAGAGAAGAAAAGACAGAATTGGAGAAATGGAGGCAAGAATTTTTCCATGTTTAATTGGAATCGGAATGAATAATTGGTTGATGAGAGTAATTGAGACAAATTAAGATTAAGAAATTGTGGGTTGGGATTGAGGAGAGAATATGTGAGTGAGTGACCATGGATTGGAAGTGATGAAGCATGGTATTTATACAGCAGGTGCTTGCTTCTTGTGAGTGCGGAAGGTGGTGGGAAAGAGTTTGAGCTCGGCGGAATGCCGCGTTGGTTGAATAAATAAAGAAAAAGGCGATGGAGTTTTAAAGTTGTGAGGTGGGAAGGCACTGACTGGGGAAGCTGTTGGGTCATGGATGAGGACTGAGGAATAATAATAACAATAATAATAATAATAATAATAATTGATAAAAAGCGTGTAGAAACAGCTGCAATTGCAAAACAACAGCTAATAAAAATGAGAACAAAGAAAGTCAAGAAGCCCGCCAGCCACGGAGGTAGGAGGAGGGAAGAGGGAACCGGACAAAACCAGGGTGCTCTTCAACTACTAATGGTTTTGCTTGTAATTATTGGTGATTGCGGCTCGCCTACATTCCTCATAAAAGTGATGTATTCTTTAACCAATAGTTTCGTATAGTGAAATAAATATGGGTAAAGAATTAAACAAATTGATAATATATGGATTCATAGATTGTGTAAAGTTTGTTTTATTATTACATCTTTTACATCAAAGTTTACATATGTTATTATTCTCTTATCAACAAAATTGGCCAACTATAGCATCTTTTAGATATATTGCCAATTAAGGTTTTTTACAACTCAATAAGTGATTAGTCACAATAATTATAACTAACTTGATGGTTTTAAGATCATCTAACACGTAAACATACATATATTAAGACCAGTTTTTCACGTGTATTGAAGATTTGAATCATTACTATATTATATAACAAGAAATTTCTCTTAACGAAATACCATATATGACAGTTTAAAATTATAAATTATATTTAAATCATAAATCATGACATATGTACCCTTTCCATTAGTATTGTTGATCAAGTAAGCGGTTTTAATAATGACATAATTTGTATCCCTTCTTAAATATAATGGCACTTTTTACTTTCTAAAGTGATTATTTAAAAAGAACACGGTATAAATTTAGTCTTTGTAAGCGTGGGTATGTTCTTTTTGACGTATGAGAAATATTTATGGGTGTTTATTGCTGAAACATAATGAAATATGCTGCATGGTAAAAGAAAATATAACTAGGTATTTTCAATAAATAATTAAATAATTAAATGTTGATGATTATGATAAGGCAAAAATAATATATCTTATTGTTGTAGATGGTTTTACTGTTGAGAGGCCCCTTTATAATATGAATCAGGACATAGGATATTGGACAAATATTTGAGGTTGAATTGATCACAATTCATAGGATTATTGATATGTTCTTTTTATTAGGAAATATGGGTTGATAAATGGATGAAATTGGTTAAAATTAATAAAAGTGGGTTGAAGTAGATTGAAGTGATAGAAGTGGGTTGAAGTAGACTAAAGTGAATTTTTTTTAAGGTTGAAGTTGGTTGATTTTTTTTATATAATGGGTATAAGTTGATTAAAATAGTGAGAAGTAGATTGAAGTTAATTACAGTGAATTAAAATTAATTTCTTTTATTAAAGTTTGTAAAGTAAATTAAAATTAATTAAAATTAATAAATTTAAATTCATCAACGAAAGAACATGGCCTATGTCACATACATGTTTGGGAAATAAAATTCATACCATGTCCAATATTGGATTATAAAAGAACTTTTTTTTTTTTTAACCGACACAAGTATTCCTTTTGTTTTGTAGTTATGATGTGAATGAGGACAGTGGGAATTGGACAAATAAAAGAACCTGCTCGATCAATAAGGGGAATGTCCCCGGTTATGTCACGGATGGAAAATTGCGTGTCAATTGCTAGCCAGTGAATAGAGCATTTTCGGTGCTGACAATTCTGTTCTTTCTTCAAAATGCAACGTTGTAAGACCAGTTGCCCCCCCCCCCCCAAAAAAAACCAGTGTAAGAGCAGACTCATAAGTAAAAATAAAATAATAAATATCTTACTATAAAATATTTTTACAGTGTCTTATTTTAATATAAAAATTATATTATAATATTTATAAATAAAAAAATAATATATTCAAATAACGAAAATATATTACAACTTATAAATTATGTAGAATGATCTTTTTATCTACAATTGACTATATTTTTAAAATTCGTGTATTATATGTTATCGTAGATAAGGTTCATTCGATTATAGTATCTTTAAATACTTCATCGACATAGCCGACATATATTTAAACTTAGTCATTTATAATTAGGTGTAATCATTAAAAATTTGGTAATTTTAAACTATAAAATATATTAATTTTAGATGAGACAAGATATTTAAAGATGTATTGTGATAAGATACATATCATCACTCTTGGTAAAATTGGGGGATATATAAGGCCTGTTCTATTTCGCGTTTGAAATAGATAAATAGATGTAAGGAGATGTAAGGAGCTGTAAGAAGATGTAAGGAGCTGTAAGGAGATGTAAGGAGCTGTAAGGATGGATGTAAAGAGTTGTTGAATTATTAAAAAATTGTACAATATAATTTGTTTTACAATGAACGTTTTCGATAAAAATAATAATATTAAAATAATATACTTATTAAAAATAAACAATTAATTAAGTTATTTATACAACAATAAAATATATTAATCTCTATAAATTTGGTGAATAAATTTTGTCCAAGATTTTTTATATGAACATTAGTTTGATCGAATAAACAGAGTATAACAAAAAAAAATTTTTTTTTTATAAAATTGAATACAACTCTTCAAATAAATTTCTATTTTAAGTAAATAATTTTAAATATAAATATATGTATAATCATCTATAATAATATATATTTTATGTCGAAACTCAAATATAATTTACGTTGTTATATTATGTTTTTATGTTGATGTAAATGTTGTGTTTATAAGATATTTATAAATTTTATATATTGATAGTATTATTAAAAAAATATATATATTTCTGTAATTAAAATAAATGAATGTTATAAACAATTTATGAGATGTAAAAGGATGTATAAAGATATAAGGAGATATAAAAAAATATAAAAAAATATAAAAATTATGTTAAGAATGTAAAGAATTGTAAGAAGATATAAGCTCTTAACTAAATCTTAAAAAATATAAAATTAAACAGGGCCATAGGGTTGCAATCTCAATTGTTTTTTGGTTGAGGATGTACGAGAAAATTAGTAAACAAGCAGGCAAATAAAGTGAAGAAACAAGAGTCATCATTTACTTAATCTCAAAGCAAACCAAAAGAATTTGCTTATATTTTATTTCATAGTCGCACAAACGAAATAAATTTGAAGAATGAATGAATCTCTTCTACCTCTAAACAGCCATAACTGTATCCTATACAAGTATAGTAGTATACCAGCAGCAAATACACAACTACTCCTTATTACAAAATTAATACATACATGCTTAATTAATCAGAGTAGAGTGGCGCAAGCTGAAGTGGAAGGATCAAACAGGGCGGGCAACAAGTACTTCCTCCCATTCTCACCGTGCGCATTGTAGCTAGCTCCACTGGCGGGGTCCACCAACAGGCTTCCTGCGTATCCCGGGTACGCCCCCTTTCCGTAAACTCCGGGGCAGGCCGAGGCGGCTTCCAACGGAGCCTCTTTCGGGCCCTGGAAGAACCCGTTTCCGAACGGGTTCGTTACCGTCCCGGCTAACAAGCTGGCTAAGTTAATCACCATGCCATCCAAGCCCACGTCGTTGTTGGGTGCGACCAGTGGCGGGCTTTGTGGGCCGTAGATGGGCTGGTGAAAGGGCCAGGCGCATTGGCCCGGGCACTGGCTCTCGGAGTTGCCCACCCATATGTAAGCGGACTTCTTGTCGGCCTTCCCAGATGAGCCATGGGTCCCGCACCGGCTCGAGCAGAACCCCTCGACTGCCACGTCGGACGCGGTCAAGACGACGCTGATGGAGTTGATGATCAGTTGGTCGGGTTTGGATGCTAGCTCGATGAGGTGCTTGTTGGTGAGGGAGTGGCCGAGGGAGTATGAGTCGTCTATGATTTGGGTGCCGAGGGAGAGAGAGGGTGAGGAGGGGTTCATGTTGGCTAGCTGGTAGTACTTGGCAATGGAGGCCCACCAGGTGGTCACAGACGGTTGTGCGACGTTCGATTTGGCGGAGGAGAGAGAGGCGATGAAGTCGGAGATAATGGATCTTTGAGTTGGGGTGAACTTGCCGTACCAAATTAGATTGACAGAGACCTTGCCGGATAAAAGGGGCCCCCGGTGGTAGTTTAGGAGGGATGATGGGTCTTGAGCAGTAGTGGTCTGCTGTGGGTGCTCAGTGAGCATCCTTGCTGCCAAAGAGACATGGAGGAGAGAGAAAATGAGAAGGGTCGCTACCGCTGGTGTATGAGACGATTTTCTGATCGAATTGAAAGCCATCTTATGTTTCACGGACGAGTGTTTGGGAATTGGGATTTGGATGAGTGAAATAGAAGGCGGACTTGGGGGTATGTATATACTACCATAGGATTAAGTCAAGGTGGAAGGTGCGCAGAAGTTCGGAAAAAGACGAAAGAAATTTTGCCACCCAATAAAAATAACTCAGGTCTTCATTAGATTAGGACCAATCGAAAAGACAAAGGATTACAGCTTAATGGATACGTGATGCAGATGCTTTTACGATGGGTTGGGAGTGGAAATCGCAGGGATGCCCTTGGCAAAATGGAAAGCCAGACTCAGAGATGACTTATGAGGAGGGGTAGGAGCGTAAAAGGTAGTGAAAAAGATAGATGTTGAGGGGGACGGGCCCACGAGTGAGATGAAGAGGCAACAGGCTGGATGGCGCTCAAAAATTGGCAACTTGAAAGCATTGGAATGTGTTGTAGCCTGGGAAACCGTGAAATGTCCAGCTGGCAAATCGCTGGAAGGAGGGTGACCACACCGAGAGCATTTTTAGTGGAGCTTCAGATTTTAAAACTCTGATATGTTATATCAGTAAAAATTTTACAATTTTAAAATTTATATTTTATCACTTTTTTAATCTATGAAACTTAATTTTAATCATTCAATAAAAATATTTATCATAGATCCATCTCATAATACACAATTTATTTTTAAATTATTTAAAAATTATAAATTAACTCAAACAAAAACAAATAATAAAAAATAAAAAATTCTCAAAGTTACACGCATAGAGGAATGCCCACCGGTTCCTCCATGCGTGCCCCCTATTTCTCCCATGGTTGCCAGAGAGCATTTGCCACCCGTGGGAAACGCGGGCCCTCGATCTCCTACGCGTTTCTTCCGCTGGCAGTGCTCTGAGAGCTTGACTTTGATGATTCTGCTCTGATTCTGACTCGCTCGTATTGGTATCGTGTTTTTTAGACTGGATCATTTAATTTAAATATGATTTGGATTAAATTTAGAGTCGATCGTATTTTGAATTAAGTGATATATTGAATCGATTTGGTTTTAATTAGGTGAATTTCGTTTTAAGTTGATTGATTTTTGGTTCAAATGCTTGTCACATAAATATAAATAATGTTTTAAAAAAATTTGTATCGAATATGGTTCAATCCTAATCAATTTAGATTTGAGTCAACTTTAAGAGCATACGCAATGGTGATCCATAATTTTAGATCATAAGTGAGGGCCCACATTCTTCACATCATCTCACAAGTCAACTTTTTCTCTCTTCTCTACATCCTATAGATCACCAACTTGGATTACCAAATAAAATAATATTTTATAGATTCTACTACTATCATATTATTGAGTTTTAGACTTTTAAAGGCTTAGTTGGCAAAAAAAAAAGAGCGAGAAAATGTGTGAAGGGTGGATCACGGCAGTGAGCTAGACCGTGGGGCAAGCGAAACGGATCATTAATGCATGATATTGCTTAGACCGTGAGTTAAATTTTTAACTCGCAAATCTTACATTATAGATACTCTATGATAAACCTTTTTCAAAATGTTACATTAAATATGCATCTAGATAGTTCGGTTTGAGTTTCAAAACTAAAATCAGTTTTACCCGATTTACCTTTTCTCTCCATCTTGTGAGAGAGGCAATTCCAAGGTGGCCACCCACATTGGACCCACCTCACGCGCTCCCATAACCGCAGGCATTTACTCTCCACTTAACTTCCAAAAAAAAAAATCAGCACTTACGTTACTATTACTGCTTATATCTAATTGGGCCTTATTCAAACGGGCCGCAATACTTGACTGGGCCTGTTTAAGCTATACATCATCGTCTGGGATTTAGGTCTCACGCTCGCTTTCAGGTAGTGGTGTTCATACTTCATATTACGAACCAAGTGCTACACCACAAACCCAATTAAAATTCAGGCAGGAACATCTTATTGGGCCTCTTTCTTACGCTTTCTCTCCTACTTATTCTCTAGCCATAGGCAGGGCACTAATTTATAACTGGGACCTGGCCGGTTCAACCTTAGCCCACCTGTCCTGCCCCGCATCAAACCAGGACCAGGCCCACAGTCTACGGGTTACAGGGCAGACCGACCTGCCCCATTTTGCTTTGCAGTGCAGGGTGGATTTTAGGATTAAAAATAAACAAGGTTACGGTGTAATTAAAACTGTTAGCCTAGTCAACCCACAACCTAGCCCGCTCCATCTACAAAAACGGGTTGTGAGGTTCACGAGTTCCAACCCCGTCAGCCCGCTCTTTAACGGGACCTGTTGCCTCGACCTGATCCGTGTCTTACCTCTGGCAATACTTACATCTTACTCTTCTTTATATTATCGATCCATGAATCTTTCTCAAGTCATATTTAATAGATGAATTCTGTTCTAATTTGTATTTAAAATGACAGTAAAAGCTATGAACCATGAAAAAAAGAAAAGTAACAAAACTTACTGTTAATTGAATAAGGATGGTGTATGTCGTAAGATTATATCCCTCATTTCAATTGAAAAAGTGATGTTTCTTGTAATTTTTTTATTGGTTGGATAGCTTAACGACACATAATTTTAACATTTTTGTCTCTTACAAGAAAAATTAGCAAATTAATACACTATGATTTTTAATAGAATTTTTTCCCCCCAATCAAAGCTGGAGAGGGATTTATTTTAAGTGGAAATTAATATAAGAGCCCATGTTTTCATATGCGTACCTGAGAAATAATGCTTTTTGAATATCATCATCCCAAATCTTACCACGAAAATAAAACAATTGCCAATATGTTAGATTATGAGCAACCTTATCCCTCCACGCTTTTACATGAGATAAAAGAGAAAAGTAAACATGATTCGACTCACCGTAAAATATCTTGAAAAATTAGACCCACAAAATTATTATAAACTACTTTAGACTTGAGCTTTCGGGTCAGCATCAAATTTTTTTTTCCCCCTTTCAATAGTTGAGTGCAATTTAGATTGTGCCGATACACAAGCTAGCTTATCATAACAAATATTTCACACCAAATTAGGATGATGCATACAATCTATACTGCATATTTACGGTCCTTTTGAGACCGTAAAGATGAACTAAATTTTCTATGGGACAAAGGAGACCCAAAGCTCGTTCGGGAGACTAAAATGAAGTACACGGCATGTATTGTGCCAGTGGAGAGGGGGAACCGCCATTTCAGAAGATAATGAAAGCAGCTAGAAGTGTATAATTAGGAAATGACATATATATATATGTATTCTGTAAAATTAGTTATTATAATAATGATTAGCTGTTTTACTATCTGTTAGCAATTTCACTAATAATTAACTGTGATCCACTAGTCGTTAGTGCTTAGCTGTTTAACTAGCGATTTAAAATAAATGTGTTTAGTAAATGTAATTTTTGAAGTAGCAGATTTATATAAAATGACTAAAAGGGGACAATAAATAAAAGTTTTAATAAATAAAAAGAAGAATTTTGTAATTTACAATGCAACCACTAGGTAGAGGATATTTAGAACTATTTTCATTAGATTTTGAAAAACAATATATAAACATCTAACCACTGCTTTATCTACTAATTTAGCGAATACTTTTAAGTAGTGGTTTATAATATTTTGATCTCTACAAACTATTAATATCTACTTTAATCTCTATTACTCAACATAATCATAATGTTTTATCAAACGAGAAAAAAAAACAAAAATGTGATATAAAATGATTTCTTTCCTCTCAACAGACAACGGGGAGAGGATTTGGTTGGCGGCAACGCGGGATGCCGGGGAATCGATTGATGTTCCTGTAGCCAATGATGTTTGTTTGATGAATGAATGAATTGAGATTTTTTTTTCCTCTTTTTTTCTTTTTAAAAAAACTTATGTCACGGTCTGTCAATTGTCATTTTTTGTTGATAAAAAAACAAAATAAGAACATGAAATAGATACTTGTAACCAATCAACGAATCCTGCTTCAATATTTTGTTAGTTTTAATATCACTATTTTAATGTTTTAATTACCTAATTTGTTGATGATATATGTTTTACAATAAAATATTTTTTAACTGTCTTGAATTAATTTAAATTAATATGTTGTATAATTTAAAAATACCAAATTTTCAAAGATTACACTTAGAGCACATACAATTTTTAGCTCACTAATAGAGGCCCACAACCTTCACATCAGCTTCTGAGTCAACTTTTTAACTCACAATCCTTCATCCCTTCAATGCAAGGCTCACAATTTTGACTCACTACATAAAACAATATAAATGGACCCCATAATTAAACATATTTAATTAATTTTACTTTTTTATTTTGTTCCATTATTTATGTCAATAAGTTGTGAAAGTAATTTATAAATTTTCTGAAAAATCAAATAATTAATTTGTGATAACAAACTAGAAAAAATATCATTAATGTAGTTAATAAAACTATTATTAGTTAATTAATATCATTAATAAAGTACAATCCCCTCCTCTTACTCTTCATTACGTTCGCCCCCTGGCTCTTCGTCTTCTTCCTTCTTAGGCCTTAGCACCCTCTGCTTCTGGTCTTCTTTCATCTTCTTCTTTGAACAACAACCCATCTTGGCACAAACACCCCCAACACTCACTGCTTTCCTTAATCAAACCCAAAAAGATTTCACAGCTCATTGAGAATGAAAATAAAGGAGAAATCCAAATAATCAAGGGAAAAGAGAAGGATGAGCGGGCTGCGGTCGATCACTGTGCAAAAGACGAACCGCTCACTCGTTGAATACAGGCTCGCAAGCCACCCGTTGTATATGGTCTTAATTATTAATTGTAAAGCCTCATGTCTATCGGTCATATCAACAAGTATAAATGCCAGCCTAATTAGATCGACCATATATGTGAATACCTATCAGATCAAGTAAAAAGATAATTTTACATAATTTATAAGTTATAACACTCATTTTCTATTAAATCATATCAATTTTTATTCAATTTAATATATAATAAGATACTTTGTAACATAGGATAAAATACTTAAAGAGAAATCTTATTGCAAAATATTTATCATTTCGCAACCTGCTTGCGTTACTTAGAGCATTTGCACCCGGAAAAACGCGTTCCCCAAGGTGGGCCCCAAAAATCAGGTGTATGAATGCTATTAGCTTGCCAAAAAAATGACTTGCGTGGAGCAACGCAGCAGCGTTCCTCCTCCCGTGCCCCCTTTTCTTGTCTTTTTCTGACTTTTTTTGTTTTTCTTTTTTTTGGAGTAAGTGTGTAATTTTAAAATAATTAAAAAAATAGGTTGTGTGTTATAAGGTGAGTCTATGATAAATGTTTTTATTGGATGATTAAAATTGACTTCTATAGATGGGAGAAATGATGAAATGTAAGTTTCAAAATTGTAAAATTTTTACTGACGTGACAGGTCAGAGTTTCAAAATCTGAAACTCTAGTTGGGGATACTCTTAATTTTCAACGTACCTGCACGCATGCCCCTGATTGGGTAATCTGCATGATCGAGATATGCGTGTGAAAGCTACTAGTTATAATACCGCAACTGTGACGTATTGATTAAAAAGATTCATTAATGGTAAAGAACTGCAATGTTACAGTATTTGTAATGAATTAGAGCACTACCAGCGACAGAAACGCGTGGGAGATGGGGGGCCCGCGTTTCCCATGCGTGGCAGTGGCTCTCTAGCAGCTATGGGAGAAATGGGGGTGGCACGCAAGGAGGAACCTGTGGGCATTCCTCCATGTGTGTAACTTTTGGAATTTTTTATTATTTATTTTTGTTTTTTCTTTTTTTTGAGTTAATTTATAATTTTTATATGATTTAAAAAATAGATTGTGTGTTATAATATAGGTCCATAACAAATATTTTTATTGGATGATTAAAATTGGAGTTCTATTGGTTAGAAAAGTGATGAAATGCAAGTTTCAAAATTATGAAACTTTTACTGATTTAGCAGGTCAGAGTTCTAAAATTCAGAACTCTGGTTGAGATCAGCACTGTTGTATTGGTTAGTTGTTCTAACTGTAATGTTACAGTTTTTGTAATGAATTAGAAGGCCGTACTGTTGTGTTTGTTACATGTTCTTGCAGGGGAAGGAACCAGAAACGTTATCATGAGCTGACCGAAAGAGCCTCTCATATCTGTACGATTGACTTTGCAAAACTGCGGTCTAATTAATTATGCATGAATCCCGCCTTCCCCACTTCAACTACATGGTGTTGCATTTTTCTCTCACTTCTGTACCAATATTGGATTTTTTAAGTCCGTCCACCTTCAAAATATATTCTTTTCATTAAAAAAATATGAGTTAATAAATAAATAAATTTGATTAAAATTGATAGAAGTAGATTAAAATATATTAAAGTAAATTTTTTTTAGCTGAAGTGGGTTGAAATTGGTTGAATTTTTTTACATGCTAAATAAAAGTTAGCTAAAATAGTGAAAAGTGGGTTAAAGCTGATTTTTTTTATTGAAGCTCGTGAAGTGAATTGATGTAGGTTGAGGTTTGTTGAGATTGGTAAATTGAGATTTACTAACGAAAAGAACAGGGCCTTAATAGTGAGTCAATCGAAAACATATAATTTTTAAGCCTTTGGGCCTCTAATATTGAGTTATTGTTGCCATATAAAGGGTTAGAGTAAGTGTTGGCATACATCGATACTGGGCTCGTGATCCAAATTTTCGGCCCGCGGTTCACAGAAAGGTGTGCATTGCTGTGCCGTCCAGCCCGTCCCCATAATCCACTCGCCTCTGATTTCCCTTTTTGCCACGTACACCAAAAAAGGCATCATTTCTGAGGGCGCAGGTGGCTTTTTTTTTTTCGGAAAAGAGCCATTGGAATTGGTTTTTTAAAAAAAGAAACCGTTGCTGGGATCATTATAGATTAATTATTTAATTTTTGAAAAAATATTCAAATAATTAATCTATAATTATTCACACAAATACGCAAACTAAAATTCTAAAACCAAATAATATGTTGGTGATCTGACCCATTGGACGTATGAAATAATTATTTTCATAATTCATATATTAAACATCAGTAATTATACATGCATACTAAAAATTATACTATATAATTTTTTAATAATTCAACAACTCTTTACATTTATCCTCACAGCTCGTTACATCTTCTTCTAATTTATTGCATCTTCTGATATTTTCTTACAGTTTACAACTGTATCTTACCGTAAAAAAGAACCAACTCTTCATCATTAACATTTGCTCAAACAATGATATATGTTCTTACAGTAAACTACTAATTGTATGAGGTGAGCTTCACTTTTAAGCCCGCCAATTTTACTTTTATCTTTGTGACATTGTATCTACAAAGTCCAACCCAAATGCTGATAATTTTGGACGCCGGCCGGATTGGTGCTATATAACATATATGCAAAGGGATGGCCTAACATCATTTTTACATACATGTTCATCTTGTCCTTTCTCATTGTAGCTATTTCATGACGACGTTGACATTGTATTCATTCAAGTTTGAAACTGATGTAATAAGGGTGCATGCATGGGTTGATGTATGCAGATGAAAACTTCTTGACAAACGGTGATCTAGACAGGGTACTAGATTGGGTTCCAGCCTTGGAAGGCATGAGCTTGAGATATCTTCCGGCTTTTATCAAGACAACTAATCCTGATGATTTCATGCTACATTATCTCTGAAGATTAATTCATATCTCAAAAAGAGCCACAGCTTTCCTTTTCAATACTTTTGATGCCTTGGACGTCGACATCTTTCAAGCCGTCTCCTCTGATTTCCCTCCCCTCTATGCCATTGGACCTTTGAATTCCTCCTCGAATCTATTGAGGCTATGAACAAGGACACCAACTCCATTGGGTTGAGCCTTTGGAAGGAGGACCCACGTTGCATCAACTGGCTTGACTCATTTGCACCCGATTCAGTTGTGTACGTTAATTTTGGAAGCATTACCGTCATGACCAATGATCAATACGTGGAATTCGCTTGGGGACTTGCCAATAGCAACCATCCTTTTTTATGGATCACTCGACCTGATTTGGTAACTGGGGATTCTGCGGTTCTCCCTCTAGAGTTCTTGGAGAAGACCAAGAACAGGGGACTTATTGCAAGTTGGTGTAATCAAGAGAAAGTATTGGCTCATCCAGCTATAGGGGGTTTTTTGACACACAGTGGATGGAATTCGACGTTGGAGAGTATCTACAATGGGATACCTATGATTTGCTGGCCTTTCTTTGTCGAACAACAAACCAATTGCTGGTTCAGTTGCAAAAAATGGGGGATCGGGATGGAGATCGATGCAAATGTAGAGAGGAGTGTGGTTGAAATGCAGGTGAGAGAGTTGATGGAAGGAGAGAAAGGGAAAGAGAAGAGGAGAAAGGTTGCGGAGTGGAACAGGTTGGCTCAAGAGGCAGCTGCTCATCCTAATGGATCCTCTTACTGCAATCTGGATCATGTCATCACCAAAGTTCTCCATGCTCAGCAGGGGCAGAGGCAGGATTTAAACCAGGGGGGCGAGATTAATAATACACATAATATAAACTTTAATAGTTCTAAAAATGAAATGCATAGCTACTACATTCAAGAAAGTTGTCCTCGACGAGATCTCATGTTTTAAAAGTAAAGCATGATATCGTCGTTCGAGAGACTTTTAAAAATATCAATCTCAAAATAAGTAACAACAGTATCATTTAAAAATTCATCTGATATTTTGTTCCGCAATTTGGTCTTGATGAATTTCATCGCAGAGAACACTCTTTCAACAGTTACCGTGAAAACTGGTAAAATCAATGCAAGTTTCAAAAGTCGATGTAGGTGGGGAAAGCTCAAATGCTTCTTTGTTTGAACCAACTTCCTGCAAAGCTCAGGAAGTCCCGAAATGTTGGACAACCTCACATCATCAGCTACATTAGTAATAAAAGTATCCAGCTCACAAGCAAGTGTCTCAATAGCCAAGTCATCAAAATCATCTGGATATAGCTGAGCCATTCTTAGTATCTTGTTCTTGTCAAAGTTAGAGAATGAGTCACTAGGATTCAAACAAGCCACCCCAAGAAGCAAATCAGTGATCGTCTCAGAAAAACGACTATTAAGTTCTTGCATTGGCATATCAAGAATTGTGTAGAACACGTCAATGCGATAGTAATGCTCATTTGTGCTCTTGGAAACTCTACACTTGGATTTTCCTCGAATAATATGAAAGTCATCCATGTTAGGAATCTCAATATCATGTTTCACACAAAATGAAGAAAGTTTATCAAGCAAATCATCCCATCTTTGATCCCTTGTTATTTGTAGCTGTCTCTTGGCAGTAGTAAGGAGAGATATAGCATTAACAATATCTTGGTCTCTTCTTTGTAAAGCCTGACTCAATGCATTTGTAATACCCAACACCAATTTCATCAAATATAATAAGAAAGCAAACTCAAATATTTGTAAGGCATCCAAAGCACCTTGCGCCGTGACTCTATCAGGTGAATGACTTCCACGAGTTGCTATAACATCAAGCACATCAATGATAGGAGCAAACATGATAATCATATTTGTAAATGTTTTATAATGAGAGCCCTAACGAGTGTCCCCAGGTCTTCCAAGTCCAAGTTCTTGGTTTAAACCCCGTCCAATTTGTAGTTCACCTAAACGTAATGCTTCTTCAACTGTTTATGTTTGTTTTTCATGAAACTCATCTCTACGTTTATAAGAACCACCAATCACATTCAATGTAACACCAACCCACCCAAGAAACCATTCAATATCATCGTGACGATTTGCAACCACAACAAGAGTTAATTGAAGCTGATGAGCAAAACAATGAATGTAATGTGCCGATAGACAATCTTGCATAATCAAAGCTCTAAGCCCATTAATATGCCCACGCATATTACTAGCCCCATCATACCCTTGTCCTCTTATGCGAGAGGGACTCAAGAAATATTGAGATAACAAAGAATAAATATTTTCCTTTAGTGACAAAGAGGAAGTATTGCTGACATGAACAAGACCAAGTAGACGCTCCATAACAAATCCCTTTCTATCAATATATCGCAAGACAATAGCCATTTGTTGTTTACAAGATACATCACGGGATTCATCAACTAATATAGCAAAATATCCATCTCCAAGTTCTTCAAGAATCTTTCCAATGGTTTCTTTTGCACAAGAATGAGCAATGTCTTTCTGGATGTCAGGAGAAGTCAATTTATGATTTAATGGAGCCTTTTGAAAAATACTTCCAAAACTTTCATTACTTTGGGCATGCCATTCTAACAAATCCAAAAAATGACCTCTCCTTATTGAAGATTGACTTTCATCATGACCTCGAAAAGGCAATGCTCCACTCAAAAGTTGCCTTGCCACTTCAACTAAAGCATTTAAACAGACTCGATATTCAGATTTAACCTCCTCAGATTGTTTGTCTAAGGCAGTTTGTATGGATTGCTTTTGTATCATAAGATCTTCACACATTTTAACACATTGATTATGCACACTATTTACTTCACCAACATGTACATCAAATGATTTCCTCTTCTTCCAATTTCTAAAGCCTTATTTGTAAATGCATCCCCTCCACCATGACCCAACTTGTCATTCTTGAACAAATAACAACACAAACAAAATGCCGCATCTTCTTTTATGCTATATTCTAACCAATTAGGATATGCCGTAAACCATGGTTCATTAAAACGCCGCATATAATTGGACATTTTAGTTTGAGGGAATGCATGATTTCGGGGTTGGTAAGGACCTTTCTGTAAATATGCTCTTCTTACCTCATCACGATCATTCGGATGATAGCTTGAAATCGGTTTTCTATCGGCTGGATCCGATGGAAGAGCATTAATATCGATTGGAGTTCTCCTGGAAGAAGATGGATTAGTGCTTGCTGGTTGTTCATTGCTAGACGGTGGTTGAGTACTGGCGGCGGCGGCCGGTTGGTGGATGCCGTGCTGGTGGGCGGTGGCTAAAGAGTGAGAGAGAGAGTGGGCACTGGGCAGGGGCTGGCCGCTGGCGTGCGAGCAAGGAGTAGCAGAGAAGGGTCGTGGACAGTACTGGGCAGCAACAGCGCAGGTTAAAAAGAAACCTCCAAAACTCCCAAAAAAAAAAAACGAAGGGGCTGGCCGGTAGCAACAAGGATTCGAACATGTGACCCACTGAAACACAGAGGGGAAACCAACCACGCGGGCAAGGCTAATTTTGTGAATTATATCTGAACGAATTGATATATATATATATATATATATATATATATATATATATATATTGTTTTTCGCAAAAATCTCCCCTTCTTAATTTTTTTTCCCCAAAAAGCTGGGGGGTCAATTGACCCCTCTTGCCCCTATGTAGCTCCGCCATTGATGCTCAAAATTAATGGATGGATCATGCATCTGCTTCAATTTTATAGCGATCTTAACTATTTGTAAGGCATGAATTGAACAAATAGTGTTTTACACCAAAAGAATAATGGAGTCAAAGTAGAAGATCGATTGTGAAATATGATTTGATTGATCATATGGAAGATATATGACATATAAAACATCTTGCTCGGCCTCTTTCATACACTTTCTCTCCTAATTATTCTCTAACCATCGCCCAGAAATACTGATTTATAGCTAAAACCTAGGCCAGTTCAACCTGGGCCCACCTGTCCTGCCCCACATCAAACCGGACCAGACCCATAGTCTATGGGTTATGGGGTAGACCGACCAGTCCCGTTTTGTTTTGCAATGCGGCCAGGGTGGGTTTTAGGTTTACAAAATAAATAATGTTACAGCGTAATTAAAGTCGTTAACCCCAGGCAGCCCTCATCTATGAAAACGAATTGTGAGGTTCACAAGTTCCAGCCCCATCAGCCTGCCCTTTAACCGGGCTGATTTACCCGACCGGACCTGTGTCTCACCTCTAGCAGTACTTACAAGTTACATCTTACTTATTCTTTATATTATCGATTCATTAATCTTTCTCAAATCATTTTTAATAGATGAATTCTGTTCTAATTTGTAATTAAATGACAATGAAAGTTATGAACCATGAAAAAAAAAAAACAAAAGTAAAAAAGGCTATTGTTATTTGATTGAGGATCGTTTATGCCATAAGATTGTGTTTCTCATTTCAATTGAAAAAAAATGATGTTTCTTGTATTTTTTATTAGTTGGACAGTTTAATGATGCTTACTTTTAATATTTTTGTATCTTATAAGAAAAATTAGCAAATTAATGCACTATTTTTTAGCAGAGTTTTTTCCCCGGTCAAAGCTGGAGAAGGATTTGTGTTAAGTGGAAATGAATATAAGAGTACATATTTTCAGATACTCGAGAAATAATACTTTTTGAAATATCATAACCCAAAATCCTACCACCAAAATAGAACGATTGCCAATATGTTAGATCATGAGCACAGTTATTTCTCCGAGCTTTTACATGAGACCAAAAGAAAAAGGTAAATAATTCGACTGTAAAATATCCCCAACAATCAGACCCACAAAATCATCATGAACTAGCTTGGACTTGAGCTTTTGGGTCGGCATCAATTTTTTTCCCCCTTTCAATAGTTGAGTGCAATTTAGATTGTGCAGATATGCAAGCCAGCTTATCATCACAAATATTTCACACTAGATTTGGATGATGCATACAATATATATTGCATCTTTGCAGTCCTTTTGAGACCATAGAAAAGAACTAAATTTTCTATGGGGCAAAAAAGACTCAAAGCTCATTCGGGAAATTAAAATGAGGTACACAGCTTGTACTGTGCCAGTGGAAAGGCGGAACCATCATTTCAGAAGAGAATGAAAGCAGCTAGAAGTATCTAGCCAGACGATGATGTATAGGCATATTTGATAAAATTAGCTATTTTAGTAATGTTTCGTTATTTTAGCAATTTTACTAGCTATTAGTTATCAGCTGTTTTACTGACGACTAGTTGTGGGTGGTTAGGTGTTTGACTCGCGATTTAGGCTGTGTTCGGCAAAATTAGTTGTTTAGGTAGCGGATAGCAGTTTAGATAGTGGATATTTAGGTAGTAATAGCGTTTCTAATTTGAGTGTTAGCGGATAACTGTTTAGATGGGCCGATGAAACAAATATCTTTGATAAATTTAGATATTGGTTAGGTGATTAATGTAAATTGACATGAAAAGAATATAGATAATTTCTGAATATAAAATTTCCAAATCATATTTTTGGCTAAAAATACAAAACGTTACTTCTAAATGCCTAAAGCTAACACTGTTAACTTTTCAAATAATCTGCTCAAAATTCTAAATTTTACTTGAAATGCTATTCAAAACACTGAGTAATCGAACACTAAAAATTTGATTGATTAGCGTATTGATTTGGTTAAAACACTAAAACGCTACTTAAAATGTTGTTGTCTAACACGGTCGTAAAATAAATGTTTTTGGTAAATATAACTGTTGAAGTAGTAGATTTATGTAAAATGACTAAAAATGGTATAATAATTAAAAAAGGCAGCCCGGTGCACAAGTATCGCACGTTCATGCGAGGTTCGAAGAAGGGCCCCACCCCAAGGAGTGTATTGTAGGCAGTTTTTCCTAACTTTGTCAGTGGCTGATTCCGAAGCTTGGACCCGTGACCTGTTTGCCACACGGAGACAACCTTACTGTTACTTCAAAACTTCCCTTGGGCATAATAAATAAAAGTTTTTAGTAAATAAAAAGTAAATTTTTGTTATTTGCAATATAACTACTAGGTAGAAGTTCCTAAAAACTACTTTTATTAGCTTTTGAAAAACACTACATAAGCATCTAACCACTGTATTTTTTACTATTTTACTAGACACTTTTAGGTTGTGGTCGATAATATTTTGACTATTACAAACCGTAACCTCTACTTCAACTTTTATTACCGAACACATCCACAATGTTCTGTCAAAGGGGGGAAAAAAGAAAAAGGTGACACAAAATGATTTCTTTCCTCTCAAGAGGGACAGGATTTGGTTGGAGGACTAATGATATTTATTTGAAGAATGAATGAATTGAGGCATTTTCTCTTTTTTCTTAAAAAAAAAACTTATGTTATGATCTATCAATCGTCATTTTTTGCGGATAAAAAAACAAAATAAGAACACGAAATAGATACTTGTAACCAATCAACAAATCTTGTTTCAATATTTTGTTAGTTTTAATATCACTATTTCAATGTTTTAGTTACCTAATTTGTTGATGATATATATGTCTTCCAGCAAAGTATTTTTTAGGTGCCTTGTATTAACCTAAATAAATGTGCGATACATTTTAAAAATACCAAATTTTCAAAGACTACACTTGATTATCAATTGTAAAGCTTTAATGTGTGTCGGTCATATCAACAGGTATAAAATAACATCTTAATGAGATCAACATTATCTGTATATACCTATCATGCAAGTAATCTTATAGTTATAAAAAATTGTGAATAAAAAGATAATTTTACATAATTTATAAGTTGTAACACTCTTTTTCTATTCTTCATATTAGTTTTAATTCAATTTAATATATAATATGATAATTTTTAATGCTGCTCATGGCCATTTCTCATATACAGTCTGATTTAATGCAGCTTATTGAACGGTCTTGGCATAATGATCCCCATCTGCAGCATATCATTCAGCAAAAACAGCAAAATGTTGATTTATTTCCCAAGTATCAATTGGTGAATAGTCAACTTAGAAGGAAAGGAAAGTTAGTGGTGGGATTGGATGCTGAACTCAGGAGCAAAATTTTGAATTGTGTACACACCTCACCTCAAGGGGGGCATTCAGGTAGAGATGCTACACTCCAAAGACTCAAACAGCTATTCTACTGGAAAGGAATGGCTAAGTCAGTACAAAGTTACATCAGACAATGCATTGTTTGTCAAGCTTACAAATATGATAATAGTGCATATCCAGGCCTACTCCAACCTCTACCCATTCCAGAGGAAGTGTGGCTGGACATTTCCATGGATTTCATTGAAGGTCTGCCATGGTCTCAGGGGAAGGAAGTTATTTTGATAGTGGTTGATAGATTCAGTAAGTATGCTCACTTTGTGTCTCTCTCTCACCCTTATACTGCAGAGTTAGTAGCTCAGGTTTACCTTGACAATATCTACAAGCTGCATGGTCTACCAAGAAGCATTGTAAGTGATAGGGATACAATTTTTCTTAGTTCTTTTTGGCAAGCACTATTTTTAGTTTTAGGGGTGGAATTTCTTTTGTCATCTTCCTATCACCCTCAGACAGATGGGCAAACAGAGGTGCTCAATCGATGTTCGGAGCACTACTTAAGGTGCTTGAGTATGCAAAATCCTAAGGCATGGGCTAAATGGCTACCTATGGCTGAATGGTGGTATAATACCACCTACCAATCTGCCATTCAGAAAACTCCCTTTGAGGTATTATATAACCAGGAGCCTCCCCTTCATTTGCCTTATCTTCCTAGAGAATCTCATCATAAGGGAGTTGACAGAACAATGCAAAGGAGGGAGGAGATGCTGAAGCAAGTACGTCAAAATTTACAAAGAGCACAAGAAAGAATGAAACAGTTGGCTGACAAAGGTAGGACTGACAGAGTTTTTCAGGTGGGAGATTAGGTTTGGTTGAAGCTGCAACCTTACAGGTAAATGAGTGTGCAAAGTAGGACGGGTGTGAAACTGGAGCCTAAGTACTTTGGTCCATTTCAGGTGCTTGACAAGATAGGGCCTGTGGCATACAAACTAAATCTGCCCGAGTCAGCTCAAATCCATCCTATTGTCCATGTGTCTCAGCTAAAGGCTTTTGTGGGCACATTACCTGCTCTACCTTATATACCAGCCTGGCTACAGGGGACTAACAATGCTGAGGCCAGGATACCTATCAAGGTTTTGGCTAGAAGAATTGTGAAGAGGAAAAATGCAGCTGCAGTGCAATATCTGGTTCAATGGGATGGTCTACCTGAGGATCAACCTAGTTGGGAGTATGCCGATGTGTTTGAAAACAAATATCCTGACTTTGAGCCTTGAGGACAAGGCTCTTAAGGAGGGTGCATTGATGCAGGACTTTCTATATTTCATTTTTAATTGTTTCCGTTATTTGCTTTTGTGAGAGTTAGTTAAGAGAGCTGGCAGTTAGTTGGGGTGTCAGCGGGAATTCAGGAAGCTTGGCAATGTAACAGTGCCTATAACAGGGCACCTCGCACTAATGGAAGGGGGCTGGAAAAAAAATTGGATTCCACATCTCTCTCTATCTCTCTCTTTCCCTCTTTTCCCCTTTTCCCCTCTCTATGTTACTTAATTCCCTTTTCCAGAACATGATCAGGTATTCATCGAGCTCCTCTTTCTATCGAAAACTCTGAGTGAGTTCCTTGATACCGCATCAGTTTGGCACCGGTCAGGGTGGTGGACGGCTTAGAGGTGCATCGGGGCAGCTGGGTAAGGGTGTGGTGGCTGGACTGGTTGCTCTGATTGAGCAATGGGCTGTGGGCAAGTGAGTCGAATTAGGGGATGGGCAGCAGAGTGGCGGTATTGGGTATTTAGTCCAAAACTAGGGCCAAAAACAAAAAAAATAGAATAGAGAGCAGCAAGATTGGAACCTGGGACTTGCGAGGATGCCTTATCAAGTTCCACACCCTCACTACCACTGGAGCAGTCTTGTTCTGCTGGAACTTATCCCTCACAAATTATATATATATGTTATTTCCTTTTTTCATAACTTAACTAGCAGAGTTTTTTTTTAAAAAGCGGGGTCGGTTGACTCCACGTGACCCCACTATGGCTCCGCGCCTGTTCAACTCGATGTGTTCTTGCTCATGTTAGTCTTCCTCGATTGTATTTCGGCCTTGTTCTGTCCTGTGATTTAAAGAATTTGACTTACAATAACTTCCTACTTTTTTCAAAATCTCCTCATTATTGACATGAAAAACTATTGGCACAATATGGACAACAGTTGACATGTTATTATCGAGCAAGTGTTGGCCGAATGGCCAACACTCTCATTTTCCTCCCTCCCCATCCACGCTTAAACCTAGGGCATACACTTCTGCTTTGTGCAGCATTTATGTGTGTTGGAGACTTGTGGATTTGGGCTTCTGGATTGGGCTTGACATCTCCTCCCCTGACATGTTAAGGTTTGCTGGGTATCCTATGATAGAGACCTTGTGGGCTAGCCCGCTTATCCTTGTTTTTTTTTTTAATGATATTAGTTAGCGATCAATATATTCATCTTTAGTGATCGTTAGAATCGTGTTTGATGATTAATTGATCTATCTGTCTATGTTGACCACAATGAATGTGTTTATGGAACATAAACTATACCTGCAATTTTAGTTAGGAAGTATTCCTTGTTGCATGTTTAGCTTTGTTTTCATTAATAATAATCATGTGTTTGGTGATCATCAGAACTATGTTTTTGTTTATAATATTAGTTAGTGATCAATAGATTAAGTTTTAGTGATCGTCATAACCATGTTTGGGGATAAATTAATCTATTTATGGTGACCTCTATAAATGCGTTTGTTGATCCTGAATCATATCCTCAATTATGGTTAAAAGAGTTTTATTTTTAATGCATTTGAGCTTTGCTTTCATTAAAAATCATAATATTTGTTGTTACTTAATGTCTTGATTGGTGATCAATACTTTCAACTTCGGTGATCAGCAATGTTACGTTTGGTGATCAGTTCTAGGCGAGAGATAGATAATACTTCCATAATCTCATCCTACTCATCTCGCGGAGAAGCTCATCCTACCTGAGTAGGCCCATATAAATATATATATATATATATATATATATATATATTCTACACAGTAAACTACTAGCTTTTATCTTTGTGACATTGTATCTACAAAGTCCAACCCAAACGGTGATAATTTTGGACGCCGGCCGGATTGGTGCCATATAACATATATGCAAAGCAATGGCCTATCATCATTTTTACATACATGTTCATCTTGTGCTTTCTCATTGTAGCTATTTCATGACGAGGTTGACATTGTATTCATTCAAGTTTGAAACTGATGCAATATGGGTGCATGCATGGGTTGATGTATGCAGATGAAAACTTTTTGACAAACGGTGATCTAGACAGGGTACTAGATTGGGTTCCGGCCTTGGAAGGCATGAGCTTGAGATATCTTCCGACTTTTATCAGGACCACTAGTCCTGATGATTTCATGCTCCATTATCTCCGAAGATTAATTCATAACTCAAAAAGAGCCTCAGCTCTCCTTTTCAATACTTTTGATGCCTTGGACGTCGACATCTTTCGAGCCGTCTCCTCTGATTTCCCTCCCCTCTATGCCATTGGACCTTTGCAATTCCTCCTCGAACCTATTGAGGCTACGAACAAGGACACCAACTCCATTGGGTCGAGCCTTTGGAAGGAGGACCCACGTTGCATCAACTGGCTTGACTCATTTGCACCCGATTCAGTTGTGTACGTTAATTTTGGAAGCATTACTGTCATGACCAATGATCAATACGTGGAATTCGCTTGGGGACTTGCCAATAGCAACCATCCTTTTTTATGGATCACTCGACCTGATTTGGTAACTGGGGATTCTGCGGTTCTCCCTCCAGAGTTCTTGGAGAAGACCAAGAACAGGGGACTTATTGCAAGTTGGTGTAATCAAGAGAAAGTGTTGGCTCATCCGGCTATAGGGGGTTTTTTGACGCACAGTGGATGGAATTCGACATTGGAGAGTATCTACAATGGGATACCTATGATTTGCTGGCCTTTCTTTGCCGAACAACAAACCAATTGCTGGTTCAGTTGCAAAAAATGGGGGATCGGGATGGAGATCGATGCGAATGTAGAGAGGAGTGTGATTGAAATGCAGGTGAGAGAGTTGATGGAAGGAGAGAAAGGGAAAGAGATGAGGAGAAAGGCCGCGGAGTGGTAGAGGTTGGCTCAAGAGGCAACTGCTCCTCCTAATGGATCCTCTTACTGCAATCTGGATTATGTCATCACCGAAGTTCTCCATGCTCAGAATTAATGGATGGATCATGCATCTGCTTCAATTTTATAGCAATCTTAACTATTTGTAAGGCATGAATTGAACCAAAATCTTAACTAGTTGTAAGGCATGCATCTCAACTAGTGTATATGATTTCAAAGTAGTAGTGTATATCTGTTTTCTGCGACGGAAAATGCCGACCGAAAAAAAGACCGTCGGATAGGCCGGCGGACATGGCGACAGAAGGACGGAAAAAGCAGAAAGGGTAGATGGATTGTCCGACGGACAAATATTCCGTCAGAAATTCCGACGGAATCCGATGGTTCTGTCGGAAATCTGACGGAAATTCCGTCGGACCTCTGGTCAAAGTTGACCAATTTCCTGCAGAAAAGGAGGGAAATTTTTTCAAAAAAAGATTCCTTGTCCAACGAAATATTCCGTCGGACCTCTCTGCTCGACGGAACGTCCAACGGAATATTCCGTTGGACTTCTGGTCAAAGTTGACCAGTTTTCTGCAGAAAAGGGGGAAATATTTTCAAAAAAGATTCCTTGTCCAACGGAATATTCCGTCGGACGTTTTGTCGGACCTCTCTGCCCGATGGAATATCCGACGGAATATTCCGTCGGACAAAGAATATTTAACCCCCAAACTCGAGTTCGTCTTCATTTTGGATGATGAAATAGAGAGAGTGGCAGCGCACGAGTTATAGAGAGAGGGGGAGCGCTGTGGGTCACTGTCGTGAGCTTGCCGCCGGCCGCCAGTTTCGCCACCGCTGCCGCTGCCTACTTTGTCGCCGGCAACCCAATTCCACCACCAAAGTCCTCTTGTAATTTCAAATAAGTGGTTTGTTTAGTTTGTAGTAAATTTTTCGATGAATTTGACAAATTTGAGATAGAATTTAATAATTATGTGATAATTTGTGTTGGTTGTTGAAATTTTATTGAGTTATTTGTAGATTTTGGGTTTTGAATTTGGTTGTGTTAATGTGAATATGAAAGTTTACTATGTAAGTGTTGTTTGTTTAGTTTGTAGTAGATATTTTGATGAAATTGAGAAATTGGAGTTACAATTTAACAATTATATGGTAATTTGTGTTGGTTGTAGAAACTTTATTGTGTAATTGATAGATTTTGGATTTCAAATATGGTTTTGGGCTGGCTCAAAAAATTCCGACGGATTCTGACGGAATTTTTAATTTTTCCGATTTTTTAATAAAAATTGCGGCAGATGGAGCCGACGGACCTTTTGGCCGTCGGACGTAAGCTTTTCCGTCGGTATTCCCGTCGGAATCAATTCCGATGGCCTCCGTTTTCCGTTGGAACAATGCCGACGGAATGTTATATTCCGTCGGAACATGGTCCCGACCCGCTATATTCCGACGGCTTATTTCGGTCGGCGATTCCGTCAAAAAATCATTTCTCCGACGGAAAAAGTTACTTTTTCGGTCGGAATGTTCGTCGGAAAAATCGGATTTTTCAGTAATAATTGAATCATACAGTAGGGAGCTTAGCTCAGTAAAACACATAACATAGCTTATCAGCTAGAGTATATAGAGTACTATTTGCTAACTCACTAAAACATATGGCGTAGCTCACAAAGTAAGACCTTCTGAACTATGTCATATGTTCTAGTGAGCTACCCTAGAAAGGAATTGTTCATCTTTTATTGAGCTACACCCCATGTTTTAGTGAGTTAACATCTCGAATGTACAACTCTCTTGTCCACGCAATTACGTGATTTTATTTGTGGTATGTATCATGATAGAAGATAATTGAAGTGATGGTGTAGCTGTGTTATTTTAATTGTATAGAAATCTTTGTACATAGAAATACGTGACAGCATAACCGTAAAAGGAATGAAACAATGGCATATTAGTAATAGGAACCAACGTCTTAAGATTTATAGGCCTGGATAAATTAATATATCATTAGAGTTTAAGCCAACAATGGCAATAGTAAAACGATTTTTTTTCCTAAAAAGGGAAAATCATAACATTAATCGAATCAAGCTTCAGTCATATTCATGGGAGCAGATATGCTCTCAGAGATCAAACCATCTCTTTTTTCGATTTGGACGTTGGCCTTTGATCACTCAAAACATTTTGCCTTATTGGTTGTTCCCACCATATGTAAGACACGTAAGATTTGTTTGGCTCATAAATTGGGTAAAAAATGGTGCAACTCAATAATGGAGAAGTACTACTATGAGTCTATGACGCCTTAACCTTTTTTGAACTGTGAATAGTTATTAGAAATGAATTCAAGGATTAATGACTGGTCTCACAATCATCACTGACCTTTTTGAGGTGCTTAGTTCTCACTTACACGCTACTTAAGAAAAATTTTCAAGAAGTCATCTATTTCAGGACTTCTCCGCAGCAAGCATACTTGATTGTAGAATTCTTAAAAGTGGTCTCACTGAAAAGGAAGATGTACATTTGGTAATATGAATAATCGTATCGAATCATTTAAACCTTACTTGTAACCATATCTGGGTGTCACAGCCACCATTGATGGATTGGTTAAAATTATCTTTATATATATTATACTTCGTCACTAATAGGATTGACTTGACTAAAATATCATTTTTTAACTATACCGGCAATGAATGCTAAAGTGGCACAATTAATAATTAATTTAACTATGAAAATTTGGTGATTTTGGATCATATGATATACTAGTGTACATTATGTGCTTCGCACGTACATGTGTGAAAATTTTATGATCATATTATTTTTCTTCAAAGAGTATGTGATTTTATCATTTATTTTAATTAGAAGTACTAATATGTTTAACTAATTGATACTAAAAAATATCTACATATATTATTTTATTTTTGACATATTGCTTGGATTGACGACTATGTTTTTAATTGGACACTATTTTAGCATGATAAAAGAACAATTCTTACATTGTATGATTTTTTTTGAAAAAAAATAACAAAAAGAGGAGGCGTGAAGATGTTAGTGTCAAACGGCATGCATGTATGATAATTGTATATATATCTTCGAAGCATGTAAATGTATTTATCATATAATAAGGAATTGAAATTGAAGGGTTGCATCTAATTAATATGTGCAATAGTGTATCAATTTGTAGTTAGTTCTTAAAAAGATATAGGATCATTTTGAAAATAGGATAAGTTTGGGTCTCAATTCCTATGTGCTACAATTTAGTTAGGGGCCCTTGTGGCATGTTTGTAAAGTAAATCTCACAAATATAGATCTCTAATGATCCTATTATATTTGTAAAATAAGCATCATTATTTAAGACCCTTTTACTCAAAAAAGAAAAATAGAAGATATATAAAAGCATCAAATCATGTATGATAAATGTATTTACATATCTCAAAGTTAAACACACAATCATTATATGTGTATACTGTTTGATACTAACTTTTGCACCTTTTTTTCCTTTTTCGTTATTTTATAAAAGACATCCAATATAAATTTTGTTCTCTTGCCTTTTATACTTCATTTTAGCATAAGATATATATTTTTTATTTATTTTTTGTATATGTTTAATGTCATTTGGCCTGGAGGGGATGTCTCTTCAAACTTGGATAATGAACGATGGCAACTGGAATACCAAACCAATCAATTTATAAGTTCTAACCGGTAGAACAATTGAATAAAAAGCATTTATTTAATATTGATACTTAAATATTGGTAATAAAATTTGATGATGGTTAAATTAATCAAATAAAGCATAATTACATAGTATTGACATAAATGTAAGACAGCTAATAGGAATTCACTACTTGTTGAAATACCCTTAACCCATTCAACCCATTCAATTTTATATTATGATTCGTGGGTGATTATATATGTCTCGTAGCAGTAAACTTATAAAGTGCCTTACAATAACCAAAGATGATGTATCATATGATCTAAAATCACCAAATTTTTAATATTTACAATTAGTTATCAATCATGAATCTTTAATATTCATCAATAATATTACCAACTATTGCAAAATGATATCCTAATTTGATCGAGTCTGTTAATAAAGAAATATTATACGTGTAATTTTGTAATCATAAGAAAAAAATGATTTATTTCAATTTATAAGTGGTAACATCTTTTCATTATTTAATCATGCCTTTTTTTCTTTAATTGAATACAGGATAGTATGTATGATTTTTAAGTTAACAAGGCCTGCACTTAAGAAATGTCTCATGATAGGACATTTACCATTTTTGTGTATTAACTTAAATTAAGACATGATAGTTACACAAAGTATCTTATTAGTTATTACAAGACATTGATCATTTTACTATATTAATCTAAACTAACGGTGATATATATATTTTGTGGTAAGTAGATTTTTTAAAAAAATATATATACTACTTTTTTTTTTTTTTTTTGGCGGTCCAAATGTCAAATTTCGACAGAAGCTTGGGAACAATTCATATCTTGTACTGCACACTCGACTAGCCATAAGAGGTGGGTCACGGTCCCATACACACGAACGTTCCTGGGCAATGGCCCACTTTTCGATTCGATGAGCCGCCTTCTTTCCAGATCTTCGTGTCCATGTCAAAGCTGGCATCTTGCTTCTCTTTAGCTTGTGTACGATATCTTCAAATTCAAACGTGAAAGGCTCGTTGCCCACCGCCCCCGAGAGCAGCATACTCACAACCCGTCTTGCATCCGTTTCCATGACGTAATTCTCCAGCCCCTTGTCCTCCGCCGTACCCACTGCATGAGCCACCGTTGTTGCTTCCGCCATTTCTGGCGGCCATCTAGCATGGATCACTGAGCAAGCCGCCCACTCCATATGTCCATCCTCCCTTCTAGCCAAGCAACCCACTGCTACCCTCCCTTGTCTCACATTCACTGCAGCATCACAATTTATTTTCACTCGATCTACCAACGCCATCCACCGTTCCCGATTTTTGAAAGGTTCCTCACCCCCCTCCCTCTGCATTTCCATAAATTCTGCACAGCATCTTTCCGACCTAAGCTCTCGCTGATTGAAAAAGGGGTAATGCTTCAAATGCATTAGGTGTGGATTCAGTGTCAGCACCACGAGAAAATGCCAGGCAAGATCAGGCAAATTTAATTCATAAAATTTACTTTTTAAGATACCGTGAAAGGAAAAGAATAATCGCAATGCAAAATAATAAATGTTTTGTTGTAAGACACTTAAAAAGTGTTTTGTCTTCACTTAAAATGTATATTATTATGCATTAAATCCAAAAAAAGGTATGATTAAATAGTAAAAGGATATTAAAACTTACAAATTGTGTGAAATTATTCTTTTATACATAGTTTTTCATATTTACAAAATTATACATATAGTATGTCTTCGCAAATGAAGCTGATTCGATTAGGGTGTCAATTTGTATTTGTTGACATAGCCGACGATTATTAAAGTTTTGCAACTCATAAGAAGTAGTAATTATTAAAGATTTTGTGATTTTAAATTATAAAACACATTCATTTGAGTTAAGGTAAGACATTTCAGCGTGTCTAACGGCAAGACACATATCATCACCGGCATTAGTTAATTGGATTATGCTGTCATCCCATTGGACGGTGTAATTTTTTTTGCACTAATCCATGTATATGTATATATCTCTAAACAATTTAAAAAATTCATGGTTACATATTGGAGGCCCTTTTATCTTGATAGGCCGCATGCATATCTCTAATCTCTAATACTAATAGCAAGCTAAGTGGAATTCAATGGTCCATCTTCATCAGTTAGCTAAGCTGCTCTTCATGTAAAAGAATAGGTAACGGCATCACTAGTGTGTTATGCAAGCTAAGTGGAATAGCTAAGGTTGGTTCTAGGTTCACGGTGGTGTGTTATGCAAGCTAATGTTAGTGGTGCCTTTGTTCCCTTCCGGTTGTCAGGTTGGTTGGGTTGCACTAGAATGTGGGGTAGACCGACCTACCCTGTTTCGTTTTGCAATGAGGCGGGGTGGGTTTTAGGTTTACAAAATAAATAATGTTACAGCATAATTAAAGTCGTTAACTCCGATCAGCCCTCATCTATGAAAACGAATTGTGAGGTTCACAAGTTCCAACCCCGTCAACCTGCCCTTTAATCGGGTTGATTTACCCAACCCGACCTGTGTCTCACCTCTAGCAGTACTTACCAGTTACATCTTACTGTTCTTTATATTATCGATTCATTAATCTTTCTCAAATCATTTTTAATAGATGAAGTTTGTTCTAATTTGTAATTAAATGACAATGAAAGTTATGAACCATGAAAAAAAAAACAAAAGTAAAAAAATGCTATTGTTATTTGAATGAGGATCGTTTTTGCCATAAGATTATGTTTCTCATTTCAATTGAAAAAAAATGATGTTTCTTGTATTTTTTATTAGTTGGACAGTTTAATGATGCTTAATTTTAATATTTTTGTATCTTATAAGAAAAATTAGCAAATTAATGCACTATTTTTAACAGAGTTTTTTCCCCAGTCAAAGCTGGAGAAGGATTTGTGTTAAGTGGAAATGAATATAAAAGTACATATTTTCAGGTACTCGAGAAATAATACTTTTTGAAATATCATAACCCCAAATCCTACCACCAAAATAGAACGATTGTCAATATGTTATGTTAGGACTAATATTAGAGTAACAATAATAGCGGAAGCGATAGGATGAGTTAGAGATTCATAATTCAAGTGAATAACAGAAAACAGAAATAAGAAGACAAGAGATTTAACGTGGAAAACCCAATGTGGGAAAAACCACGGACGGCGACAGCACCAGAACAATTCACTATGAGAAGGAAGAATACAATACGATCACAATCACCACAGTGATTTTATCTAAGAGCAGAATTACAACCTCTCTATTGTAATCTCTCACAAAGTACTTCTACTTCTCAATGTATGTATGAGTACTAGAGTTTTTTAGAACCTAGGCCTGACCCTCCTTTTATAGGGCCTGAAAAATAGGGGTTTTCCCCCTTGGAAAAGCCCTAACCGCCGCAGAGAAAACACCCTCAACGCCAAACCCTAGCCGCCAAAATAAGGCGGCAAAAAATTGTCCGGGGCACGACCGTGCCACGTGGCACGGCACCCCCGTGCCACTTTGCTGTTTGCTCCGTCTTCGACTCTTCGTCTTGGCACGCCCGTGTCTGTGTAGCATGGGCTCCCCGTGCTGATACTCGAGATTTTGGGCCATAAAACCCAACATGTTAGATCATGAGCACCGTTATTTCCCCGAGCTTTTACACGAGACCAAAAGAGAAAAGTAAATGATTCGACTGTAAAATATCCCCAACAATCAGACCCACAAAATCATCATGAACTAGCTTGGACTTGAGCTTTTGGGTCAGCATCAATTTTTTTCCCCTTTCAATAGCTGAGTGCAATTTGGATTGTGCAGATATACAAGCTAGCTTATCATCACAAATATTTCACACTAGATTAGGATGATGCATACAATATATATTGCATCTTTGCAATTCTTTTTCAGACCATAGAAAAGAACTAAATTTTCTATGGGGGAAAAAAGACTCAAAGCTCATTCGGGAAATTAAAATGAGGTACCCAGCTTGTACTGTGCCAGTGGAAAGGCTGAACCATCATTTCAGAAGAGAATGAAAGCAGCCAGAAGTATAGAGCTAGAAGATGATGTATAGGCAAATTTGGTAAAATTAGCTATTTTAGTAATGTTTCATTATTTTAGCAATTTTACTAGCTATTAGTTATCAGCTATTTTACTGACGACTAGTTGTGAGTCACTAGTGGTTAGTGGTTAGCTGTTTGACTAGCGAATATTCGACAAAATTGGTTATTTAGGTAGTGGATAGCTGTTTAGATAGTGGATATTTAGGTAGCTAATAGCGTTTCTAATTTGAGTATTAGCAGATAACTGTTTAGATGGGCCGATGAAACAAATATCTTTGATAAATTTAGATATTGGTTAGGTGATTAATGTAAATTGACATGAAAAGCATATAGATAATTTTCGAATATAAAATTTCCAAATTATATTTTTGGCTAAAAAATACAAAACGTTACTTTTAAATGCCAAAAGCTAACACTGTGAACTTTTCAAATAATATGCTCAAAATGCTAAATTTTAATTGAAATGGTATTCAAAACACTGAGAGATTGAACACTAAAAATTTGATTGATTAGCGTATTGATTTGTTGAAAAATATTTATCATTTTGCAACCTGCTTGCGTTACTTAATTTCCAATGTGCCTGCACGCATGCCCGTCATTAGGTAATATGCATGATAGACACAGGGGTGCGAAAGCTACCAGTCATAACACTGCAACTGTGTTGTATTTTTTGATTAAAAAGTCTCATTAATGGTAAAGAACTGCAATGTTGCAGTATTTGCAATGAATTAGGAGAAGGCACTGGTGTGTTGGTTACTTGTTGTAACTGCAATGTTACAGTCTTAGCAATGACTTAAACAGTCCGAACTATTGTGTTAGTTACTTGTTCTACCAGAGGAAGGAACCAGAAAAGTTATCATGAGCAGACCCAGAGAGCCTCTCATGTCTGTACGATTGACAATAAAAAATTGCACAGTCTAATCAATTATGCATGAATCCCCCCTTCCCCATTCCAACCAACTGCATGGTGTTGTATTTTTCTTTGACTCCTTTACCAATATTCTAATAGTACATTGCATTTCTATTGAACCCAAAACACATTTTTTAAGTCTTTCAGCTTTCAATATTGATTTAATCAAAATTATATATTTTTTAAGTCTTTAAGCATCTAATATTGAGTTACTATTGGCACATTCAGAGTTAGGGCCTGTTCTTTTCGTGAGTAAATAGGGAGGGTAAAAGAGTGAAGTAGGTTGAGGTGGGTTGAGGTGGGTTGAGGTAGGTTGAAGTTGGTATTTTTTTTTGATGTGGGTTGAAATAGGTTGAAGTAGGTTGAAGTGGGTTGATATTGATTGAAGTGGGTTGAAGTTAGTATATTTTTTCTGTGGTGGGTTGAAGTGGGTTAAAATAATAAGAATGTAACTAATGTGTGATAATTTATGAAGTTATCGAAATTTTGTGAAATTTTTTATTTTTTATTTTTTATTTTTTGCATTTTTGTATTTTTGTATTTTGTATTTTGTATTTTGTATTTTTTACTTTTTATTTTTCATTTTTCATTTTTCATTTTTCATTTTTCATTTTTATTTTTCATTTTTCTATTTTTTATTTTTTATTTTTTTATTTTTAATTTCTAATTTTTAATTTTTAATTTTTAATTTTTAATTTTTAATTTTTAATTTTTAATTTTTAATTTTTTTATTTTTCATTTTTCATTTTTCATTTTTCATTTTTAATTTTTTAATTTTTTAATTTTTTAATTTTCATTTTTATTTTTTAATTTTTATTTTTTAATTTTTATTTTTTATTTTTTTAATTTCTTGGTTCTTATTTTTTTAATTTATTATTTTGTAATTTATTGTTTTTTTAATTTTTAATTTTTAATTCAAAAAATAAAAATAAAAATAAAAAGTAAAAAATAAAACAAACAACGTAAAAAATAAAAAATAAAAATAAAAATAAAAAATAAAAAATAAAAAAAGAAAAAGAAAAAAGAAAAAAGAAAGAAGAAAAATAAAAAATAAAAAATAAAAAATAAAAAATAATAAAGAATGAACAAAAATTTCACAAAATTTCAATAATTTCATAAATTATCACACATTAGTTTCATTCTCATTATTTTAACCCACTTCAATCCACCACATATAAAATATACCAACTTCAACGCACTTCAACCTACATCAACCCACTTCAATCTAGTTCAATCTATTTCAACCCACCTCAAAAAAAAAAAAAAAACCAACTTCAGCCTACCTTAACCTACCTTAACCTATTTCAACCGACTTCATCCTTTTTCCCACCCAATATACTCATGAAAACAACAGGCCCTAAATCCCATATGATACTTTACAAATTAATTATGCATGAATCCCCCCTTCCCCATTCCAATCAACTGCATGGTGTTGTATTTTTCTTTGACTTCTTTACCAATATTCTAATAGTACATTGCATTTCTATTGAACCCAAAACACATTTTTAAAGTCTTTCAGCTTTCAATATTGATTTAATCGAAATTATATATTTTTTAAGTCTTTAAGCATCTAATATTGAGTTACTATTGGCACATTCAGAGTTAGGGCCTGTTCTTTTCGTAGGTAAATAGGGAGGGTAAAAGAGTGAAGTAGGTTGAAATAAGTTGAGGTGGGTTGAGGTAGGTTGAAGTTGGTATTTTTTTTGAGGTGGGTTGAAATAGGTTGAAGTAGGTTGAAGTGGGTTGATGTTGGTTGAAGTGGATTGAAGTTGGTATATTTTTTATGTGGTGGGTTGAAGTGGGTTAAAATAATAAGAATATAACTAATGTGTGATAATTTATGAAGTTATCGAAATTTTGTGATTTTTTTTATTTTTTATTTTTAATTTTTAATTTTTATTTTTTATTTTTATTTTTATTTTTATTTTTATTTTTTATTTTTTATTTTTATTTTTTGCATTTTTGCATTTTTGTATTTTTGTATTTTGTATTTTGTATTTTGTATTTTGTATTTTTTACTTTTTACTTTTTATTTTTCATTTTTCATTTTTCACTTTTCATTTTTTTATTTTTCATTTTTCATTTTTTATTTTTCATTTTTCTATTTTGTTATTTTTAATTTTTAATTTTTAATTTTTAATTTTAGTTTTTAATTTTTAATTTTTTTATTTTTCATTTTTCATTTTTTCATTTTTCATTTTTAATTTTTTAATTTTTTAATTTTTTAATTTTTTAATTTTAATTTTAATTTTTTATTTTTAATTTTTAATTTTTTTATTTTTATTTTTTATTTTTTATGTTTTTTAATTTCTTGGTTCTTATTTTTTAATTTATTATTTTGTAATTTATTGTTTTTTTAGTTTTTAATTTTTAATTTTTTATTCAAAAAATAAAAATAAAAAATAAAAAATAAAAAATAAAAAGTAAAAAATAAAACAAACAATGTAAAAAATAAAAAATAAAAAGAAAAAATAAAAAAGAAAAAAAGAAAAAAAGAAAAAAAGAAAAAAAGAAAAAAGAAAAAGAAAAATATAAAAAATAAAAAATAAAAAATAAAAAATAATAAAGAATGAACAAAAATTTCACAAAATTTCAATAATTTCATAAATTATCACACATTAGTTTCATTCTCATTATTTTAACCCACTTCAATCCACCACATACAAAATATACCAACTTCAATGCACTTCTACCTACATCAACCCACTTCAATCTAGTTCAATCTCTTTTAACCCACCTCAAAAAAAAAAATACCAACTTCAGCCTACCTTAACCTACCTTAATCTATTTCAACCGACTTCACCCTTTTTCCCACCCAATGTACTTATGAAAACAACAGGCCCTAAATCCCATATGATACTTTACAAATTAATTATGCATGAATCCCCCCTTCCCCATTCCAACCAACTGCATGGTGTTGTATTTTTCTTTGACTTCTTTACCAATGTTCTAATAGTACATTGCATTTCTATTGAACCCAAAACACATTTTTTAAGTCTTTCAGCTTTCAATATTGATTTAATCGAAATTATATATTTTTTAAGTCTTTAAGCATCTAATATTGAGTTACTATTGGCACATTCAGAGTTAGGGCCTGTTCTTTTCGTGGGTAAATAGGGAGGGTAAAAGAGTGACGTAGGTTGAAATAGGTTGACGTAGGTTGAGGTAGGTTGAAGTTGGTTTTTTTTTTTGAGGTGGGTTGAAATAGGTTGAAGTAGGCTGAAGTGGGTTGATGTTGGTTGAAGTGGGTTGAAGTTAGTATATTTTTTCTGTGGTGGGTTGAAGTGGGTTAAAATAATAAGAATGTAACTAATGTGTGATAATTTATGAAGTTATCGAAATTTTGTGAAATTTTTTATTTTTATTTTTTATTTTTATTTTTATTTTTATTTTTATTTTTTGTATTTTTGTATTTTTGTATTTTGTATTTTGTATTTTTTATTTTGTATTTTTTATTTTGTATTTTTTACTTTTTATTTTTCATTTTTCATTTTTCATTTTTAATTTTTAATTTTTAATTTTTTTATTTTTCATTTTTCATTTTTCATTTTTCATTTTTCATTTTTTAATTTTTAATTTTTAATTTTTAATTTTTAATTTTTTCATTTTTTCATTTTTCATTTTTTCATTTTTCATTTTTTATTTTTTATTTTTTAATCTTTTAATTTTTTAATTTTTTAATTTTCATTTTTAATATTTAATTTTTATTTTTAATTTTTAATTTTATTTTTAATTTTTTATTTTTTTAATTTCTTGGTTCTTATTTTTTTAATTTATTATTTTGTAATTTATTTTTTTAAATTTTAAATTTTTAATTTTTATTCAAAAAATAAAAATAAAAATTAAAAAATAAAAAATAAAAAGTAAAAAATAAAACAAACAACGTAAAAAATAAAAAATAAAAAAAATAAAAAAGAAAAAATAAAAAAAGAAAAAAGAAAAAGGAAAAAAGAAAAAAATAAAAAATAAAAAATAAAAAATAAAAAAATAAAAAATAAAAAATAATAAAGAATGAACAAAAATTTCACAAAATTTCAATAATTTCATAAATTATCACACATTAGTTTCATTCTCATTATTTTAACCCACTTCAATCCACCACATACAAAATATACCAACTTCAACGCACTTCAACCTACGTCAACCCACTTCAATCTAGTTCAATCTATTTCAACCCACCTCAAAAAAAAAATACCAACTTCAGCCTATCTTAACCTACCTTAACTTACTTCAACCGACTTCACCCTTTTTTCCACCCAATGTACTCATAAAAACAACAGGCCCTAAATCCCATATGATACTTTACAAATTATTAAAATTATAAAGGGGGTGGATTGAAGTTAATTGAAGTGGGTTGAAGTAGATTGAGGTAGGTTGAAGTGGGTTGAAATTGGTATCTTTTTTCAAGTGAGTTGAAATAGGTTGAAGTAGGTTGAAGTTGGTTGAAGTTGGTAAATATGAATTAACCCACGAAAAGAACAGGCCCATAGAGTCATTATATAAAATATTTGAATTTTAATTCACGAAATTTGAACCTTATATCAACTTATATTACTATTGAGTTAGGTCATGTTCTTTTTATTGGTAAATCTCAATTTATAAATCTAAACTAACTTCAACCCACTTCACCAACTTTAATAAAACAAATACCCACTTCAATCCACTTTAATCAATTTCAACCACCTTTGACCAAAATTTCAACTCACTTCTCACTAGTTTAACCAATTTTTATCCATCATATAAAAAAATTTAATCTATTTCAATCCACTTCAATGAAAAAAATACCTACTTGAATCTACTTTTTTAAATTTCAACCAACTTCATTCATTTATCAACCCATATTTCTTAACAAAAAGAACAGTTCCTTAGTGTGTGTGTGTATATATATATATCAATTTGGGTCATCGACTTCTGCTTTCCATAACAGGCAAGCTGCACTACAATCACAATTCACAATTCAAGAAAAAGAGAAATTAACAGAGAAAAAGGTGGAGAGAATGGGATCATTGTCAAGAGATAGAAAGCCACACTTTGTATGCATCCCATACCCAGCACAGGGTCACATAAACCCAATGATGCAGCTCGCCAAGATCCTTCATTCTCGGAACTTCCACATCACCTTCGTCCACACTGAGTTCAATCGCAACCGTTTACTACGATCGGCCGGGCCCAACGCCCTTGACGGGCTCCCCTCATTCCGGTTCGAGGCCATACCCGATGGCCTTCCCCCCACCGATGCAGACGCCACGCAGGACACCCCCTCCCTCTGCCGCTCCACCGAGCTCCACTGCCTCCGCCCCTTCGTAGACCTCCTCCGGCGTCTCAACCGCTCTGGTGTCCCTCCCGTGAGGTGCATCGTTTCCGATGTCGCCATGTTCTTCACGCTTGATGCAGCGGAGGAGCTCGGCGTCCCTGAAGTTATGCTTTGGACTGCTAGTACCTGTGGCCTCCAGGGGTATGCTCTGTATGACAGGCTCATTCAGCTCGGCCTTGTTCCCTTTAAAGGTACTCACTCGTATACTTTACTAGCTACTTTGTTATATAATTTATATATTCAACTCGATGTGTTCTTGCTCATGTTAGTCTTCCTCGATTGTATTTCGACCTTGTTCTTTTCTGTGATCCAAAGAATTTGACTTACAATAACTTCATACTTTTTTTAAAATCTCCTCATTATTAACATGAAAAACTACTGGCACAATATGGACAACAGTTCACATGTTATCGTCGAGCAATGGCCAACACTTCCACTTTCCTCGCTCCCCACCCAAGTTTAAATCTGGGGGCACACACTTCTGCTTTGTGTAGGATTTGTGTGTGTTGGAGGGTTGTGGGTCTGGGCTTCTAACTTGGGCTTGACATCCCCTCCCCTGACGTGTTAAGATCTGCTAGGTATCATGTGATAGGAGCTTTGTGGGCTGGCCTGCTTACCCCTGTGTTAAAAAAAAAAAAGTTGACATTTTATCAACGTTCCCCATCGATTGTATAATAATGGACAATTATTTTACAATAGTACACAATAATAGACAACATGTCTACGCTTACTTTGTAATATATGGGATGAAAATTATTAAACACGCAATTTGTACCAAAGTTCAATATCAAACATCAAACTTTTATTTGGGTAATATAAAACACTTAATTTACTCTTTGGGTTATTAACAAACACCTTGTAAGCAAGTGAGTTACACATACTTACACAGAGAATAGAACACGCATTCCTCCTGTTTTTTTTTTAAAAAAAAAAACTTGAGATTTGTTTTTCCTATCTATTAGCCTACCTATCAGATACAGTATCCATCTAAATTATACAGCCAAAAAAAAAAATAAAGTTACATAGAAAGTCAATAAACAAAACGAGTAGTGATATATGTCTTCCCGCAAGACACTCTTAAGTGTCTTGTCACGCTTCTAATTCTTTAGCTTATTACGAACATATGATATCATCAACTCAAATATGATGCAAAGGAGAATTTTGACTATTTTTTCATAATCACAACTACTTTTTCTTTTACAAATGTACAAAGTTTTCAACCTGTTTTTGAAAATTAAACATTAAGAAAAACAGATAAATAGACTTAATTTATAACTAGTGGTTACTCTTTTTTTATTTCAATAAAAACTAATTTATCAACGTGAATTTTTTAATTCATTTAGGCACAAAATATTACTAATTCAATTATAAATCCACTATTAATTGAAATATGTGCTTCACCCATCTTATTTTCACTTTTGGGTGTTTTAAAATACCTTAAGTTGAAATTTTAGTGCTTAATATTACCCCAACGAAAGTTGGGTGTTTCATATTGACTTTAGTACAGTGTTTAATAATTATTTTTCATATATATATATATATATATATATATATATATATATATATATATATATATATTTAGATTACCTATTATTAATATATATATATATAATATGTATGGATATATCACATATATTAATATACAAACATACATATTATATATAGTATATAATTATGTATGGTATATATCCACATGTAATACATATACAAACATACATAACACACCACACCACACAACAAACACATTATATATAGATGTTTGTGTGTGTGGTGTGTGTGTGTGTGTGTGTGTATATGTCTATATATATCTATCTATCTATCTATCTATCTATCTATCTATATATATATATATATGTGTGTGTGTGTGTGTGTGTGTGTGTGTGTGTGAATATATAACTGATTTATCAACATGAATTTTTAATTCATTTACGCACAAAATATAACTAATTCAATCATAAATCCATATTGATTGAAATGTGTGCTTCACCCACCTTATTTTAACTTCTGGGTATTTTTAAATACCTTAAGTTGAAATTTTAGTGTTTAATATTACCCCAACAAAAGTTGGGTGTTTTATATTGACTTTAGTACAGTGTTTAATAATTATATATATATATAATATTTTATAATATATGTTGTGTGTGTGTGTGTGTGTATAAATGTATGTAAATATATGTTTGTGTTTGTGTGTGTGTGTGTGTGTGTATATATATATATATAAGATTATACATTACATACATACACCACACACACATATATAAATATATATATATATATAATATATATATATAAATAATATATATATAGATATATAGATATATAGATATATATATATAATATATATATATATATATCCATATATATATACATACATATAAATATATATATAAATATATATATATTATATATATATATATATATATAATATATATATATATATATGTGTGTGTGTGTGTGTGTGTGTGTGTGTGAATATTGTGAATATATAACTAATTTATCAACGTGAATTTTTTTAAATTCATTTAGGCACAAAATATAACTAATTCAATCATAAATCCACTATTGATTGAAATGTGTGCTTCACCCACCTTATTTTAACTTCTGGGTATTTTAAAATACCTTAAGTTTAAATTTTAGTGTTTACTATTACCCCAACAAAAGTTGGGTGTTTTATATTGATTTTAGTACGGTGTTTAATAATTATTTTTCATATATATATATATATATATATATATATATATATAGATAATATATATATATTAATACAACATACATATATGTATATATATGTATATGTATATGTATATGCATATGTATATGTTAATGTGTGTGTGTGTTTATGTAAATATATATATATACTATATATGTATTTATAATTATATATATATATATGTATATTATATGTATATGCATATGATATGTATATATGTGTGGTGTGTTGTGTGTGTGTGTGTGTGTGTGTGTGTGTGTGTGTGTGTGGTGTGTGTGTATATATATATATATATATATATATGTTAGGAATAATATTAGAGCAACAATAATAGCGGAAGCGATAGGATGCAATAGATAATCAGAAATTCAATCAACAAAACAACAGAATAATAGGAAGAGAACAAGAACACAAAAATTTAAGGTGGAAAACCCAATGTGGGAAAAACCACGGACGGTGACAGCACCAAAACAATCCACTATGAGCAGGAAAGTACACCACGATCACAATCACCTCAGTGATTCGATCTAAGAGCAGACTTACAATTTCTCTCTATTGTAATCTCTCCCAAACTACTTTTACCTCTCAATGTGTTTATGAGTACTGGAGTTATTTAGATCCTAGGCTTGACCCTCTTTATATAGGGTCTCAAAAGTAGGGTTTTTCCCCCCTAGCTTGCAACCCTAGCCGCCAGGTGGAATTCCCCCTTGAACAGAACTCTAACCGCCTTCCGAGAGAGGCGGCGTAAACACACAGGGCACGACCGTGCCACGTGGCACGGTCACCCCGTGCCGTTTTTCTGTCCTCTTCGACTGGACGTTCTTCGTCTTGACACGCCTGTGTCCTGTGTAGCACGGTCCCACCGTGCCGATACTCGAGATTTTGGGCCACAAAACCCAACAATCTCCACCTTGGACCAAAATCTCCAATCTTCAACTTTCCGTCGCCGTCGTCTCACCCCAAAGGGTGATGCCCCCTATGGGGCAATGCCCCGAAGGGCGCTCAAATACTGCGAATACCAACTAAATCCAAGCAATGCTTAAACTTAGCTCTGGGAGATGACTTATATGAACTTTCCTTCATATAACCTGTGACAGTAGATACCTGCAAGACATAGAGGCCTCCTTGCCTCAAACTCTTCAGCAGAATCCTACTGCCCTTTGAGACCTTCAGAACTCCACCTTCAGCTGAATATTTGCACCCTTTGGATTCAAGGATGCCCAACGAGATGAGGGTACGCTTCAAGTCAGGAACGTGACGAACATTCGATAAAGTCCTGACAACACCATCATGGGTCTTGATTTTAACAGTACCGATTCCAGTTACATTACATTGGGCATTATTGCCCTTATGAACAACAGTTGAGTCAACTGGATCATATGTTGAAAACCAATCCTTGTGAGGACACATATGATAGGTACACCCAGAATTAAGAATCCAATCAGAATCGCTTCCCCCTTCAGTAGAGGTAGCAAACAGAACGTCACCATCAGAGTCAGATTCAGCAAACGAAGTTTCAGCAGGCTCCTGAGAATTATCTTCTTCTTTCTCCTTCTTCTTTGTAGTTTCCAGCAGTTAGCAACAATATGAACTAAATTACCACAGTAATTGCAGGTCTTACCAGCATGAGGATTTTTAGACTTAGAACGGTTCTTACTCCTATTACCGTTCCCCTTTTCAGTTGTTGTACCCCTTACTGCTAATCCCTTAGCAGAATCAGCATGAATGTCAAGATCAAACTTCTCCTTAGACAACAGGTTTGACTTAACATCCTCAAACGATATAGTATTAGAATTACTATATAGCATAATCTCTTTAAAGTGTTTATAAGAAGGGGATAATGACACAACAAGCAAAATAGTCTTATTCTCATCCTCAATTTTAACGTCCACGCTTTCTAGATCCACTAGAATTGAATTAAACTCATTCAAATGCTTTTGGACAGGGGTACCTTCAGCCATACGAAAGGTATACAACCTTTCCTTTAAACGGATCTTGTTGGCGAGACTCTTCGTCATGTAGAGTTCCTCCAGCCGAGCCCAAAGATCCACCGCAGTTGTCTTATCAAGCACCTCTCGCAGGACATGTGGTGTCAAGCACAACTGTATGGCTGAAACCGCTTTTAGCTCCAGTTCCTCCCATTCGTCTTCCGTCAGCGACCCACGCCGCTTCTTCTGTTCTTCAGCCCATTGCTCATCTGTTGTCTTTTCAGGTTTTACGTGAGGTCCCTTCAGAACCTTTCACAACCCGTGTTGAATGAGAACTGCTCTCATCTGCACCTTCCAGAGATTAAAACTAATCTCCCCATCGAATTTCTGAATATCTACCCTCATGATAGAAGACATCCTATAACCAAAGCTCTGATACCACTTGTTAGGAATAATATCAGAGTAACAGTATAGCGGAAGCGATAGGATGCAATAGAAAATCAGAAATTCAATCAACAAGACAACAGAGTAATATGAAGAGAATAAGAACACAGGAATTTAACGTGGAAAACCCAATGTGGGAAAAACCACGGACGACGACAGCACCAAAACAATCCACTATGAGCAGGAAAGTACACCACGATCACAATCACCTCGGTGATTCGATCTAAGAGCAGACTTACAATTTCTCTCTATTGTAATCTCTCGCAAACTAATTTCACCTCTCAATGTGTTTATGAGTAATGGAGTATTGGAGTTATTTTAGATCCTAGGCCTGGCCCTCTTTATATAGGTTCTAAAGAGTAGGGTTTTCCCCCATTGGAAAAAACCTTAGCCGCCGCAGAGAAAACACCCTCAACGCCAAACCCTAGCCGCCAAAACAAGGCGGCAAAAAATTGGCCGGGGCACGCCACGTGCCCCACCGTGCCACTTTGCTGTTTGCTCCGTCTTCGGCTCTTCGTCTTGGCACGCCCGTGTCAGTGCAACATGGGCTCTCCGTGCCGATACTCGAAATTTTGGGCCATAAAACCCAACAAAAACAAGCACACAAAAAAAGCCCCCAACATAATTAGTTAACAAACACTTAGCATTGTCTCAATGATAAACAACAGTATAATCGATCTTCTAATTACCAATATTTAAATTATGCCAACATTTAATTGACAATCATAAATTCTTGTCACATCTGTTTCTCTATTATTCCCTTTTTTCCTTTTTTTTTCTCGGTCGAGAAAGAAAATTCCTGTTTTGTTTTTTCAAAATTTATTTTATTATACATTACTTCATTTTTTTTTTGACATAATTCCCACCCAACTAAAACAACTGTCTATCCAAAATGTACGTGCATCAGGATCTTGCATGCGCAAAAAAGAACCCAAAAAGGAAAAAGAATATATCAGATAAATAAATAATAATAGGAAACCAAAGAGAGCTAGTGGATTGAGTGAATATACAAAAGTGGTCCAATAACTCAAATATTATTATTATTTTTGAAAATGAGAAGAGCCCCCATAATTACAATTCAAAGCTAAATGATATTCACATGAAACCCCACTTCTTCAATTTATAAGGTACTCTCGAATTTATAGACCTGAACTATTGTATATAGTAAATTTTTATTTTTTAAAAAATCCACCTATTATTTTCATGATTTTTCTTTTTGAAAAAACAAAACTTCTGTATCAGAAGTTTATAGATTCGTATCCAAAATAAAAGTGTTGTCCCTATAGAAAAAAATAAAATAAATCCATCAATACAGCAATGACATAGCTGTCCCTTGTGGGCTACTATCATCACGGTCTTTCTTTCCAAAAAAAATAAATCTTATGTAAGACAAAAATTGCGTTATGTCATCAGATCTATGAATCTGGATCTATAATAAAAAAAAAATTGTCCCTACAAAAAAAAAAAAAAAAACCCATCAATGCAGCAATGACAGCTATCCCTTGTGGGCTTGGGCCCAACCAAAGGTTGCATGTCCTACACCCACTTGCTCCTGGAAATATTGTCACACTGAAAAGTCGAGGGGTTATATTGTAAATTCAAATCTACAAATGCATACTATTAGTAGTAGATTTTTGACATCATAAATACTATTTGGTCCACCAAACTTTGACTTGTACTTAGAGATTGACACTATTTTTCTATAATTTTATTTAACCGGAATATATTAAATCTGTAATTTATTTTCAATTGACGGTCCATCTAACAATTCGCACAACCTATGTAGTATCTACCAGTCCTTTGAAAACAACCAAAGCTATGGCTGAGATTATCTACCAGTCCTTGAAATCAACATAAGTCAAATTGTCAACTGTTAAAGGAGAAGAATTTTGCAAACTGCACTGTAAGGCCCCAACCCTTGATCGCCATGCTGACCACATATAATTATTTAGAGCAGTTCCGAAATTGATAATTCGGCTCGCAAATATCCCAAAACTTTTGTAACTTAAGTATGAAGTTCTTAGCAACAAGCTCCTTAAAAATAAAAGTATTCCTTAGATGATATAAGTATTCGTACCAAAACCTTTAACCCTTTATTTAGCTATATTTTGGGATGTTATTTGTATGTATGACAACCGTATGGCAATAAGTTTTGCCCCATAAGTTCATAATTAGGCCAAATTCAACAATTTTAAAATGATATTTTGAACAATCATGAATCAAAATAATATTTAGGCTCTATTTGGCAATGAACTGTTAGCTGGTAGCTGATTGTATTAACTTAAATATCATGACCACTCACAATAGATCACTTTAGAAAATATTTATTAATTGTTTGTTGTAAGTGGCATTTGAAGTAATTTTGTGAAGACTGTTACGGTCAATATAATCAATTTAGTAGTAAAAATCAAAAAAACTCTTAAAAAAAGTCATTCTAAAGAACTTTTTATAAAATAACTTTTTGGGTCCAAAAAATTAATACAAAAAGCTCTTCAACAAATACTCTAAAGAGCTTTTTGACTAAACTCAAACAGTTAATATCCTCAAAAAGTTCTTTGTAGATTAAAAAGTTCTTTACCAAATAAGATCTTAATATTATACGTAAAAGTTTTAAAGGATGATATAAGTAAAATTTTTAGGTGCTTTATAAAATTTTTAAAATATATAAAAAAAATTTAAGATCCGTCACTCTTTAGAACCCACTTATTCTATCTAAAAAAGAAAAAATTAGTAGGGGAAAAAAAGGCGTATTTTAGAGGAGATGAGCCAGCAATTAAAAAGTGCAACTTAAAGGGACCACATCTTGGGTTGATAAGTCGAATGCATGGCCCACCGGCGGCTGCCTTTGCAGTTTGCACAGGCCACCGCCCACCGGCGGCTCCTTGCTGCCTAACTTTAAGTAATAATTTTGTGCACCTAGTTATGAATCATTGGTTGGGGGTTGGAAAACGCACCTAGTTATTATTATAACAATTAACAATGGCCCAGTGCAAATATGGACGGACAGATTGGATTTACTGTATTTTTAGTTGATTCTAACTTCCTAAGATGTAAATGTACGAATTTTACTGCAATTTTTAGTTGATTCACGAGGATAAGTTAAAATTTTGGATTCGTGTGAATGTGATTTTGCATAGTTTTAGTTGATTCGTGAGGATAATATAGAGTTGTGAGTTAGGGTTAGGGAACAGCCTACGTCCGTGCACCACCTAAAATCAGGAGGAGATTCACAGTACAGCTGAAACTCAATGTGATCCATGGGCTAAGATGTTGAAACTCAATCTGTACCGTTCACTCCAGCTAAGAAGCTGGCCATCAGTAGTACAAAACCATAAGGTGAGGTGGTGAACCACCTACATTTGAGGAAAGATGAACACCCTTATAATTTCCACAATCAAACCGGAAAAACGCTCCATACTGATACTATGACATTATACACCAAATCCAGATTCATAACATCGCACTGGTCAAGTATTGCAATATTTGCATTTTGCAAGGAATCAAAAGGCAGGGAATCTCTATTGCAAGTTTCGTAGTTACCACACAGCACAATATGCAGCTGAAAATGGCAGCAAACCCGAATCTCCAAAATAATGATGATGCTATGCCAATAGAAGTAAAACCTCACTCAGACAATAGCAGCTCATCCCGTGGCCCATAATAAAACTCGCCACCAAATCCGTATACTTGTTCTATGCTATATAACATTTGCTTGAGATCCTAAACCTAAGACGAAAGCTCTGCCTCGATTGAATGGAGATGGGAATTTCTATTGCCCCAAAATGAAGGCATGTATTTCAGCCCAATTGGATGTTGTGTAGAGAACACCCGGCTCAGCCTTCCACTTGAAAGAACTTCCCTCCACACATTCCTTTTGCTTCTTTACCAAACCCGGAAACAATGGAACAAATGACACACCAAAATGACTGCCTAACCTCCTCAGGCTGGAACTTGACCCAAAAACAATACCTATGTCTGCCTTGAGCAGGCAAAGCAAGTCCCCCACTGAATCCCCGATATATACGCTCAACTTCTGCTTGTCATCACCGCTTTCCATCATGATCTCGCTGAATTTTTCAACCTTGTCTATGGGAGACTCAACTTTCTTGATAATTTCACCAGTGGAAATGGACCCCTCATAGCTGAACTCATTTGCATGTATGTCCAGAGCATGCAACCCTCCTGATGCAGAGAAATGCATTTTTAAAAAAAAGGTCATTTGTTGAGGGAAATTTCACGGGAAAACTGAGTTGCACCCTCAAGAAAAAAAAAGAAAATCCCAAAAATAAATATGCACAAGGGATGCAATACACTACAAAGAACAGTGCTACAAAACCAAAGGACGAAACAAGCAGAATTCCACACACACTTGACTTCGCCAAAATGTCACATCCCATAATATGGCACAACAAAATGATCTCCCCGAGCTAAAAATTTTGATCCCATTCAAACAATGTCTATTATCCATTGACTAACAAATACAAGAATATTTTTAGAAAATAGAAATACACACATTTTGATCAATTTCATTCTAAAACCTAACTTTCCATTTGTTTCAGGAAAAAGGGAGTATAGCGCCTATTGACCAGATATGAAACACCATGGACAACATATATATATTTTTTTGATCAGGAACACCATGGATAACATATATACCTGCCATAAACCCAACCCCCCATCCCTCCACCCACAACCCCCCCCCCCAAAAAAAAAAGGGCACAAAACATGAAGTGCAAGGGATCGACAGACCCGCATACAAAGCCCATGGGTTTCCCATTCATGAACATTTCGTCCACATAAGCAAAGACAACACAATCACAAATCATACTTGAATATTTCTACTAGGATATCTTTTCCAATCACACATTCTCACTAAAATGCGTCTTAAAATCATCACTTGCACAAACCCAAATATTTTAGATGCTTATATCCCTCTCCACACACAATCTACAAGTTCCACTGAAGTGCAGTTATGTACCAATATTTAATCCCCCCCCCCCTTAAAAAAAAAAAAAAAAACCGTAGTGCCTGATCTTCTGACATGATATTCAAAATTAATCGTCCTTTGAACTGGCAAACTCAAGTAACATGAGAAATACAGTGCATAACAATAATTTCACAGATAACCCACAAAAGAGGTCACTAATTAGGGGGACACAGAGAGTTGACAAGCAGCACGTTTACCTGATAAGAAAGTTGATCTGATCAAATCACCACACCAGCAATATGAAAGCACATGAACATTCACATCCAGATTATCGCTCTGTACAAGTTTTTGGAAGAAACTAGTACAGCCATCTTGAAGTATTATCCGTTCACCAGCCTTTTTGATGTCATCGAGATTTATACCCTTCAGCACCCCAGATTCAATGACTCTAGCATTAGCCTTGTTCTCAAACTCTGAAAGTAGCTCAAGCGCCTGGTGCAGAGCTTCATAACTAAACTCCCCTTCTAAAAGTGAAAAAAAAAAAAAACAAAAACAAAATGTAAGTCCAGCTAAACAGCAATACAATATTGTCCGAAAAGAAGAGGACTGGATAAACCGCTTAGACGAATCTCTCTATGACGGAGATACCTTTCTTACTTGCCAAAACATTCTCAATGCATTGTTCATACTCTTCTGTGTACTGCCTTGAGAGAACACCCCATGTGTTTTTCAAATCAGCAGAGGACATACGGGCAATTTGAGTTTCAGGTGCATTCTGATCAGACTTTGGAGCTGTTACAATCGCAATCTCAGCTAAAATTGCAGATGAGTCAACGACTGTGCAGGTCAAGTCAAAATCTGAAAATAGCACGAGTCGCTGTTCTGAAGGATTAAGATGCTTTGACAAGGGAGCCACAGTTGGTTGCACTACTGTCTGTGCCAAGAAAAAATTGATCTCAAGCCTCATTGCCTGTTGATACAGCTTCTCGATAATGCCAAGCTCTTCACCAGTCAGAGAGGCACTTAGTTTCTCAAGCAATTCTTCAATTTGCAAAGCACAGGCCTAGATTCAATCGGTAATAAGTTAGTTGTCCATTCAGAATAAGCTGCACCTCAGCCACAGAGATTGTAGCCAAAGAAAGATAAGTAAGATAACAGCTCAATATCATAGCAAACCTGGAAGCTTGGAGATGAGTAGTTGTCAATCCATCTCTTATACGGGTGAAGGCTGTCATCTGGATCTAGTAAAGCCTGAATCTCCTCACCTAGAAAGGCATATAATCTCATGCAAGGAGTCATTGCACCCAAAGTGTAAGCAGCAATCTTTGTCTTTTCAAACGGCGTGGCAAGTTTGCCAGGACCCTTTAGTCCCTCAACTTTTCCTGAGGCTGTAGCCAACAAAAAGTCTCTGTACTTTATTGTCGCAGAATTCGGGGGAACTTCTTTGCCAAAGTCAGGACCCCATTCCTGCAAAGTTCATTGGAATAGACCAAATGAATTCCTATAAAGGTGTTGTAAGCTCAAATTTAGCAGTAAGAATGTATGTAAAATGGGGAAGGAAAAAGCATAGCATATCTTATTGCTTGCCACTGGAACTGCTTCATTTCAACCAGTGCAACCAGTAATAATAAACAGGTCAAGGAAAGATCCGCAGATGTCATCCCTTGACCCAAAAAACTGGAACACAAGAAATACAAAGCTGTTTGGCTTGCAGCGAAGGTGACCCATTAAGGAAGCAAATAAGCAATTGACATTGGCTTGGATGGCCAGAGGCAACTACCATGGCACCGTTGCAAAAGTCTTCTAAATTAGCACATATCAAGCTTTACATTCATAAAAACATATAAGATAGTCCATGGATCAGGGTTTGTCCATGCTATGTTAATTATTTTCCTCACGCTGTATGTTCCAACCCTTATGTATAAGTGATGGACCAGTTTTTCTCATCAAAATCATTGTCAGAGAAAATGCAAATCTACAGCAATTTCGTGAGGGGAAAAATCTAGCTCAATCACATCCAGAACAATGAACTTGTTGCCAGGATAGAGGGGGAAAAGAGGGCAGTCCATTCACAATCACACGTGACATCATATTCTTCATATAAATCCTGATTAGTACCAGTTCAACTTCCAGCATAATGACAAGTCTTGCCCCCTAAGCATGACATATAACATTGCATGACATATAACACTGCAACCCTCACATGCATGCACACAGATGGACAGTAAACACAGACAGTTGTCTAAGTGAATCTTAGACCAAGCTAGCTGCGAATATCTAGGAGCTAGATACGTACATAAATAGGTTTAGAAGCTCAAATGAATCCCAGGACTCAAAGGAAGCTGAAGCTCCTCTTTGAGTCTTCGCCCCCCATCTTGCTGACTGGATGGCCTCATAAAATTGCACTTGAAACTTACAAATTTCGTTTACGGCCTACAACATTGTAAGATCAGTCCAAGTTATGTCAATGATCGTAAATTTCATGAATATTTTTCCCCCCGGTATTTTTGGGTCTAAATCATGTTGGATCAATGAAATAAAATTATTACCTATATAGTACACAAGTATACACCGACCCTTATTTATTTATTTGTTATTTACTTATAGCCCAGCTCCCTTCTCTTTCTTAGTCTCTTATCTTTTCTCTCTCAACTTGAACCAGGCAAAGAAGCTCCCTTGGAGAAAAGTGCTCTCTCCCTCTCCCTCTCCCTCTCCCTCTTTTCCTTTCCTTTGCCGTATATGCATCAGCGCATAGCAAATTATTCAAGTTTTCTCTGGGAATAACGGCTCTTCGTTAGTCCACAAAAAGCAAATAAGCAATAGGCCCCTTTGTATACAGACCAACCTCTATTTTTGATTCCAAAAAGCCTAAAGGAGCCATGAATAAACCCTGCACAGTCACCTCAAGGCATAGCAAGGTAGAAGTGATGTCCCCCCCGCCCTTTTATTTAAATGCGCAGTTGCGCACAGGCATCAAGAACAACTAAAACTGATTTCATTCATAGGCAATTGAGAGCCATTTTCTTGTGCTTCTAATACATGTCTTGTGCGTGGCAGGCAAGTCCATTTTTGCACACATCAAGACATGAGAATTTTATGCCAGAATCTGCGTCGGTGCTTTTTAGGTCATAGGTAATTCACCAAAGCAAAGTAAACTACTAAGTGCTTTGAAATTGAAGGTTGGTAAGCCCATGCTCAATTGTAGATGTGATTCCAATCCCCTAACCCACGCCACGCCCTCCCCCCACCCCCCTCCCCTCCCCCCAAAAAAGAAACCCAGCAAAAAATGGCACCTAGCATAAACATACTATTGTCATTCATTAAAATTTTTGGTGGACGAGAGGGTGACACTTCATACCCACCCAAAAATTCAACAAGTAACATCTTACATTGCTTTCTAATATGAAAATGTGTTCCTCAACATACTCATTGATAGTCTCCTACCATCTACATGGGCCACTGTGCACCGGTTTACAAAAGACAAAGGGACATTCATTGCTAATAGCCACTAGCCCCCAGATCTGAGTTTGAAAGAGTCAATTCAGAATTGAAACCTGCACATACCAGATCACACAAATCGCTACAGGCCAAATACCAGTAGGTAGCAAAGAACACTGTTTTGCTATTCCAAAGGCAGTTCCCCGTAGAAAGGGCATATAATTGATATTAAAGTTCACAGACCATATAAATTGAGCTTCATACATACACTCCAGAAGATCTGATTAAAAAAAAAAAATTAAAACCAATGCTTTCAAACAGCAGATTGGTTTGAATCATTGATGAGTGAAAAAAGAACACTATAAACAAAGTCATATCATTCATAAGCATCTCGCCCTCAATTTAAAGTGTTATTTCCTAAAGACAAATGCATACATTTTATAAGCCTTCAATAATGTTTTGGCATACTGCTGTTATACAATCAGTCCTTCCATAAGATTGATTGATAGCGATTTGAAATAAATCTGAAGAATTCTAACGAAGCATCAAAATGCTACCATGTTATCTCTACTGTGATTCATATATGGCATGTATAATGCATGCCATTAGAAGGTAACAAATGAGATGATTCAACATAGACAAGCCTATCCATAGTTACCTGGATCGCTCCATAGCTCCACGAACCACGTCCGGGAACAAGCAATCCGAAGCCCAAATTACACGAAATTTGTAGAATAACTAACGATCCGCGTTCTAGACTCAGCAATCCGGGAAGCATTCCATGTAACTATGAGCCTACCCTATGTTCTCAATTTTCAATTTTTCTTTCCAAAATTCGGCCCATCACCTTTCACCCTTTTTATGACAGGACATTGCTCTCATGCATATTAAGTGCCACCCATCCGATGACTTCAAACTCCATGTTTCCCTTTGCACTTCATCCCATATTGACAGCAGAAGAACTCAACATTCCAAGAAACATTGCCCTAACATTTGCAACCACAGCACCTACGTTAAAGCTAATCCATTTGTGCACATATTGTGAAGGTGCAAATAGCTATCATGGGATGCAGATCGGAGCCAAAAACTACTACATCAGAAATCAAGTGCTTGTCAATCAAAACTGAGCCTCAACAAAATCCGGTAAGATGAAAGTTTCTTCTCTCCCCTCCCTCCCAAGAACACACTCTCATTGTAAACTTCCTAGCTTCAGAGTTCTCAGTCTACCGTATAACAATTTATGCTTCTCTCTCAATGTCCTCTCATGCCTCAAAATGAAAAGAACAAACAAATATGCAACTCTTCTTACCTTATCCACAGACTAAATAGATCTGTGTTTAGGATTCTTCCCAAACTCGTAATAGGATTTTCCAAAATTTCATAGCAATTTTCCAAGTCTCGAACACCACAGGACTTTCTCACGATAAAAAATAGCCTCTATAAGATGTTCAAAACTCCATAGCAATCTCTTTCTTGCAAACAATGACTTATCAAAGGCCAAAGGCAAGATAATCTCTCTCCAGTACAAGGTTAAACGAGCCAAGATTCTCAGACTATAGCGAAGTGAAGTACTCATGTGACCGTGAAAGCAACCTATTATATCCAATCCACTGTGGAAACTTAATCTAACCAAAAATATATCAGTACTATTTACTAGTATATGGTATATACCAACCACGCAAAAAACAGCGCAAATTCCAAATGCCACATTGGTGCCCTACAGTTCCCATGACCGCCCCATCCCCCACCACCCAGCCCCCCCCCCCCCCAAAAAAAAAAAGACAACCAAGAAGCAAAGAAAGGCGCAAAGACAGTACATTCATCCAACCTGTGCAAAAGAATCATGCAATTTCAACTCTTCCAAAACCCCTTTCCTGAGCTCCGATATCGCCACTTTTCCCTCATCATCATCCGCATACTCTTCCGCCATTTCATACCTAAACAAACAAGCAACCAACAAATTCAATCAACCACCAAATTCAATCACACCACAAGAAACAAGAAACATTGGGAAAGAAGAATGGTAGGGTTAGGGTTTACTGACGCTTGAGCAAAGGCCTTGAGGAAATGGACATCTTGAGAAAGGTAATGGCGGAAAGCATCAATCCTGAGATTGCCAGAAGCCAAGCAGATAACAAAAGGAGTAAAGAGGCAGAAAATCGACTCTCTCTTGACTTTGTTCCACAACCTTCTCGAGATCCCAACTTCGTTGTTGGCGATGGCGACGGCGGCTCCGATCGGCGGCGTGGCCGACCTCGACGGCGGAGGAGGAGCCGTCGCCATTGACGATGATTTGAATGAGCAGAGGAGAGAGAACGGGGAAGAAGAAGAAGAAGAGGAGAGAGAAAATGGAGGACGAGGGGGAGGAGAGAATGAACAGAGGGTTTTGAAAGAGAGGGAGAGAGGGGTTTTGATGGGGGAGCTTCGAGAGGTTAAGAGATGGCGCATCAAAAAGGTCCTTTGATGGTTCGCTGTACACAAAGAAGAGAGAGAGAGAGAGGGGGGTGAGAATTAACGCTCCGTTCGGAAATTTAAGAAATGGGGTAGGAAGGAGCATTGAAGGTGAAGAGGGGATGGGGAATGACCAACAAAATTGTGGAGAGCTACCACCCTTTAAAAAAAAAAAAAGCAAAAATAAAAAATAAAAAAAGCATTGAAATAGGGGAATTAACATTGATTAAAATTAAAATGTGGACTAAGGAATGTTTTATCACAGAAATATTATGTTGTGGAGCTCAAATTTTTAAAAAAAAAAGATTAAGGTTTTACTTTTATCAAATTAAGACTAAAATTTAATGAAAGATTATAATATAATTTTGACCATCTTTAAAGATGGTCATAAAGTTTCTTTTTTTTAATGTATTTTTGTTCATTGTCAATTTTATCACCTTACAAAATGAGAAACTTCATTAACAAGCCCTGTGTGGAGAACTACCACCATTTTTAATTTTCTTTAAGCATTGAAGTAGGAGATTAAAATATGAAAAAAGAATGTTTAGATTATAATAATAGAATATTAAGATTTTGAGCTAAATTGAAAAAAAATGGGGTTTATTCTAGCGGAATTTTCTCCAAATTTAATGAAATAGTTCAATATTGATTTTGATCATTTTTAAGGTAATAACCCTGCCTATGCTTCTTCTATCTATTTGTTTATTGTAAATTTTATTATTGAACAAAATTAAAATCTTCTAACAACAAAATCACCGCCAAATTAATGGCTTGAGCATATGGTTAAAACAAGACATAAAATGTTAATTTAGTTATTAATATACATTATTCTATGCATTGTTTTCTTGAAGATTTTTTACAATAACTACGCATGCAAGTTAACTCATAACAGTGATTGTAAATATGTAGTCAAATAAGTCAATGAAAGCCTAAAAAATGTTGACATTTTAACTAATTTTTTTAAAGTTCTGATCGGTTACTAAACTTCTTATTCTAGCAACATAAACATTCTATTGTTTTTTTGGAACCTAACAGCAAATTATTTTATAGATTCAATCAAATATATGAAAAAATGATCTTGTGAAAACTTATGTTGATTATGAAATCTCCTAATCTGAAAAATCAGGCATATAAGACCAAAGAAGTTGCAATCAAGTTGAGGAATCTTGCCATTATGAAATTGTTGGCACAGAGTAAGATTGATCAATAAAGTGAGTTGGCCCAACTCTATTAGAGGAAATAGCGCCATGGGGCTAACCGGCTAAGCCTAATCCAAACACCCTTAGGCGGTATTCTGTATCTTTGATTTATATTCTCTTTTGGCTGGTATAGGAAAAGACGAAAATATCGATGTAGGTAATGATTTGAACCCAAGTTTGTATAAATAATTTTTAAATATTATACTGTTGAGTGGAGTGTTTGGCAAGCAACTTTTTGAAAGGTTTTTTTGGCCAAAAAAAATTTTTTGATCAAGATTAGTTGTTTGACCAAGTAAAAAAGTTAGTTTGAGTGTTTAGTGAAAAGACTTTTTATAAGAGCATGTTGGGTCCAAAAACCAAGTTGAAAATGCTAATTTTATGAGCTTTTTTGGAAAAGTTTTTTGAATAATTAGTTTTTTTGTCTCACAACTTTATCAGAAATAGCTAATTTTACTAAACAGTTTTTTAACAACCAGCTAATTCAAACAGCCAATACAACACAGTTAATTCAAATAGTTAAGAGCTAATACAAATAGGCAACAGCTAACAGCTAACAGTTGCTTGCCAAACAGGGTCTGAGTTAACTAATACTTTCCTTTATAGTCCCTACTTTGATTTTGAGTGTATCTACACTTGATTTTCCAATACCTTGAAAAGGTGATGCAAAAATGGAAAAAAGTGTACTAGATCAACGCATTAGGATTAATATTTGGCGCATTATGTGTAGAATATCTATAGTATATCCATTTAGTATTGATATGTTAGACATTTGGATTTATAAGCTAAACCTATAAAGCCACCCTTGTTAATAAACAGATACTACTATGAAGCCCTTTCCAACCTAATCCAAGAAGCACAAACTTAAGGAAGTAAAATTCATAAAATCAATTAGTTAAGTTGGTAACTTTTTTTTAAATTTAAAAATCTTATCAAATTGACCCCATATCATGCGCAAGCAAAACCTACACTGAGAGGTTGTTACTGGTGTTGTCTTATCAAATTGAGTTGTCAATTCCTATTTTGAATTCATTTGATGCTAACTTTATTCGACGAACTAAAAGCTTCGTACATATGAAGATCAATTAGACCATCAACTAATAAGAAAACCAACTAATAAAAAAACGACTAACAAATTACCGGAAAACTGATCGATAAGTCAATCGCTTGACACCTTAGTAAAATATGTCGAGTCAATATGTTAATTATTATTATGTAGCATTTGGTTGAAAGTAATGCAATCACTACACAATAGAATTAACTATGTAATGCAGTGGTTAGTGTAATGGAATGAGATAATAATTAAATTATAATGTTTGGTTACAAAGTTTTTGCAATTATAAGGATGAATTCATTTACAAACAATACTTAATTTTACACGTGGCGTGAAGTATTTGTAATTCAGTTCGTATTTTATTTTGCCCACTTTAATTATTTGTAATTTTGTTAACAATTATCATCCAGTATTTTATCATCATAATTATGATGATTTACATGAGACATACTTCACTTTATTTCCTCTAAATTATATGAATGTAATGTTGTTCAAGTTTAGCAAGTAGAAAGAGAAAATGATGATGATGATGTTGATTTGTGTGTGTGAGAGACAGAGAGAGGGAGGGGCGGGAGAGAGAGACAGAGATGATGTATAAAATGTATCAAAATGAAGTTACAATAATACGATCATAGTTTGAGTTAAACTTTATCTAATATAGAGAGGAGAGAGAGATGGTGAAGGGGGCCTAAAACCTTTAAAAACGTGGTGATATAGGGAAGTAGAGGAGAGACATTGGAGAGAAGAAAGAGAGAGTCCCTAAATATAATAGCTTATGGTTGGGTAGACTTTGATTCAAAGGTATGAAATCACAATTATTTAGCAAAAGTTAAGTAATTGTACTTGCATAGATTGAGGACCAAATATGGTAATAGAATCATCATTATCATTTTAATTGCATTACCACTTTGATTATACGGAACCAAATGAGTCATTAGAGTTACAATTCAAAATTTCACAAGCCGATTTCTTTTTTTTTTTTTTTTTGAGGTTGGAGGTTGAATGACAGTTGAAACATCAAGGTGGGAGATGGGATTCATGGGAATGGTGGAAATTTGACTTTTGAGGAAAATTAGTTGGAGACAGGATTTCGTGAAGGACATGGGCTTTGACTAAATGTAAAAGCAAAAGCAAAGAAATATATTGCTTCCACCATAAGACTTTGTTTGGGTGTTGGGCTTTGACTAACTTGGACCTTTTTACGCCGCCTGTGAAGCCCTGTTGATGGAGACCCTTCTTAGTTTTTACACCTCCTTTTCAACCCCCCCCCCCCCCCAAAAAAGCCTTTCTAAATGCAAAATACCCTTTCTTAAAAATCGACAAGATATAAAGTACTCTATTATTTTCTTTACCTTCCTAGCCTCCCCCCCCCCAAACAAAGAAACAGGTGTTTTTGTAGCAACAGTTGGGTCAATGCTAGATGTGAGCAAAAAAAAACCAAATATCCAATTTCAAATCCAACGAGTATAGATTCAGATTCGATTAAATCGATTTTGGGGCTAGTTTCAAAATTTAGAACCTGATATTGGATCTTGAAAATTTGAACTCGAAACCATACTCAATACCTAGTTCTCGAAAAAAATTTAAAGAATTTTGATGAAAAATATAAAAAGTTAACCCTTGTTCTTCAAGTTATGTATCTTTTGTTCTGAGACCCAACTCCTAACTACCTCAATTTAATCATTTGTCTTTTTTACATTCAATTTATCCCCAACTTTATGTTTCTTAACCGTTATGATTTCTTCCTTCAAGCTTTAAGTTTTCTCCTCATGAGTCTTGTTACTCACTACATATTTATTTTTATATTATTTTGAAAGTTTCTCTTTATTTCTCTCTCGTTTTTCAAGTGAATTAAAATAATTTTTAGGTTTTTCGTTCATTTTGTAATCTTGATTTGTAGATTTCTGATTAACATTGTCTCCAATTATTTGAGTTTATTTTAAAATAGTAAATCTTCTTTACTACTTATTATTTAATTTTATTTGTTGTTTAGAATTTTGGCTTCAGAATGAATTCTCAAGTTCTTTGAATCATTGACTCTCTCTATTTTATCGAGGAAAATGAGAACAAAGAAAAAAATACTTAGGAACTAGACATCTGGAATAGGACCCAGTCCCAACTAGGTTCGGGACTGTGTCCAAATTCTATGACTTTTTCTATTTGTTGTTTAAGTATGATGAAGTCAGTTGAAATAGGTTGAAGTGTGTTAATTTTTTTTTTTTTTTTATATGATGAGTAGAAGTTGGTTAAAATAGTGGGAAGTGAGTTAAAGTTGATTGAAGTATGTTGAAGTTAATTGAACTGGGTTAAAGTGGATTGAAATTGGTTGAGATTGGTACATTGAGATTTACCAACGAAAAGAACAAGGCCTGAGTATTTGGGTGGCAAATGAGCATTTTTTCAACCAAAAAAAGCAAGCAAACTCACCTAGTGGCTTATAGGCAAGAGGGAACGAAAGAGTAGAACTTTCTCCATTTTTTCATGGGGTTTGAAAGTGTGCGGACAAATTCGAAACTGAAAACCGAATCGAAAAACCGATCTAAAAAATCGGTTAACCGAAAGGAAAGTTATAAAATAAATAGTTTGGTTAATCGAACCGAATAAGAAATTCGAATAATTGCTCGATTTCAGTTCACCCAGTCCAGAAAACCAGTTAACCAAAAAATCAAAAAATTAATTTCTGTTGTTTTAACTTTTGAGCATATGAAATCACAAAAACCCTAGACACTCTATAGTCATCTACTTTCCATTTACAGGTACAATGGTCGGCTCGTGAAATGATTTTTGGATCCTGTGAGCGAGTGAATGGTTCGCTACCTCACGGAGGGAGGCTCGTGGCTCATGGCTCACGAGCTGGCTCGCCTTTGGAGCTACTCACCCACCCCACGTCATGCCTTTTTTGCTTCAATTTTATTTTTTCTTTTTTATGAGTGTAAATTACTTTGGGTCGGACACTTTTGCCTTTTCCTTTGGGAAAAAATATTCTGGGCTGCCATTTTTTTATCTCTTTTTTGGGTAGAATAGTTTTGATAAATTTTGATGAGGTTTTTTTTTCTTGGATTTTTTTTTTCAAAAGTAAACAGATTATTTTTATTAAATTAAATAACCATAAAATATTTTTTGAAGATACAAAATGATATTTTTATTGACTTAATGCCACGTTACCGAGACCCAACTGTTAACTACCCCAATTGAACCCTTTGTCTTTTTTACTTTTAATTTATCCCTGATTTACTGTTTATGTATCTCGACCGCCATGAATATCTTCCTTCAAACTTTAACTCCTCTCCTCGTGAGCCTTATTGCTTAGTACATATTTGTTTCTATATTATTTTGATAGTTTCTCTCTCTTTTTAGGTGAATTAAAATAATTTTTAGGTTTCTTGTTCGTTTTGTAATTTTGATTTGTAGGTTTCTGATTAACATTGTCTCCAATTATTTGACTTTATTTTAAAGTAAGTGAATCTTCTTTACTGTTTATTTCAGGTATAATTTAGCATTATAATTTGTGTTTTTAGGAATTTGGTTTCAGAATGAGTTCTCAACTTCTTTCAATCACTCACTCTTCCTATTTTATTAGATGGAAAATAAGAACCAAAAAAATTACTTAGAAATCGGGCACTCAAAATCGGGCCTGATCCTGACTGGATCTGGGATTGGATCAAATTCTAAGACTCGATTACACTCGAATCCAAAGCTGCTTCCAATTTTTTGGACTCACTTTCGGTTCCTAAGACTCCAACCAAATACTCGGGCCTGCTCACGCCTAGTCACTGCGACCACTTACGCCAACTACTAATGGCAGCCTGATTAATCCCATCAATCCATACACTGCATTTGATCCATTGAGTATTTGGCTGGCAAATGAACTTTTAAAAAAAATATATATATATATTAGTAAGCAGACTCACCTAGCTAAGGCTTACAGACAAGAGGGAACTTCCAGCCTTTCATGGGGTTTTAAAGTGTGCAGAAAAATTCGAAGCCGAAAACCGCATCGAAAAACCAATTCAAAAAATAGGTTAATCAAAAGAAAACTTCTAAAATAAACGGTTTGTTAACCGAACTAGACAAGAAATTCAAATAATAGTTCGATTTTAATTCACCCAGTCTAGAAAACCCAGTTAACCGAAAACTGAAAAATTATTTTTTGTTGTTTTAACCTTTGACCATATAAAGTTACAAAAACTCTAGACACCCTGTACTCTCCTATTTTCTATTTACACATACAATGGTCGGCTCGCGAACTGATTTTTGGATCCTATGAGCAAGTGAGCGACTCACTGCCTCACAGAGGGAGGCTCGTGGCTGATGAGCTAGTTCGCCCTTGGAGCCGCTGGTCCACTCTACATCATACTTTTTTGCTTCAATTTATTTTTCTTTTTTTGAGTGGAAATTATTTTGGGTTGGGTACTTTTGCTTTTTCCTTTTGGAAAAAATATTGTGGGCCGCCCATGTTTTTCTGGGATTCTTTTGGGTAGAATATTTTTGATAAAATTTGATGAGTTTTTTTTTGTTTGATTTTTTCATCAAAGGTTAAAAAATTATTTTTATTAAATTAAATACCATAAATTATTTTTGAAGATAGAAAATAATATTGTTATTGACTTAAACAATGCCACTTTATTCACCAAATTTTTTTGTAAGTATGCTTAGTGGTGGGCTTCATGGGTATTATTTTATTTAGTGAGTCAAAGTTGTGAGCCTTGCATTAGAGAAAGGAAGGATTGTAAGCCAAAAAGTTAGGCTCAAAAGCTAATGTGGAGGTAATAGCCCCCCACTAGTGAGCCAAAAATTCGGCTCACCATTGCACATGCTCATCCTCGTTCAGCCTACATGCCTCCTCCTCCACTCATCAGACTTTTCAGTCCTGTCCTTCTCTAGACTCGTTGCACTCGCACACTCTTAGACCCTCTCGCCCTCTCCATTCTCCATTTACGAGTCATGACTTTGCTTCACTTTGACTTCAGTCTTATCTAACTCTGTTTTCTCTAACCCAACAGTTGGATCTGCTGTAACGGTAACGCTACCTTTAGTCTTTCGTGCAACATTTCATTGCTACCTTGAGTTTTCTAGCGACGTTTCGGAGCTAATTTCAGGATTCTGATGACTTCGTAGATATGGATTCTTGTGATGGTATTGTTTGCGCTCGATCTT